>BSBM01000450.1:1330000-1930000 GCA_027924585.1 Larix kaempferi | reverse complement strand
CTAACAGCTCATCAATGAAACATGAGTTGGTTAATTTGGGTACCGAGGCAGAACCAAAATTTGTCAACCTTGGCAAATGTTGTTCACCAGGAGAAAGAGATAGGTTCATTAAATTGTTTAAACAGTACAAGGATGTTTTCGCATGGACCTATGAAGATCTGAAAACATATGACGTCCGCATCATTCAGCATGTTATACCAATGAAAGTGGGTGTCAAGCCATTTCAGCAGCAGTTGAGAAGGATGCATCCTACTCTAGAACTGCTAATCCAAAAGGAATTAAAGAAGCTCCTGGACGCTAAGATAATCTTCAAAGTCCGGCATTCTGAATGGGTTGCAAACTTGGTTCCTGTAAGAAAGAAGTCAGGAGAGATAAGGCTATGTGTAGATTTCAGAAATTTAAACAAAGCTTCGGATAAAGATAACTACCCCGTACCTTCAATGGAGCAAATCCTACAAATGGTGTCAGGATCCGAATTGTTTTCTCTCCTCGATGGTTTCTCTGGCGATAATCAAGTGTTAGTAGCCGAAGAAGATCGTCTCAAGACTACTTTCAGGACTAAGTGGGGAACTTTCGCCTACAGAAGAATGCCATTTGGTCTGATAAATGCAGGAGCTACATTCCAAAGGGCGATGGATATTGCCTTCCGAGGATTGGGTGGGAAATGTGTTGTTGTTTACTTAGATGATGTGACAGTCTTTTCGAAGAAAAGGGAAGATCATGTTGTTCATATGAGGCATATCTTTGATCGTTGCCGGAAGTATGGTATTTCCTTGAATCCCAAGAAGAGCGTGTTTGCTGTGCCCGAAGGTAAGCTCTTGGGTCATATCATCTCCAAAGGGGGAGTGTCAATCGACCAAGAAAGAGTCCAAGCTATTAATAAGATTCCAGTGCCTCACAACAAAAAACTATGCAATCTTTTATGGGCACCATCAATTTTGTCCGCATATTTGTTCCGGATTTTGCACAAATTGTTAAGCCATTACAACAGATGGTTAAACAAAGCATACAATTCAAGTGGATAGATTTGGAGAAGGACGCATTTAGAGATATCAAGGCAGCTGTAGCTAAAGCTCCTTCCTTAAGAAGTCCAGATTTTGATAAAGATTTCATCTTGTATACCTTCGCTTCGGATGACTCTCTCGCAGCTGTACTCACGCAAAAGGTGGAGTTGGGGGATGAATACCCAATTTCGTTTATGAGCACTGGTCTGCAAGGGGATGAGCTGAATTACCCCGTAGTTGACAAACATGCGTATGCAGTCTTCAAAGCTGTGAAGCAGTTTAGGCCATACATTCTGAAGAACAGAACTAAAGTCATAGTTCCCCATCCAGCTGTTAGATCCCTTTTCGTTCAAAAGGAATTGGGAGAGAGGAGAGGGAACTGGGTCATAGCTCTGCAGGAGTATGATTTGGAATTTAAACCGGCTACAATCATCAAAGGGAAAGGCCTGTGCAAATTACTTGCGGAAAACTCAACTGATGAAGAACAACATTGGAAGAATGAAGCTGAGCTCAATTCGGTTGAAGTATGTCATATCTTCACAACTCCCCAGTCATGGTATAGGGATCTGGTGCACTGTTTACAGCAGGGATATCTACCCGAGCACTGGAACTCTAAACAAAGAAGGGCACTCTGTTTGAAATCCGCACCCTATCAAATCATTGATGGGATTCTTTTCAGGAAGAATTATGATGGGGTTCTCCTCAGATGTTTGGAAATGGAAGATGCAAACAGAGTTGTCAAAGAATTGCATGATGGCCCCGCAGGCGGACATTATTCAGGTGAGACAACAGCACACAAGATACTAAGAGTTGGGTATTACTGGCCCACTCTGTTTTGAGATGCCCACACATACGCACGGATTTGCGATGTATGTCAAAGAAGTGTCGGGAAGTTGCCTAAGGCAGCAGGACCGTTGCAGCCGGTCATCATCTCTGAGCCTTTTGAGCAATGGGGCATAGATGTTATCGGAGAAATAAATCCAAATTCTTCATTGCAACATCGATACATCCCGACGGCTACCGACTACTTCACTAGGTGGACGGAGGCCATCCCATTGCGCAAGATCAATGAAGACGCAGTCATCAGCTTCTTGAAAGAGAACATCATAACCAGGTTTGGGGTTCCAATTTCCCTTGTTTTTGATAATGCTACTTATTTTTCATCTTCCAAGATAAATGAATTTGTTTATGAATGGGGAATTAAGTTGCATTATTCAGCCAATTACTACCCTCAGGGAAACGGATTAGTTGAATCCTCAAACAAGAATCTGATTCGAATTCTTAAGAAAACTGTGATAGAAAACCAGAGAAGTTGGCATGTGGCTCTCCCAAACGCCTTATGGGCAGATAGGGTAACCCTGAAAAATGCTTTAGGTGTCTCCCCTTTTACTCTTGTCTATGGCAAGGAAGCCATTCGTCCCCCAAACATCTTACTACCATCCTTGCAATTGTCCCAAGCCTCTCGGGGTTCTGGTAGCCAAGCCTTACAATCCAGGATCAACACCCTGCTTCAACTGGAAGAAGCCCGACACAAAGCTAAAGATCGATTCCATCAACACCAGGACATAGTTAAGAGATGGTTCGATAAGAGGAAATCCGCTAAGAGAGATTTTGAAGTTGGGGATTTAGTCCTGAAATGGGACCATAATCATGAAGGCAAAGGAATGCATACGAAATTTCAACATCTATGGGTAGGCCCGTACCAAATTTCTACAAAATTAGGCCCATCCACTTATAAATTGACAAATATCGAGGGAGAAGAAGTAGCCCTTCCTCTCAATGGCCTCGCTCTGAAACAATACTTCTCATAGTCTCCTCGAGACTTCCTGTACATAAATAAAGTTTTCTTTTTGCTTTAGCCTTTAGTTGCTTTATTTTTTCGGCCATGTTGTTTCTCTCTTTGTTATTTGAACTTTTACGACAAGTTTTGTTTTCTGAATGCCCTTCTGGTTGAGATTCCCATTGAAGATAACTCTCTCAACGAAAACTTGCGACCCATGAGTCTGGAAATCTGCTCAAGTAAATCCGGTTTGTTGTGCTCTCGCTGAAATGTTCAGAAGGGAGGAAGCCTACCCTGCTAGTCACACTAATCCTGTTTAATAGCAGAGACCTATGACCATCTTCACTACTATCGTTGGGCTCCACCCACTCTCACACTTTAAAGGCATCTCAAGAAGGTTACCAAAGTTGGACCCATGGAAAGTGGCACCTCTCGAGGACATAGGGTATTGAAATGACTCCATGCGGCAGATTTAACAGCCAAAATGGCCTACATTCAAGAGTCTGTTTTCCAGAGATTCTCGCCTCAATTAAAGCATGGCTGAGACAAAAGCAAAAGACATGTAAAGTCAAGAAGGCTGTCCAAAAGGCCCAGCTCAAAATGGGCTCCTCTTCGTCCTTGAAGTTTGATAAGATCAATAAAATCTCTAACTCACACAAAAGGACCCTATGGATTGAGGAGCCTAAATCAAAGATCATGTCCAAAAGAAAATATCTCTGGAAGGCTCAAACAGCTAAGCTGTCCAAAGTACAAACATCCAAAAGGATGCAAGCAGCATGGGAATGAGGAACAAGAGCAATAATGTCCACGACCAAGTGTTGCAGATCCTGTGGAGTCCAGCAGCAGTGACCATCTGAAAGATGCCCCTCCTAAAATGAATCTCATATATTGGCCCTTTGAGAGTGGTGAAGATGTCTCGGTCAAAGCTCCCCTCTCCCCAATTGCTAGCAGGTAAAGTGCCTCCTTCCCCTCACATGACTTTAAAGTGCTCAGCCGAGTAAGTGCAACCAAGATGGATGTTTTTGATGAGGTTTCGGACCATGAGGAGGAATTTTTCAGAGATCTGTGTTCGCCAGCGACTCGCCATTGTTGTTGCAGCAACACTCCCCCCAAAATTTTGCACATATGGGGCCCCTCCTTTATTTTTTTTTAGAAAGGCTGCCTTAAACGTTTTTTTTCTAGCTTTTATCTTTGCTTTTAAGCAGAGAGTCTCGCCATGAGAAACTCCAAGGCTGCCAGAAGATTTTGACTTTCAAATAGAAGATCTTTCAATGAAGTTTTTTCTCGAAGTCACGGAGCAATTTGCTAAAACCTCGTAGTGGCGGAAGCCTCTCGCTTAAACGCCCGCAAAAGAACTTAGAAAAATCTCGTCGAATAAACTGCGGAAGCTCTCGGGCTATCCTTCCGAAATGGCGGAGGCCAATCTCATAAACCGCCCTTCTAAAGCCTTCCGAAGTAAAACTTGGAAACTTTTCGATTTTTAGTTTCTGTGGAACAATTCAAGTTTTCCTCCCGAAACGATTCTGCTTCCGAAACGGCGGAGCAATTCAAGATTTTTCTCGTAACTGCGGAAGCCGCTCGCATAAGCTTCTCAAAGGAAGACTTAGAAAATTTTTGTTGGAAGAACGCGGGAGCACTTGGGCAATCCTTCCAAAACGGCGGAGTGCCTCGCTCAAACCTTCCGCAACCGCGGAAGCTTTCAAAGCTTTCCCCGAAACGGCGGGAGCTGTGGTCAAATCCTCTCGAAAAGAACTTGAAACATTCTCCCAAAAGGTTGCGGAACAATTTAAGGGAACCGCCCGAAACCCGCGGAGGAATTCACGAATTCTTTCCAAAGCTATGAGGAGACTTAGCAATTTTCTTTGGAAAGTTGCGGGAGTCGTTGGGTAATTCTTTCCAGAACGACGGAGCCATTCATCGAAACTTTTCGCAGTCGCGGAGGCATTCGTTCTCTCCGTTCGAAATGGTGAGCACCTTCCATCAAATCTCCCGAAACTTTCGCAAAAGACTTAGGTTTTTTCTTTGAAGTTGCAGAATCCTTAGAGCTTCTCCACCCGAAAATTGCGGAAACCTTCCGGTTTTCTTCCCGAAACAGTGGGAGAACTTGGGAAAGACGCCCGAAAAAAGTTGGAATAGTTTGTTAAAATCGAGGAAGCTTCTGATGAAATCCTTCCAAAACGGCGGAAGAATTCAGCGAAGTGGTCCGAAGCGACGGAAGTCGTTCACATAAGCTTTCCGAAAAGAGACTTAGAAAAACTTCGAAAACCTGCGGAAGCCTTTGGATTTTCCTTCCGAAACGGCGGAAGCCATCCACAAAAGCTTTCCGAAATACCACGGAGAAATTCGCGAATTTCTTCCGAAACCACGAAAAGTTCGCCCTGACTTGCCGAAACACCGAAAGGATGAGGCCCTTATGGAACAATTCCAAGAAGCCGCCCGCAACCACGGAAACTTTCAAGTTTCCCTTCCGAAAATACCGGGAGCATTCGCCATATCGTCCCGAAACCCCGCGAGACTTAGAAACTTTTGGATTTGCGGAAGCCCTTCGCAAATAGCTCCCGAAACGGCGGAAGCCTTGGCGTTATCCGTCCGCAATGCGGGGTTCTTTTGCGGAAGGCTTTGAGTTTCCCTTCCGCGATGCGCCCCGAAATGGCGGAAACTTTCCCTGAAGCCTTCCGCAATGGCGGGTATGATTCGCAAGGTGGTCCTGCGAATGGCGGTCGCATGGAAATCAAAACATTTTGACGTGACCGCAACGAGCGGCGTATTTAAGCCACATTTTAATTGCGCCAACTACCAATCTAAATGCTCGCACGTGCCTGTCTTTTATAAATATACGGTGGGGGGCTCGAGCCAATACACCATTGTTTTCGACTGGAAAACGACGTGGAACGCCGTGCAAATCGCTCCAGCTCACCTCGCTCATCCGCATTCGCGGCCACCTCGTTCAAGCGATCCCCACAGTGCCAGGTAGGATTTTAACCTTGAAATTTGCCCCTTTTACGGTTTCCAGTTGCTTTTGGGTTGTCTTTTGTTTGAAAACGATGGGTTTTGGTGGGATTTTGATGGGAAAAACACCCGTCAAGGGCTATGTTTTGCCCGTCAAATGCAGTTGAATGGAGTTCTCGTCATATAAAACAGACATTGGTTAAAACATTTTTTTTTGAGTAGAGACGGTTGGTGCGGGTGGTTAAACTTGTTCCATTTTAATCCCCGGGCCGCGTGCCTCGTTGTGTGAAAAAATGTTGAAGCCCCATAGGCTTTTCATGTCCCCGGCCGAAAGCTCAGGAAGTAAAACCCCGGGCCTTTCCTTAAACCTCAGTCCCAACATGCCCTCTACCCAAGTCAAAACCTAGGAACCGACACCATTACCCTTGTTCAAATACCGTGAGTGTTCAAATTACGCGAGCTGAAACCCGAAACGATGGCCACCCGAGCCTTTCTCATCAGTATGTCTCCGGCGCCATCACCCTCGCTCGAACTAGAGCTTCCCATAGAGCACCTCGGCGAGTGCCGTAAGTGACAATAGCATTCGAAGCCCTCACCAAGTCGAAAGTGCGAAAGGGGATCCCTTGTTGTCATAGAGTCCTTCCAACCCGAGCTTCCCCGCCATTAGCCTTTCAAACCGTAGCAGTGACAAAATTCACCCTCTTCCCCAGAGCCAAACCGAAAGCAGGCTGCTTCCGCAGCGTGCTTATCCTCGCAGGAGCATACTGAACCTGCCCCTTTAAAAGATTCAAATGTTTAAATTTGTATTTCATATTGAAATGATGTATTGTGCCTCCTAAGTACACAGCTTCACATTGCTCCTTATCTCATTCATGTATGAAAACAATGATGCTCTCTGTTAAAATCTCATAGTATGTTGCTCAATATCATGATGACTTGTATATGGGTTCTATCAGGGGTAAGTCAAGATGCCGAAAACCGGTAAGAAGAAGGCTAAGATGATAGAAAAGAAGCCTGTGCCACTCAAAACTGAAGCTTCACTCCAGGACACTGGGTGCACCATCGGTGTCCCTCCTGAAATCAGATGGGGTGACATCTACAGAATGATCCGGGACCAAGAAATCCTAGATATGTTGTTAGAGGAAGCACTGATTTATCTTAATATCAGAGCCTCAGGCATAACTAGAGCCGCTACCCGCCCTGAGTTGTTCCCCTGTGATGAAGTGATCGGATGGATACTCCAACATGCCGATGCTGAAGGGAGAGTGATAAATGATAGAGGGAAAGTGGCTATTGCCTCATTTCAACCGGCGTATATTGCGGCAGCCTACAAATTTCCCCGTGTCCAACAAGCTCTGACTGACGAATGGTTGAGCCAAATGAATAACGTCGGGATGGCCAAGAAGCTGCTAATGGCGGGAAAACATTTGAGAAAGAAAGGAAGTGATGAATATGATGTACAAAATCTGAGAGCTCCTTTCAGATTGATTGCTTTAATGCTGTGCAGAATCTTCGGCATGCCCGATGGCACAGTGTATAAGATTCAGTGGATCCCTATCATCCACTACGTGGCATTCAAGGGAACTGTGTTTGACTGGGCCACTATCCTGTCAGACAGTCTGGCCTCGATGATAATTGCTGCTAAAGAAGGACTAGCCTTGAAGAAGGCTGATTTTTTCATGTCCCCATATCTGATTGATTGTATTTTGGACAAGATAGACTTCGCCAAATTGGGCTGCACATGGGATAGGGCCACCACCCCGGTCTATATCGCATTCAAGATGTTGTGGGCTCAGAATTACAATCCCAGCTACAAACTCATCTGTGAGGGGTTCATCATGAGCCTATACGAGAAAATGTTCAAGGAAGAACCAAACTGCCTGTCAGAAAATGCTTTGGAAGTCCTTGAGGATTATGGGGACTTTTACTTTTTGGAGCAAGTTACCTACCTAAGAATGTTTGGAGGGACTAAGCCCCCATACATCTTGCCGCAGTATGCCACAGACTATGTGGTTCTCAAAGAAGCAGTAAGACAACTCTTCCTGGATGGGATTGGAGCAATGCTCCACAAACAACATAAGGCTTCCTTTCCCCCCCTACCTTTCTGGATAGGTGCTTACAAGTTTTCAGGGGTTGCCTCGGTCGACGAATTTGTTCAAGAGATGAAAGCCTTCCACTTCGGTGAGGTAATCTTCCACAAGAATGACCGAAAGGGAAGAGTTGCTGAGCACTGTAAGGATATCTATGCTCACTTCGAGTACTCCCACTATCCCGATGCCAAGGAAGAGGCATTCAGAGGCATCAGCAACATGGCTGAGCTACGGATCTGTCGCCAAGGCACTGGAGCAAGCTCTAGCTCAACCAAGGCCCAGAAGACCAGCCAGCAAAAGGAGAAAGAAGCTGAGGATGCCTGAGCTCAGGAAGAGCTCAGATTAAGACAAGAAGCGAGGTTACAGCGGGAAGCTGAGGAAGCAAGAAAGCAGCAAGAAGCTGAAAATGAAAGACTGCAGAAAGGGGCTGAGGAAGCCCAAAAGCAGAAGGAGGCTGAAGCTGAGCAGGCTGAGGCAGAAAAGAGGGCGGAAGAAGAATTGAAGACAAGGGAAGATGCCAAGGCAGGTGGATCCGGTATATAGGACATGGAAATAGACACCTCTCAAGCAGGGGCTCTGGTGCCCAAAATAAAGGAGGAGACCCTGCTCAGGAAGTCCGGACCCCACCGGCAGAAGAATACATAGACATCATAAACCGACCAATTGTCCCGTACACTCCATCGGGAAAGCGTACAGTGTCCAAGTGGAATGAGTTTGTCTATGACAAGAAAAGAAAAGCAATGGTCCTCAAATCAGAAGAGAGGATCAAAAGTCCCTTCCATGAAGACATCGTTACCCACCGAGAGGTCACTATAATGCAGAATACGGATCAAGATCCCTTTGCTATGGCAACCGCAGCTGTAGCAATGGAAAAAGCATCCCTGGCCAATGTAGGCGTGATGGTAAGAGATAATGAATTGACAAGGAAGAAATCTCGTACGCTACAACAAACTGTCGCTAATGAGCAAGCCCAAAGAGATCTGGCAGTGAACAATTATAATTGTTTGTACGCTGAACATAAGGAGCTGTCAAACAAGTACAGCCAGCTGGAGGAGGAAAAGGACCAGCTAACACTCCAAATAATGATTGTAGAAGCGGAGAAGAATGGAGCGGAAGAAAAGGCTTCTCAGCTAGAAGCAGACAAGCAGACATTAGCTGAGCGGTTAGAGCAGGCTGAGAGCAAAACGATGGACATGTCTCCCTTCAATGAGCTGTCCTGCAGCATCCTGAGGCAAATAAATGACACACAGGAGCTAGTCACTGACGAGGTTTGCAAGCTCAAGGTCATGATAGTCAGATTAAAAGAAATTAATGTGGAGGCCCACAGGCTCAAAGCTAAGAATACCCATGTCAAGGCAAATATCATAAGTCAGATGGCATGGAGAGAAGGGAAAGGGGGTTTCCCCCCGCATCTTCCATTTAAAGCTGTGGACGATTTTAATGAAGACATAGCCTTGCTGGAGTTTGGCAGGAACTGTTCCAATAAGCTGATAACCAGTGTGCAGAGAACAACAGATAAAATTAACAGTCTATACCAAAAGCTCAAAGGAGTCCATGACAAATGCACATTGAGTTTCCCTCAGACCCTAGAGGACTTTCCGGAAAAGGAGCAGCGGTTGTCTCAGCTAAAGGAAGAGCTAGGCATTCAAATGGAGTATGTGAAAAGGATTGATGTCCTGGCTATTGATGACCTCCAGCATTATATTGGTTCATCATCACTCCACAACCATCTGCTGAAGGAAGTGCATCAAGCTGCAGTAGCAGAAGTTCAAAGCATTAAAGCAGAGCTCGGGAAGAATGTGACTTCTCAGAAAATCTTGGTCCCTACTGCAGCAAACATAGTCATAAGGGACACAGGCGTGTGGTACGGCTACATAGCAGAGGAGGACAGGAAAGCTGCAGCAGCAGCAGGAGCATCAGTAGATCCAGTATCTTCTCTCCCAGCAGCCTCTTCCCCAGCAATGGCAGAAAGTCTGGCTAGTTCAATCCCCCCTTCCCAATTAGAAGCAGTATCAGCAGGGGATTCGAGGGTCTCTTCCCAGGAAGCATCAGCAACAGTTAACTTGGGCGACCCTCTGCTAGCAGAAGCTCACGCACAGGAATGAAATAAATTGAATTCAGTTGAGCAACCCTCTTCATCCAAGCACGTGTCTAGCAGGGAAAGCGTGGGTGTTAGCATTATTTCTGCTATGTATATTCTGTTAAACTTTCAAACATGTAAGGCATAAGCCATGGGACAGCTGTCCCTATTTTTTGTCAAAACAATTTTGTAAAAGAAGTGGTCATTTTTGGTGGTCGGTTATAGAAGAAACTCCTGCAATTGACAGGTGGAAGGTGCTAGGTGGCAACCCAAATGGCAGAATTGTAATTATAAATAGTAGCTAGGACGAATAGATGAGGACTTTTGGCAGGGAATGAAATTTTGAAACCCATACGAGCTATCTTGTATCGGGCCTGTAAAATTGAATTTTCTAATAGAAGCCACAGGATATGGACGTTTTGGATGGGATGTTGGACGGCTGTATGTTGGACTATTCTAATGACTTTTGTTCTGTAATGTGAGATCATTCTTACCATCTGAACTATTTCTTTGTATTAATGATTTTTCTCCTCCCTGTGCATACGATTTTCTCTATTTTGTGAACAATGAATGCGTTTCACATTAAATCAGGAGCTACCTGCTGATGTCTTTATCATTGCTGTAGATTTCTCTTATAGATCGAATGGCTAACTGTTCTTTCTTCAGGATAACTCATGTGGCTCATTGTTCATGCCTTTAAATTGCTCCTTGCAGGGATCTTTAAGTTTAATTTCAGTTTGTTACATTTAGATCTGTTTCTTTATTCTTGCTACGTAGATTAAATAATTTTTTTGCTTTTTCTGTTCTATGAGCAATAGATGCGTTCCATGTTGAATTAGAAGCTATCTTCTAAAGATATTTATCTTGTTGTAGCTTTACTTGTGAGAATTAACAGCTATATGTTCTTTCCTTACGTTATTTGTTACAGCTGATTGCTCATCCCTTAAGCGTGTTCCCTGTAGGGATAGGTAGATTTACTCCGGTTCCTAGACTTAGACATGTTTTAGTTGCATCTAGATCGAATATAATTTAGGCACTTGCATCTCATTTAAAAGACATAAAACCCAAAAGAAAGGTGGATCGGGCCATAACCGGTAGAATTGGATTTAAACTCCAAACCCACGGTTGCCGGAACCGCTAACCGGACGGATTCCCTACACCAAAACGGGAGATAGTCTAATTGGGACCATCTCTCGGGGAGAATCCCTTTCTGATTGATGCTACGATATCCGAGGCATCAACAGGTATGTCTAACTTCCTCAGATGTTTCATTGTCAACTATGCGAAAATAACCAAAGGTTTCATGCATTTACTTAAACAAAACACCCCATTCTTTTGGGATGAGGCTGCACAAAAATACTTCAAGGCTTTGAAAAAAACACTATTATCATCCCCCTTGTTGTAATATCCCGAATTTTGACTAACTATTTCTGATGTTATATATTGGGCTTAAAGCGCCAACACATATGATTATTTTTTATTATTGGGCATAAGCCCTAGTGCACATGATTCAATTCTTTTATAGATTTACATATTGGGCATGGACCCTAACTGGTGCATTTTATTGTAATATACTAGGCAAAAAGCCCCAATGTATTGATTTATGTTTTATTATGAGAATTGGGTACAAACCCTAATATACTGAGATGATCTTTTGTTACATACTGTGTAGAGTTATGTTTACATTATTGATTTATATGATGTGTTAAGCATGGACTCGGGAACACACGGATGACCTATGTACTGGAAATAAGCCTCAATGTACCTAGAGTATTTTATTACGTACTGGGCATAAAGCCTCGATGTACGTAGAGTGTTGGGCATAATCCCTAGAGCACTCCAAGCTTGATAATGGATACCGGATCCGAGGCCATTTGTACATTCTAGATGTGCTTCACAACCACATTCTAGTACTAGTGTTGAGCAGGATGCTCTGGAATTGCACTAGCGTAATTCCCATGTGAGAGTGTTGAGTTAAAGCTCTGAAGAGCACTTGGGGTTACTTGATCTTAAAAGTGTTGAGTCGAGAAGACTCTGAATAGCACTTCTATTCATCACATTTATTTAAATTGGTTAACCGAATCATTTCCTATCTATCATCAAGGACTGCGGGAACTACCATGTTAAACAAGGGACTCCAGCTTGCAAGAGAGAGACCTAGAGGTACCTAGCCTAGCCAACTATCCAAGCTTACCAAAAGACCCTGTCCAAAGAGTTGGATCTTGTACTTAATATTTAAAAGAATTATTATGGTATGCACATAATTAAATCAAAGAAGTTACCATAATTAAACTATTGAATAATTAGATTTATGTATTCTTATGTAAATAACATGCATAAAGGTGATGCATAAGATAGTTCTCCTGTTGTTATTATTGTTAATATTATTATTATTTTTAAAAAAAGAAAAGATTACTTATATAAATAAAATGCATAAAGGTTATCCATAAGATAATTTTCATATTTGTTATTACTATTAATATTATTAATAGTATAATTTTTATCTATGGGCTAACTTAAGTTACATCTAATTATAACAAAATAAAGGTTCTAGATAAACTAGGAGTAAATAATTAATACATATCTTTCATAGATATTATAATTCAAATTAAATTAAAAACTGAATATTATTATTTAAACTCAAACAACTATATTCCAAACAAAAACTCACCTATATAAAGAAGGGCAGATCCCAAGAGAGGAATCATCTTTTCTACCCATCATTCTCTTATGGTAACAGAAGAGAACTATTCTGCAGAACTGAAGCAACCTACTATATTTTCCAGATCTGGTCAACAACTTACTCTAGGGCCTCTACTTCTCTTATTGCATGTTGGAACCAACTCGGGGGGATCCGGTAAGAACAGGAATGGTCTAAGGGTCATAGGTGGAGGAACATGGTATTCCCAAAGTTATCCAGTTAAATATCATCATACAGTTTAGCTAGGTCTATATATTTTTCCATTAACTAGTGTTTGAGTGTGCAGGTTCTGCAAGGGAGGATCAAGCTTCAAGAACCAGGTATGAACTACAAATTTCCATATAGCTCATTAGATTTAGAAATTTAAAGTAGGAATTATTACGCAGCATTCATGTTTCTATACATTATAATTTTCTTTTCTTTTTCTTTTATGGAGCAAGGGCCAATTGGCATGGGCTCTCAGGGTTACATTCTAGGATCAATTTCATTTAATATTTTTCCATTGAATTCAAGCTTCTTCCCTAAATGTTCTAAGGATCTAGCAGGGCTATCCTAGCTAGCTTGTGCTAGATACCTATCTAGGTAGATTGCCTAATGTTGAATCTTTTATTTAGAAATGTTGATATCTGAACCTTTAAATCTCCATATCTGAAATCCCATTATCATGCTGTACATTTAAATTATTAGGAAAGTTAGGGTTTAACCTTTTCTCCATTAAGATTTTAAATCTCATATTTCCAAATAAAGATCTCCCAAAGAATCCACAAAACCAACATAGACAGAAACTCAGACAATTGCATTCAAAAGAGACAAGCGAACTATCAAACACGAAATTCCTACTTAGGGCATTTCAACATTTCAATTCATCTCCGCTATCGATTGGACAAACTAAATAATTAGATTCACAAGATAGGACCCACGAAGATCTTCTTGAAGACCAATGAAGTTAAACTCAATTCATTCCTGTATTCTTTTAAAAGAAATAAATAAACACAGGTCAAGGTGTTAAAAATTTCTACCAACACATCAACTTTAAACAGTTAGTATCGCTGGTATCATTAGATACACAACACATGAACACACCAATAAACTTCCTTTATTTCTTTTACAAGCAATAAAATAAAACGTAGGTCAAGACCTCGAAACCCTCTGCCAATGTGCTATAGATTTAGTGCCACTGATATCTTAGGATACACAGCAGGAAACCACAACCATAAACTCCCAGGCAAACGACCATCAAGTACGATTCCCCTATCTAGGGTTTATAGTATATCATCATTTTAAACTTGGACAATACCCAGCAGCACAGTACACAAACCAGACGCATTCATATCTTTTTATCTAAACATTCATCTTTTTAAATAAAAATCAACCCACGATTTTACAGAGAATGAAAAATAGTATTTAGACTGAGGCCATCTAAAGGGGCCAAATGTAATGCCCGCCTCAACACTTATGACTGATTTGATTATTTTAGACTTATGATTGATCAAACTATTTTGAGACCTACGATTGATTTGACTATTGAGGGCATTGGTTTGAAGTGACCTGGAATTATAAAAACTTAGACCATGAATGATTGCTTTAAATTTTATATGTGAAATGAAAATGGTTAGATAAATGATGATTGATGAATATACTCCACTGACTGAGAAAATGAAAAAAATGATGAAAATGCTTTAGAATGGAAAATGATGAAGGTCAAAATTACTTGAAATGAAAATGATGTATGCTCGATTGACATAGATATAATGTTAAAATGATGAATGTTTAGTAGACTCGACTGACTGAGATACTGAAAAGAATGATACAAATGTTTTATAGTGCAGTGCTACTAATATGTGTTTGAGTGTGTGCAGTGGCAGGTAAAACGATTTATCAACTGACCCACAATGGAATTATCGGGATCGTAGGAACGGAAAGAACACTTAGGGGTACGACGACTGACTGTCGACCCTGAATTAGCAATCCACACACGGGTGAAACCGTTTCAGCTCACCCAGGGAAGCGTATGCCGTATGGGCAAGGCCATAATGATTTGGTTGCGTACGATGAGTTGAGGGGCGTACAATAAGGAGATCCTTATCCCTCAACATCCCTTAGTCTCCAAGGAGCGTAGTTGAGAGATCGCGGCAACGACTCTCGATCGCTATGCAGTGCTCCCCATAAGAAGGAAGAAAAGAAACTGTCGAAAGGGCTCGTTGAAGAGGCACCTGGGCAAGAAAAAGATAATATTATTTAAATGAAAAAAATTGAAAACTCATCAAAGATAAATCCAGATGACTTTGAATTAAAAGACAATTTAAAATAAAATAATATCCCTTATTTTATTTTTTTAAGAGAAAAGGGGAATATTAGAAATGAAAGAAAGAAGCAAAACAAAAATAGTCTATTTAGTTTAAATTAATTAATTAATCTAATTTATGAAAAGAGGGAAATCTAAAACTAAACTAGATGTATACTAAGGAAGCTCTACTAGAAATAAACGATAAGAGAAGTTAAACTTTAGATGAAAGTATTCTAATAAGGAATAAAAGAATTAAATAAAGTATTTATATAAATATATATAAATCATTTTTAATCTTTTAAAAACTTTTTAAATCAAATAGATTAGATATTATTAAATAAAATATACTTTCTCTTATAAATATTATTTCTAAATATTTAAAATAAAGACAAAAAAAAACAACTAGTTTACTAAAAAGGATATTAAGTAAACTAAAAGACAACCAACTTAGAAGTAGGAGTCTTCTATATTCAACTCCCACTAATTTAGGGAAGTAGGTGCACACTAAAGAGATTTGAAACACATGTATTTGAGAATAATCAAAATTAATTTATTAAACTAAATTAAAAATGTGTATGGATAGACACATGGCACACGAGACTTTTTCTGTATAATGAGGGAGGAGAAGGAGAGAAAGACATCTCCTGCTCCCTAATGCTTGATGAGCATCATAATGTCACATTATGTTATGATCCTTCAGAGTTGGGATTAGCTCGAACAGGGATTGGGAGATCCTTTCAGGAAGCTGCTAGTGTGTTCTTACGACCCCACTTGCTCAGGGGTTCGGGAGGAAGAAGATTACTCCCGATATGGTATGGAGGTCAACCGAGGGTTCGTCGGTATCTTGTCAATGTCAATTTGCTCCGGATAATGGATTGAGCCACTACTACAACGATATACCTGCCCCAAGTTCAGCAAACTCATCAGGTTCAAATGTTTTCAATATTGTTTTTCTGTTCTTTAGTATTGAAGGAGAAATTTTAGTTCTATTTCAAAAGAATTTATAATAGCAGATCTGGTTTTATTGATGAAAACTCTATTTAATCTTCATTAAGGCCGCAACGAATTTAACTCTGTTCTATTAAAAAAAAATTACATACTCTTTTAATCGCTGTCCAGAATGTCTATTGATCAGTAATGACCATGTGTATGCAACTATGTGTATTCGGCTATTGTAAACTCGGTTCACATTCTATCAAGGTTTCCAGAATTCCTTCATAAAGTAGATTTAATTCAAGATCCAATAAATTTTGTTTCATTAGCCTTTCAGATTCATATTGATTAATATTTCTTTTAATCTTAAAACTCCAGTGTTTACATCCCAGAATTGCTGAGCGATTTCTAGATCTACAACGTGATTTGTAAATGAATCCACCCGAATTTTCTATGTCACAACCTGGAATGGTGTTTTTCTTAAGTCATGATTCGAACCTTGGTCGATTCATTCAATTCTCTGATCCCTAGATCAACGTCCCTTCCATAATCCCCAAATTGATTAGATCTCAAATATTTTACTCTGTATTACAATTCGAAGTCATGTGGCGTTGGAGCCTTTCTAATTCTCTGTGTTTGAATCAAATCGGAATTGGGCATCTTCACATTCAGAAATGAATTTGGTTTCTTGAAAGTCGCCGCACTTGATTTCTTTTGGGATTGGCACTTTAATTTTTTTTTAAAGGTCTTTGATGTATCAAATTTAATTCCTAATCCGTGGTATTTATCCCTTAAAAAAAAATAAACAAGGGTGAATTGAAATTCAAATCTGGAAAAGATGCCAGGAATAGATCCTGAGTTCCCACCGCTGTAGCCGTCAGGATGATGAAGAACGTTGTGCATATCACTTCCACTTTGTGAACCATTAAATTGAGATCCTGTGTTTGATTCATGTATAAACATTGTGCGTTTTGATTTACAATTGGTGTATTATTAATTGGACTTGTTCTCGATTCTTGAATGCCAAATCCTTATACCGAAAACGCCATGATTCCCTGGGATAGGACTCAATGCGCCATCTATCGGGGTCTTGGACATTTCTTGTTATTTAAAAGATTCTGAATCCCATAACTTACTTTTTCTGACTTAGCAGTCGTTGTCGGTTAAAATGAAATTCCATTCACCGAGCGGTAACAGAGGATGGAGACCTATGAACTCGGTCGTGGTGGACAGGCATCACGACTTCAACCCCACTTCGAAGTAAGACGAAATGATAGGGTTGAATTGTAATAATGGAAATTGTTATTAAAAAATAATATTAGAATTTGTGTTAATTCTTTATATTGGGAGTGAAATGAAAGAATTAAAATTGTGATTACTCATTTATATTGAAAGTTAATAATAGAATTTGTGTTAATTCTCTATTTTAGGAGTGGAGTGAAACAACTTAATTGGTGTTAAACATCTATTTTATAATGGTATCATGAGAAGTTATGTTAATTATGTATTTTTAGGATTGAATTGAAACATGTGAAATTGTGTTAAGTATTGTTTTATAAAATGATTCAAAGATCATATTTGAATGTATATTAATTTCATAGAACTGGAATGAAATGACAGGATGGAGATGCGATAGTTGAATTATGTCAATACCATCCATCATCCATTAAATTCATAGGATTAGAATGAAATCTTAGTATTAAAGTGCAACTTTGCCATTTATGTCGAATTTCATGATACAATAAAATTGAAATAAACTAAAGGAATTTAAAACGAAATGTTGTATTTAAGTCAATTTATTATTTCGCAGAATGGAAATGAAATATAGGATTAATATTTTATACTATTATTCTGAATTACTATTATTGTGTAATTATATTTAGATGTAAACGTGAAATAGCCTCGTCCATGTCATTTCATATTTCAAAGGATAGAATTTAAATTAATCTCATCTATATCACTTCATAGTTTTGAAGTTAGTATTGAAATGTAGTACTTTTGTCAATCTATAGTTCGTAGATATGAAATGAATGTTCTTATTAGTCATATTATAAACAAAGTAGTACTTCGCTAAAAGAGTAGAAGATGACCATGGTTAAGTTAGGAGTTATAGGACATTGTGTACTTTATTTTTTTAAATTGATTGAAACCCTGCTTAAATAATCTCACAAATAAATGTTGAGTGTTGAAGTATTCAAGAATTATATGTTTAATTTCCAATGGACGAATAAGGAATTGAATCTGCATGTGGTTTTAAAAAAAAAAAAAACACTTGCTCAACTTGAGAGGCACTACACCAAATGCTTGCTTGAACAGAGCTACGCTCTCAACAACCATCAAATAGAAATTACTTCATACCAAAAACCAAAACGCAGAGCCATCATGTGTTAGGAATTACAATCAAAATGACCCAAGTCATTATCCCTGTCAGTAGCACGATTTTTCTTCATCCACTTAACCCTACTCCTAACTTTATAAAACAAACTTACAGGGGTATCGAAAACCAATCAAGAGCAATGGCTAAGAAACAACCTGACATGGCTTACTAAGTGAGAAATGCAAGCAAAAGTCCAAACACCATCATTTTATTTCAAAACCCAAAACATAAACGCCGTAGGTACTTCTCATCCAAGTTTAACAGTTCACTTACAGTAGAAACACCAAAACTCTCAAGGGTTTATTCTATTATCCACCAATAGTAAAAATACCATAGACATTACCCAACAGTCACCATCCCGAGAGAATCCATAATCAACTTTACCATAATAATTTCCCTCCGAGTAGATGTTCAGGTCAGAAATGACCCAAAAGAAAAACTTCGAAATTATTTACAGTGATCCCAAAGGGCCCTTAAAAGTTACATTTAAAAGTTCAAGCTACAGAGCTCTCAACCATAGCTACAAAAGGTAGTAACAAGAAGTGGGAGGATCCGGGCTTACCAATATTATGCTAGACCCCAACCTTCTCATCACTTGCTAGGACCCAACACCAATGGTAGTGATACCCGCTAACCTGTTAGCAGTTCATAGCACACCACGATTTAGTGTAGAGGCATTTAAACATCAATAAAGAAACAATAAAATGAAGGAACCTTTTGACCATAGGAAAAAAGGTATCTGTTAAAAACCATTTCAGCTCCACGCAACCTAAAGCTATGACTACACTAACCATGAGCATAGCTCAGGTTAGGGCCTGAACGAAACCATACGTGGCGAGCCCTTACCCCCAAGCCAAAAGCACAAAATGACAAATGGGGCCGTAAAAGACCAAGGTAAACCCTCTTTCCAGCTAGCAGGAAAGCCACGTGAAGACCACTTGGGTGGAATTTAAGGCTATCACCAACTCATCCACTAGTACTTCAATTTTTACCCAAACAATATAGTTACATGTTTGTGGTAGTACAACCCCTGGTTAATATTAATGTATGCCTTTTCAAAGTGTTCCATAGAACATTTAATCCATAAGACTAAGACCTTGCAAGGTAGTTGATGTAGGTAGCCTAGGGAAGAACCTTTCTTATGCCTGCAAACATAATCAAAGTAATTGCTTTAGCAAGATTGCTAAGTAAGCCCGGTTAACCCAATTACTCATCCCTTACCTGTCGGCAGCACTGTTGGGGTATGACTACCAACACAAAGTCATCAGAGGTAGTCATACTCTCTTTCATAAATTCCATCATGCCCGAATTAATAAAATAAACCAGTTTAAACATTTTAATTGAAACCAACATGCATCTGAGTTGTAGAAGTGAAGTACTAAAACAAAAAGAAACCTCAAGTATTATTCTAGCATTAGACTTGCTATGATGGTGTTATGCACCTCATACTACCTTATTTTACGGCTTCCGCAGAAAACATAAATGTGAAACCAACTCTCTTAGAACATAGTTCTCATTGCATCAAACAATTACCAGCATAACTTCCTCGTACTGAAGTTAATTTGCATTACATTATCCATTTAGGCAATGTTAATAGTAAAGTGATTTTTTTTTAAAATTTTACTGTTTTAGGGACATTACACTTGTTAAGTCCACCAGATTACACTCGCAGTATTATTTTATATCTAGCCGCATCTGATTCCACGCTTGTTATAGTTTTGGTTCGGGAAGATGAAAATCTCCAAGAGCACAGCATCTATTACCTTTCTTGCGCTTTAATAAAACTTGAACTGAAGTATTCACATGTTGAGAAGTTGGCACTTGTTGTTGTGTATGCCATTCAGAGCCTATGCCACTATATTTTACTACGAACCACTATAGTGATTGCAAATGTCAATTCATTTCAATATGTTTTAACACGACGCATAATTGGGGCACTAGTACAAAATGAGAGATAAGCGACAAAAAAATGACCAAAATCTGCATATAAATGACCAATTTTGATTTGGCGATCATTGGTGGCTAATTTCCCGTCTCTTATTATGCGACCAAAATTGGTCATATTTAGTTTGGTCATTTATAGCTTGTCATTTGGTCATATATTTGGTCATATATTTGGAATTAATGACCAAATATATGACTAAATTAATGACCAAATATAGGACTAAATATATGACTAAATTAATGACAAAATGACAAGTTATAAATGACCAAACTAAATATGAACAATTTTGGTCACATAATAAGAGATTAAAAATAAGCCACCAAAACTGTCATTTGATCATTTATATGCGAATTTTGGTCGCTTTTTTGTCACTTATCTCTCATTTTTTGGTCATTATTTGTGAATTTTGATTATTTTATTTGGTAACTTGTATCTTATTGTGATCAGTTATTTCTCATTTTTTGGGCACTAATTTTGTCATTTGTAGTCGTTTTATGCTTATTATTCATTTTTTGGTCCTTTTATATGTCTTCATTATTTTTTAGTAGTTTTAATAGCGTTCATTATTAATAAATATAAATTTTTATTATGATATTATATCTAAATAAAAAGAAGAAGGTCATCTAATACACATGTAATCATGCAATATTGTCACATTAATTAGTAAATTACAACACTTATAAATAATATAAATTACAAACACATAAATTTTAAATACACATAAATTATATTATATGAAATGTCAAATATTATAACAAACATGCTCTATGTAAATGTAATAAAAATAATAACATAAATAATGTAGTAATTGTATATTAATATAGTAATTAGTTATGTAGCTGTAAATAATATAGTAATTATATGTATATCACTAATAATTAAATATTTTAAATAAATTATATTAAAAACTACAATGAAGATAACTTATTAAATTAAGATAATTAATAATTAAATATTTATAAATTTAAAAAAAAAATGAATTATTAAATATATAATTTGTTAAATACACTATTAAAAAATAAATTTCAATTCAATAAATATATATCCCCTCATCTAACAATTTTCTTATACCATAAGCATAATGGCCATAGCATATCGTAACCATATCATAGTTATTTAAAGCTATGATAGGCTTTATGACAATGATACATTGTACCCATAACATAAAAATATGTCATCACTATAATATAACATAACCACATTAGAGAAAGATCATGGTTGTGGATATAGCACAAACTTACATTTTTTTAAGTAATAATGTCAACAACAAGAGTAACTTTCTCACGCGTTTTAACGCCGCCTATACTGGCTCTCGGTAGGGTATTAATATGCTGTCGCATTACCGAACCTCGGTAGGGTATTAATATGCTGTCGCATTACCGAACCAAATACGACGAGTGGTCGGCTGGGGCCAAGCCTGGGCGGGGTAAATTAAAAAAAAATTAATAATAATTTTGTTTTTTTTTAAATAAATATTATAGTTAAATATTTTATATAAGTATAGATAAAATTATAATATTAATTTATAATTGAAAATAGATAAAATTTTAAAAATTAATAAATAATATTATAAAAATTAAATTTTCATATTTATCAAATAATATTATCATAATAAAATTTAATATAAAATATAACTAAAAAATAATATAATGAATAAAATTATTGTATAAAAGAGGATACATAATGCCATAGAATAATTACTTCAACTTAAAAGTATATTTGCATAGATTATAGAATCTAAACTTAAATGTATATTTACATAGAATATAGAATCTATGATTTTATTTACTTTAGATTTTTATGTTGTAGTTTATGAAATATGAAATATTATAATTTTAGAAAGTTATATTAATTTATAAAATAATGGTTTTTTTAATAATAATATTAATTTTTGAAAAATAAATGTTTTATTCAATTTAATTTTTTTATTGGAAAATGATATATTTATTTCTAAAACACTTAAAATTTAAGAAATCATTAAATTTAAAAACATGTTTTCATAATAAATACTTATGTATCATGTATCTTTGTAAACATATAAATAGATTCAAACATATAACTATACATAATATAGAATTTATTACCATTAATTTGTTCTTGTAAAGATTTAAGAGACCTAATACTTATAACGTTGAACAACTCCATTAATTATTATGTTTATGAAAAGCCACCATCCACTACACTCCTACCTTTTAAGCAATGAAGTTTTCCATACAAACATTGCTTTCTTTTTAATCTTAATGAATGAATTTTTCATTATGGTCAACCGTTTTGAAATTTTGAAATACCTATTTGTCAAAGAAAATTAGCCATATCCCTTTTACATTTTTCATGTAATTTAAAGCATTAATGGAATATTTCAGTAAGTTTCCTAAATTTACAACATTGTTTATCAATTGTGTGTATCTTAACTCAATCTTTATATTTCATGACTATGCATTTTGAATGTCTACAATATCAAATTCTCTTTGAGTAAAATGTACGTCTTGATAATTTTCCATATTTAATGTTGGGACTATCTCTCAAATAACTCCACAAAGTCTTTTGTCAATCATTACTATCATTCCATGTCCTTTTAAATTTTCCACACCTTAATTCATGATTTTTTGGACTCAATTATCATTCCATATCCTTTTAAACTTCCCACACCTTAATTCATGAATTATTGGACTCAATTACATCAATTCTTCCTATTTTCTAGAATGAATGATTTATCTTACACTTAGTTATAGATTAATTAACATGTTCTTGCACAACATTATTTATTTTCTTGAAATTATTATATATATGGAGATGCAAAGTTTCCCTCAAAAAAAATATCATTATACACAACCTTTCCACCTAAATGGATTCGATCCTTCTATATAATTTAAAAATCCGAAACTTATCTATAATAATAATTAATAATCTAACCAATCCCAAAACGTTAATTTGGATAATTTTTTATAATTATTATTATAAATCACAATGAAAATAAATTATTTTCCCAAAATTAATATAGAGAAGTTTTTTTTATTTTAATAATAAAGAACAATAAAAATAAGTTAAAAAATGAAATACTTTCCAAAAATTATGATGCTAGAGTTATGGAAGGGGATATTTTCATAATTTTTTCACATAGTGAAATTTAAAAAATTATAATAATAACAAATAAAAATTATAATGCTAGAGTTATGAAGACAGATATTTTGAAGATTCCTTCACATAATGAAATTAAAATACTTTTTTATTATAATAATATAGCACAATCAAATTAAGTTAAAAAATGAAATACCTTTAAAAAATTATGTTATTATGGACATATTTTCAAGATTCCTTATTAAAAAATGAAATGACTTCAAAAGATTATGATGTTATAGCCAT
Organism: Larix kaempferi; assembly: GCA_027924585.1. Lineage (NCBI taxonomy): Eukaryota > Viridiplantae > Streptophyta > Pinopsida > Pinales > Pinaceae > Larix > Larix kaempferi. The sequence goes on along the minus strand of BSBM01000450.1, from coordinate 1,906,491 downwards.
GGAGCATTATTTTCAAGATTCCTTGAAAGGTCAACGTGTATAAGATACTTACAATCAATTAAAAAATTAAATGACTTTAAAAAATGAAAGAACTTCCAAAGAGTATGATGATATAACCATAGAGCATATATTTTCAAGATTCCTCCATGCGATCAAATATCTAAGTGAATGAAAAATCTCATAAATTACTTATGATAAGTTAAAAAATGAAATGACTTCCAAGGAATTTGATGATATAGCCACAGAGTATATATTTTTAAGATTCCTCCATATGATCAAATAGAAGTGAATGAGAAGTCTTATAAAGTGATGTAGCATGGGTATTTTAAAATTTATAAAAATGTATCCAAGCTCAAATTTTTTAAGATTCATTCATATGATCAAATAGAAGTGAATGAGAAGTCTTATAAAGTGATGTAGCATGGGTATTTTAAAATTTATAATAATGTATCCAAGTTCAAAAGATCTATAGAGCTTATATTTTCAATATTTCTCCATAGGATCAAATAGAAGTGAATGAGAAGTCTTATAAAATGATGTAGCATAGGTATTTTCAAATTGATAATAATGTAGCCAAGTTGAAAAGATCCATTGATAAGATTAAAGGAAATCTTAGTCAATAAAAAAGAGAAGAAATTTTTTTCTTGGAAAATGAAAGAAAAATGTTGAAAGGTATAGAGACAAATTTAAAGTCACATAATCCCCATTGAGAAACTAAACTATATGTTTTATTAGCCACAAAATATGATGTGATTGTTGATAGAACCACCCTTGTTTTTTTTTAATTCAAGATCTTTGAATAACATATAGGGAAATCCCCACTTTAATGAAAATCAAATCAAAGTTGTATTGATCGAGCAATCCCATGGATTATATAAATTATTTTGCTACCTTAACATTGGATCCCCATTATGCCATAGTTTATTATTATGTAATGTTTTATCCTCAATAACCATATAGAATATGGTTTATAAATGACATAAATATGATTAGGAAATTTATGCAAAAGCACATTTTCATGGTATGTTAAGTTCAAAATGGAAATAGTTTAACTTTGTATATGTTATTTAGTTTTACATATTTTCTATTAAATATTATATTATTAATAGACAAATAATATAATAATAGCTTACTTAATGTATTTTATATGTTTTTATTCTCTAACGTGTATTACTTACCGTATCTCCACTATTTGCCTAATTTAAGAGAGGCATTATATTAATGTAATTTTTCTAGTGTGAGCTAAAGATGTTTGTGAATAGGAGGAAGTACGATATTAAGGTGTTGTATAATGGGCCATAAAGTAGTGATAGGTTTTGTGTTTCTCATGTCCAAGCATCATGTCTAGCTTCCTAATACCCATGTACAAATGTCATAGCATCCAAAGATTGTTATTGTTGGAAAAATCATTGTGTATAATTGTTGTATATGGATGTAGGGGAGTAATGCCCACTAGCTAAGAATGAATTTGTTAAAAATGTGTGGCCATGGAAAATAAGTAAAACACACCAAAAAATAGTTAGTGTTAAGGAATCCATAACAATAACTTGATGTGTGGAAAAAATAGGTACAATTCATTCAACAATTGTTCTAGTGCCTATTAAAACTGACGCTATAACATCTACAAATCTATTCAGGTTAGATAAGTATAAATATGTTGCAGATGAAAAATATGTGATAGTTATGGGAAGAGAGGATGCAACCATCGAAAATGATCACTCATATTTTTCAATCAATTGGAATTTTTTTAGAGTTTTAGACTAACACAATTTAATAGATAAGGTCATAAAAAACATCGACTAAAAAATAAAAAATAACTTAATAATACATTCTAACCATTGAAAATTATTAATTTATAAAATGATTATTTAAAAATATTAAAGAATAATAAATATCAAAGCAAGTGTAATATAAAATGATTATTTAAAAATATTAAAGAATAATAAATATCAAAGCAAGTGTAATATACAATGATTATTTAAAAATATTAAAGAGTAATAAATATCAAAGAAACTAAAGAGGAAGTAATAGATAACCTAATAATAAATTCAACCAATTGAAAAATATTGGCCTATAAGATGACCATTGGTAATCTTAAAAAATATTGAAGAATAATGAATATGAAAAAAAATATATTGATATAGAAGAGAAAAGAGTTGTTATAACAACCAACCATGTGGAAATGACTGAACCAATTTAAATATTGTTCATAAAAGGCACTCAAAATAGATTCCCTAATTTCAAGAAGCGTGCATTTGAATTTGATGTTGATGTAATTTAAATAATTACATTCACGAAATTAATGTGGCCTAAATTAATGTTCCCTAGAACTGGACACTCATTAAATAGATATGCTTATTAGCTATATTCTATGATTCTCACATGTAATATTACAATTTGACCAGGCAGATTACATTTAGGTCTACTTTCTAATGGCAGTTTGTCCATATCTTCTATATTGAGGGTGCTAATCATTATTGAAACATAGCTATGAAAACTTGATAGGAAAGGATTCCGTCCACTTTCTAATGTGGTTATTTTCAAACTAACAACACACGTTCCCATACGAAGTGATATACAATATGAATATAAATGACAATAATATTATTAAATAATTTTAAAGAATCTTTATATATATATATATCAAATTTTCGTATTATCATTATTTATTAATACTAATTCTCTTATTATTAAAAAATAAGATAATAACAGTTTCTAAGCGAATAGAGGTTCTGGATCCAATACAAGGTATTTTTTAAGGATTATAAAAGTATGCTTAAGTGTAGTATTCTAGGCGATTATTTTGGAATGAAAAAAACATAAGTATAGATTGGTAAGCGAATATTAAATATGAAACATACAATTTACTTGTGAAACTTGTAAATTTTGGCGAAGATTATGATAAAAAACATATTTTATGTAAATATAGGCGATATTAGAGACTAAAAATGACCAAATAGCGAATTTACTTTTTGAAAAAAGGCCCAAAAAATAGCCAATTGGCGACATCGCCCCTAAAATTTTCCGTGATCCAACAATCGAGCTGAAGGACTTGTGTTGTGAATTCTCCTTATCCTGGCAAAAGAAAAGCAAATATATACATTAAGAGCTTTCGGGGATTCTGAGCTTTGGGTTAAGTATATGAACAAGGAGAACGACTTCAACAGCCATACACTTCACATTCTGGGAAGACATGTGAACTACAGGTAACGAATTTCAAGAAGGTCTCTTTTGCACATGTTTTTAGAGAAAATATTCATGCAGATGTCCTAGCTAAGGTCGGATTGCTCATGGAAGAAGGAGACTGCAAGATCCTACATACTCGGTAGGCAATTTAGGAAACAAGTCTGATTAAATTACGCTCTTTAAACTAAATGATCGGAACAAGTATATTTTATGCCTTTTTGAATATCAGTTTAGTTTTTGAACTGTTATTACAACTTTTATAACATTGTAAAAGTATCTAACTTTACTACTGGAGATAAAATTCTCATTTTTCTATTTTGGATATCATCGTGCTCTTATGCACCTATGAAATGTATTTTTGTTCTTTATGATCTATGAATACGACTTTTTCTTTGAAAAAAAATAACTTACTTAATGTTCTTTATATCTACTTTGACCTTTTGGTCTTGCCTCTTTCAAGTTAAACTTCAATGGTCCATCCAAGGGTAACCCTGGATCTGCAGGTTTTGGCGGGGTGATAAGGAACGATTAGGGAAAAATTATGCAAATCTATTTTGGATGCATTGGCAAGGATATCAACAAAACTTGAAGGCCTCCTGTTTGGACTCAATTTGATCACTCGAGATGGTTGGGAGAGAACCATTAACGATGGAGATTCAAGGATCATCATCCAAATGGAAAAAAGGCTACAGAATGGATAAATATTATCCAAGGTGGCACAGAGTTGGAGGCTAGTATATAGGCCAGAAAAACTAGAGACACTGTTAGCCATACCTCACATTTGGACTTTTGTCCACGTCAAGCAGGACGAAAATAAGGTTGCAGACCACCTTGCAAATGTGGGGAAACCGAAAGGCATAGACTAAGGGAGGGCTAGTTGGATTTATTCACTCCTCAAGCCTGGGCTAACCAATGCTCACAACAGGTAGCACGAGACATTCATTCTTCAAGGAGGAAAGGGGGTGACATGTCTCATTCTCATGAGATCCAAGTATTACCCCACATGCCAGGTACAATCACCATCTATGACAATAATATCCCCACTCATGTCGATGATCCAAGTACTAATAAAATCAACACCCAAATGAATGGGCATTTAAATTACTATCGAAATAATGCGGAGGAAGGAATGTAGCACCGTCCTTGACTAGAGGATTAAGTTTGATAATATGATGCGAAGTGGTGTAATTAAGTCAGATATAATCCTGCGACTTGATGGACAGGACAGAACTATGATGAATGGAATTAAGGATTAGAGTGACAGAAGGGCTATAAATGTGGGAGGAAAGTCTGAACCAACATGCAAATTTCCTCCCGCTGTCATTGTTCTAGAGATTTTACAGTGTTTAGTTGGGAAAAGTCTGTGTGAGGAATAACGACTAACCCCTTAGAAGAACATCATAGCTCCCAGGGGGAAGAAGGAAACGAGGAGGGGAAGAAATATTTAAGGAAGTAAAAACCCTCAAGGTGACTCATGAGAAGAAGGAGGCCTGTCAAGTGGCTCGTTTCTTCAGAGATAGAATTTTTCCAACCATCCACGGGGAAATTGAGCAAGTTGAAAATAATTTATGGGAACAAGTTAAGACCCTCAAGGTGGAGGAGATTAGAGAGGGGGTAGAGGAATGGGTGTAGAACCCTAGTACAATTGTCGGTCGGATGACGGCATATGACTGGCTCATGGTTACCTATTGGGTAATGAAAGGACTTCTCTCCCACGTCCTTATGGAACTTGAGTGAACGAGGAAATTGGGGATGGAGATCCTGCTCAGGCTTGGAAAGAACATAAACGAGACTATCTATTGATGCACAGGAAGATTGACATAATGGCCAGCAAGATGGGGATCCAATTCTATCCCCCCTGCTCTAGGTTATGGTGCTAGTAATTCAAATTTGGGAGTGGTTGGTTCGGGGATGGATACTCGTAAGGGAGGCTCGAGTGCGATGGAAGATACCTCTAGAGACATGGAAAGCATAGGCGCAAGTAGGTTGAAGAAGTTGTGAGAGTCGTTTCCTTCCACTGGCACGGGATCATCGAAGGCCTTCTGAATGTCTTCCTTGGTACCTCAATCTTATTTTAATCTCGGCTTTGTCTCTCTGTGCCTCGGTTGTATGTCGCCAAATAGTAGTTTAGGTTTCAGTTGAAGGAAATTTGATAGAACGTTTTATATGGTGAACAAGTTACATGTTGAATGTTTCCAATTAGTGTTAGTCTCTAAGTCTATATTTTTGCTCGGGTTTATGTATCGTAGGGGAAGGTTGGTTATTGAAAATCTAACTGTTGTGATGTGTGAATGCCAGCAAGGCCCTATGTAATGAAGCCATGCACTCCTTTTTTATATAGCAATATAATGTTTTATTTACAAAAAAAAATGTTTTCCATATCTATTTCATCTCGTAACAAACACATATATAATCTAACAAATAAATAAATATTCCTAACAACGAAAGCTAATCACTTCGAACAAAGTAAAAGGAAAATTATCCATATATGTATATGTGCCTCTAAAAATATAATTGGATTGTCACGTTGATTGTCCTTAAAGGGTTAAAGGGTCTTAGTCATAGATGGACATAATGCACATAACTTTGTTGTATAGAGCAATATTGGATATTGGATATCTTGGTTAAAAGTTTATCTTTCTTATATGTAAGTATGAGTGGAAGTCTTTTTATTTTAAGTGACATGGTTTTTCTTGAATAAAGATATCAATTAAGTAGCATTTACTAATATTAATTATGATAAGTTTTTACTTGGTCGATTTTTCTTGGTAAAATCCAAATTTACTAGAATCCAAACAAAACAAACCGAAAAATATACCCTAAAAAGATAGAAAAAAATTTATATTATATGAATAATTGATCATTTAAAATTTATTACAAAATATGATAATAGATACCTATAAAGAAAATATGATTCTATGTAAATTCAAAGAGAAAATCTCTATACTTAACACAATTTATTTTGTTTAATCATGGTAAGTTCTAATCACGTGAGAGTGGAAAGAGGGAGATGGAAAAGAATAAAGAGAATGAATATGTTTAATTTGTAAACAAGGAAATATTGAAGTGTAAGGAATATTTGAGCAAGACATTGTTTTTTATATCAGGAGGTAAAATAGAGAATACAATTCAGTATGAAGATTTGAGTTGGTTATATAAGTTGTTCCGTTTCAAAAAACTATTGTTATATTACGAATGACGTAGATTTGTCAAGCATGAGACACTGAACTAGTGACCTCCAATTTACAACATGTGACTTCATATCAAGTGAACCACTAATAAACCACACCCATGTGGGCACGAATAGTGTAGATTGATAGTAATGGGGATTTAGATTAATTTTTCTTGATACTATTATTTTTATAGATTTTTTTTTAAAATTTTTTTTAATTAAAATTGAATAAAATATTATTAAATAATAAAAATATAACTTACGAGGATTATTTAAAATTAAATAATTTGAAACTCAACATTTCAACCCCTACTCTGGATGGTTACGAGAAAACATATTATTATTAAAATAAAATTATAATTTGATACTTTAAAAAAAAATAACTACTATTAAAATTAAATAATAATCAAAGTCATTAATAAATCATTTGATTAAAATAATGACTTATAAGAAAATAGGATATAAAATAATATCCTAGCTCTTCATTATCATTACCATTAGTATTATTACAATAAGAAGATTGTAAATTAGCTAGTAAAAATCTTCATTATTATTATTATAAAAAAATAATTAATTGATACTAGTATTAACTACTAGTTAATGAAGGGTCTCTTTACTAATATTATAATTAAAAGATACATTATCTGTAATCATTAGAGGATACTTTATACAAAGAAATGTATTTTAAATAATAATGAGACTATTACAAATAAATATTAATCAAATTCACTTATAAGATAGTATTATTAAAATAATGACTTTAATATTATTATTCTTAAATATTAATAATTATTGATACTATAACAATGAAAATAAGTATTAATAGCAAGAAATTGTTATTATAGTTAAGAATTTTGGTTTTACTATATTTTATGTCTGGATATAAAATAAACTATAAAATTGACAAAACCTAAATTATTAAACCTACTCTAAACTTTAAATAAAAATTGTTATTCTAGGTCATATATATGGCTTACGGGCATCTTAAAATCTTTTAAGTTTCAATTGTCTTCCGATGATGATCCCATAATAGAGGTCGAAACTTCTAATTTCAAACTATTCAAAGCAGCTCCTTCTTCACTCATGCTTTTTAAGGTTAAGATGGGTAAGATGATAATGTTTTGTTTTTTCTCAAACCATCAAATATGTAATATTTAAATTTTCCCTTTTTTCATTAAAATTTTATATACTTTAAAACTTAAATTTTATATAGTTTTTTGTTTTAAAGTTATTGGCATTGATACTAAATATCATTTGAGCGATAATGGGAGTTTACTTTCAATAAAGTAAGGTTTTATGACAAGCTTGTTGGAAATTTAGTTATTGTATTTGAATTCAAAATGGTGGAACTTAGATTTGATTATGATACATTTCAAAGTCTTAAAATATTAGAGAAGAGTGGTTTTACACATTTTGTAAGTATTTTATATTTATAAAATTGAAAAAGAAATATAAAGAATAATTGATAGTTGATATATGGATAACTAGTAGTTCAAGTATAAATAACATATAATTACAAACATAAATTCCTTCTTTTTAAACTTTTTTTTTTTTAATTGATTAAAATACTTCTTATATAAATAAAAAAAACAGCTAAAAAAACACCACACCAAACCTAAGCCTAATTTCTGAAAGCCATGCCATAATCCCATTCGCTAAAGGGACGACCATAATTCTCGGAGTTAATTCGTGCAAGCGTGTTGTCCATGTTCAAGATCGTAGAGTATATACATATCAAAACCTCGTAGTATGACAACAACGTGTATATAACCATGGTCATCCATAGTCATTGTGGAGCAAACCCTAGAAATTCAAGGCCATTGGGTAATGGATATAACTCAAGCCCGCCGTATTTGCTGTCATTGCAGAGTACCCTAAGCTGTTCACCATGTCTCTGTGTCCCATTGCGAAAGAAATGTCTGCAAGATCAACCCTTCGTTGCTTCAAAAGACATACCATAATCCACTCGCCGCATCTTCTTTTCATCGAGACGGCCAACGAGATTCTTCTCGTTGAATCTAATAGCAATATTCTTCAACCTGGAAAAAGATTTATATTTCTGATTTGGAGGTGGTAAGACTTATCATAACTCAATTTTAAGATTGGTAGCCAGAGGATAATCAATATTGACTATTATATGATAATATTGTTTAATAATCTACTAATAACATGTTCATTTAGTTGATAGGAGTATTTAGATTCTCTTTTTTAATCCAACCGCCATATTCTCTGAACTCAAAAATAGATTAATATTTGTGATTAGAAGGTGACAAGACTCATCATAACTCAATTGCAAAATTAGTAGAACTCAATTGCAAAATTAGTAGAAGAGAATCAACATCGACTTCTGATTGGAAGGTGACAAGATTCATCATAACTCAATTGCAAAATTGGTAGAGGAGAATAACATTAGCTATATATGTAAATGCAAACTGTCATGTAAATGTTAAGGATTTCATCATCCAAATTTGAAATTAATAACTCATGGATTTTGAAAATTCAAATTTCCACTCTTACCAAATGAACTCGAATATTTTAGTTTTTAACTTTTTCCTTAATTAAAAAGAAACAAGTTTTTAACTTTATCTTATTAATAAAAAGCATTTTAATCTTTACTTAATAAATTATTATTTTCTTAATTTATTAATATTATTAAGAATCATTTTAATCTTTACTTTAAGTAAACTATTATATTATATATATAATTATGTTTATATTCTTAAAAATAATAAAAAATTAACTAATTGGATTTTGGGTATATTTTCTCAATTAAGTCATCTCAAAGAAGAAATGACACTGGGTCACTTACTAACCAGACTCATAGAGTCATAAATGAGACACCAAAATTAGAAAAAAAATTAAATTATAAAATAATTAATTAAAAAAAATATTTTTTTATCATTGATCTTGAGATTCCATATACCAAATATTATCATTATCATCCTTAAATATGATTAATTATTGGACTGGATTAACCTTTTTAATTATTATTTGATAGATTTTAGTAGTATATGTAAAAAAAAAATGTAATAATTACATCATTCCATTAAAAAAGGAATAATCGAAAATCATACAGGAATTTTTTAATTTTATGAACAAGCAAACTGGAAATTAGCCATAGCATTTCGTATCACGACTTCGGGTATATTCGCCTTGATTCCGTCGTGATATTAACTCAATATTCGCCTTGAGCCTTCAATTATTTAACTCAAAACTTAGTGTGGATTCAATTGTGGCAATCAACACCAGAAACCGTAATACCTCAATCACTGTACCTTTACAACACTGGATCCAGTTGATAATCATATCTTTAACAACTTTCTCCTTCAAAATAATTTTGGACACTGTATTTTCCTCTTGGCAGCCCACACATGGCGATGATCGGATGGCCGCTGGCTTGCTGTACAGAATTGATATTGATCTCTACTACCCCACACAATCAGATTTATCGGATGGATGGCTGTCTGCAATGGAATAGATTGTCGCTTCTGGAGGACGGGCATTATTAGTTTGGGCTAAATGTCACTCAGTTTACCATCTAATCAACATGATGATAACAGCTATCTCATAATTTCTATTAATATTCAATAATCGCGCTGCCCATTTCTATTACTCTCAGTTTCTTTAAGAATTCTCGTGATGATGTCCTCGAAGCCGAAGCTGATGTTCTTGATCGCCGTCTCACTTCAACTCTTTGGAATATTGTCTCATCAGAATGATCATAAGATCAATGGAATATCCACGGCCCTTCACAAGATGAAGATCATGTCTGGAAAGGAGATCATCAGCGTGGAGGAGCCTCTGTACTATCCCACCGACTTCATCGAGTATTACATCAAATTATCGGTGGGAACTCCTGCGCAGGATCTTTCGCTCATGATGGACACCGGCAGTAGTGTTGTGTGGGCACCTTGCACCCCAAATTATACATGTAACGATTGCCATGGATATAGCACAGTTTTTCTTCCCAGTAAGTCATCCTCTGCCGTGCCTGTAAGGTGTGCAGATCCAAAGTGCAAAGAACTGTTTGGAAGCATCCCTAATTGCTCGGGGGTTTGTCCAGGGTATGTTCTTCACTACGTCTCGGGAAACACAACAGGGCATCTACTAACGGAGATCTTAACTTTGCCATTGGAAGGAGGAGGCAGACGAGAAATAAAGAACTTCGGAGTCGGATGTTCAGTTGTTTCGTCCGGCTTCTCTGGTATTGCAGGATTTGGAAGAGGAGGTCTGTCTATGCCTTCCCAGCTTACTCCTTTTCCTGGTGACAGGTTTGCTTATTGTCTTGACGATCTAAGCAATAGTAGCATTATAGTGCTCGGTGACATGGCTGTACGCAAGGACATCACTTTGTCTTACACTCACTTTCTAAATAACTCCGCTGGATACAGCGAATACTATTACATTGGTCTTGAAGGACTGAGTATCGGTGGAAAACAATTGAGGGTGTCCTCAAATTTATGGACATTTGACAGCAAAGGCAATGGCGGAACGATAATAGATTCGGGCACTTCTTACAGCTTCATTCCCGAAACAATCTATGAGCAGATTGTATCTGAGTTTGTTTCTCAGATTGGATACAGAAGGGCTTATGCAGAAGGTTATGAATTATGTTACAATGTTTCTGGTGTGAACCTTACGAATATTCAGTTGCCTCGATTTGTATTCCATTTGAAGGGTGGCTCAGACATGGTACTGCCTGGTGAGAATAGTTTCATAGCGGCTAACACTGATAATTTTCTTGCGGCCACTTCTGATACAATCTGCTTGGCAATAATGAATGCTGGTAGTGTACCCGATGGACCTGCTGTAGTCGTCGGAAACTTTCAGCAGAACAATTTCTATTTGTTGTTTGATAGAGAGAATAATCGTTTGGGCTTCACTCATAAGGCCTGCAAAGCATTCGGATGAGTCATGACTTGCAATGAAGACCTTGTTACACCCTTGTGAAGCAATATGGAACAACAAAATGGATGAAGAGTGAATATGCAACTTAAATGTCCTACGATTATTCTCAATTACATTAAGCATTTCATATTACTAGTGAAATATCTTGTCCCGACTCATTTTCATCAACATCACCTTATTAATCTTATATTAACGTCACCTTACTATTAATCTTATAAACATCATGTGTGGATTTATTATTTTTTAATTATGTGTTTGGGTTAGTTCATATTTGATGGATTGCATGTGAGAAATCTAACTATAATTACAAATCATTTACTTTGTTAATATTAATATTAATAAAAATAAAAATATTATTTTTAGTGATATTATAAAAAAAAGGGTTTTATGAATTAATTATTTGCATTTTTTTGCACAAACAAAAAGCCTAGAGTTTTAAAGGATTGGGTATTTCCATGTCTTTGTATACAAAATACATGTGCTAACAAACAAGCTAACCATATTTCCCATGTGCTCAAGGTTTTAGATTAGTAAATGGAGAGGCCGCTAACCATATTTCCCATGTGGTGAAGGTTTTAGATTAGTAAATGGAGAGGCCTTTGAATGCTTACACCAAATAATGTTAATGTTAATTTCATGAGACCTTATCCATATTACACATGGCATGGCATGTAACCATGGTGGGATGTAGTAATGTTATAGTTTAACTTTGTATGTTCTTTGTGTTGTGTGATTATGCTTATGTAAATGGAGTGTTGGTTAAGGAATGAGGAGTGTAATACACCAAAGAACTCGAATAATTATTGTTTTAAGAACATTATGTTTATATTTTATTTTTGACATTTGATTAAGTGAGGTCAAAATAAATGTAAACGAATTATTAATTCTTAATTAATTAAACTCAGAAAATCAGAACTAAAATAGTTGTTACAGAGTGTTTGCTGACCCACAAGGAGGAATGACAAGTGTCAAGAGAAAAACCAAAGTGGCAAGACTGCTTAATAAAATCTCAAATGATGTAGAAGACATATTGAAGAAAAATAAGTCACATAATTTATTAAAGCTTTATATGAATAATTACGAAGATATTAAAATAACAATAACATTAATTAGATAAATTATTTCTATATTCTAAAATGAATGATTTAGCTTACACTTAAGGTATATATTAATTAACATTTTCTTACAAAAACATTATGTGTTTTCTTAAAATTATTATATCTTTTTTCTCTCAAAATTTTTTTTAATATAAAGATTCTCTACCACCTATATATTTTAAAAATCCAAAATTTAAATAGATTTACAATAATAATTAGTCATCTAATCAATCCCAAAATCTTAATATGGACTTTTTTTTAGTATAAAATCTAAAATTTAAATAGATTTACAATAATAATTAATAATATAACTAATCCCAAAATGTTAATATGAACTTTTTTATTATAATAATAAGACATAATAAAAATAAGTTGAAAAATAAATGACTTTCCAAAAATGTTAACTAAAATGTTAATATGTACAATTTTTTTATTATAATAATAAATAACAATGAGAATGAGTTAAAAAATGAACTACCTTTCCTAACGAAAATTATCATGGTAATGTTATGGAGGGAGATATTTTCAAGATTCCTCCACTTAGTCAAATTAAAAACTCTTTTATTATAATAATCAAGTACAAAAACTATGATGTTAAAGTTATGGAGAGAGATATTTTAAAGATTCTTCTACATAATCAAATTAAAATATTTTGTATTATAATAATAAATCACACTAAGCATAAGTTCTAAAATGATGCTAAAAGTATGGATGGAGATACTTTCAAAATTCTTCATTATAATCAAATTAAAATGCATGACATATATTATAAATTAAAATAAGTTAAAAATTAAATGACTAAAATATTATAATAATATAGTTATAAAGCATATATTTTCAAGATTCCTTAAAAAAAATTAAAATACATATAATAAGTTAAAAAATAAAATAACTTCCAAAGAAGAAAGAATGTGATGGTATATCCATAGAGCATATATTTCAAAGATTCATGTATAGTATCAAATAGACCGAATAAGAAATATCATAAGATACCTATGCTAAATTAAAAATTAAAATGATTTACAAAAATTATGATGATATAGTTATAGTGAATATATTTTCAAGATTCTTCCACAAGATAAATGAATGAGAAATCTTATAAAGTGATGTAGCATAGGTATTTTCAAATTGATAATAATGTATCCAAGTTGAAGTGATGTAGTATAGATATTTTCAAATTGATAATAATGTAGCCAAGTTGAACAGATTCATTGATTAGATTAAAGGAAATCTTAGCCAATGAAAGAGAGAAATATTGTTTTTTGGAAAAGGAAAGAAAAATTGTGAACAAATTTAGAATCATGAGTAAGAAACTAAACTACAAGTTTAATTAACCACAAAAGATGATGTGATTGTTGAAAAAAACACCCCTATTTTTTATGAAGTCAATATCTTTAAGGAGTGGCATATAGGGGAAATTCCGAGTTTAATGAGAATCTTAATCCAGTGATCCCACGGATTATAGAAATTATTCTATGATCTTAACATTGGATCTTTATTATGCCCTAGTTTATTATTATGTAATGTTCTATTCTCAATATGGCAAAGAATATATAAAAGTATATTTTCATGTGTAAGTTAAGTTGGAAACGACAATAATTTAATTTTGCTATGTTATTTAGTTTTATATATTATCTATTAATTATTATATTATTAATAGAAATAATAAATTATATTTTATTTAACCTCACTAATATATTTCTATTTTTGTTTGTGTATAACTTGTATCTCCATTGTCTACCTAATTTAAGAAAGCATTATATTAATGTAATTTGTCTAGTGTGAGATAAAGACTTTTGTGAATAAGATGAAGTAAAATATGTGGTATTTTATAATGTGTTATCATGGAGTGATAGGTTTTGTGTCTCTCATGTAAAAGCATCATGTTGAACTTCATAATTTAGCTATGCATTATAAATGTGGCTATACCTAAATATTGTTATTGTTGGAAAAATCATTGTGTATACTTGTTGTACACGGATGTAGGGGAGCGACGACTAGTTGGTAATGAAGTTGCTAAAAGAAATGTGGTCATTGAAAATAATAAAACTGCACCAAAAATAGTTAGTGTTAAGGAATCCATGAAACTATCCTATTGTGTGGACAAAAGAGGTACAACTCGTGCAAGACTTGTTCATTCCCCAGTGATACTAAGGCTATAACATCTACAAATCTATTTACGTTAGATAGATTTGGAGATGTTGTAGATGAAAATTACGTGACAGTCATGGGAAACGAGGATGCATCCATAAAAGATTATCCATCATATTTTCAACTTAATTAGTTGCATTTTTTGCTTTCTCCCTTAATGTTATCAGTTCTAAATTTTGCACCTAGTTTGATTGCTTTGTCTTGATAATGGAATGGTATATCCTTCCATTTGAGGCACTGTGCTTTACCATCATAAATTACTAGGTTATATAACACCTTAAGGAGTTGAAGAAACAATAACAAACTATTTCCTTGTCTATAAACCTTGAGATGATAGAATGTGATTTTGAGTTTAAAACCCCCATGGTTGAAATCAACAATGTATCACAATAGAAGAATGTAGACATTGTATTGTGAAAAAAATTAAGGAGGATGCCAAGGTTGCTAACAAGGATCATGGTATTGAGAAGGGTGATTAGGGGGATATAATTTGAGCTTTCAATATGCAATATCGAGGGTAGGGAGGTGTTGGCAAGTGGAGAACTAGGGATTGTACTAATTTCATGTTGGATAGGGCATGAAGTGGGAAAGTATTGGTTTTTGGGAAACGAATCATTATTAAAGGTGAGGGGATATTGTCGGGAAGGTGAATATGGATGAAAATGATCATATTTGGATTCATAGAGAAACAAAATGTTCATATACTTACGTAAGTTCCATACAATGGTATTGAATAAGAGATGATAGAGTTGAGGTTTTGTGGATGAGTTGAAGTGATATATTTAGTCATGTTTAGTGAGTGTGTAATATTTTGTGCTAGCATCATATGAGGTGAATAGAACAAAGGTATATATAGCTTATCCATTATAAGTTATTCACAATACGATGAGGTTAATTTCTAGAGAATGTGTATCTTTGAAATGTTGTCTACTAACAAAAGTAAAAACAAATAGGAATTTATAACCTTCCTTCAGTCAACGGAGGTAGTAAGGTTGGGTTTGAGAGGTTATGAGGAGTGGCAAATATTTGACAAGAGAAGCTTAAAAATATTCATTTGATTACAATTGTCAATAATATATAGAGATTAATCATATTTTGCATGGAAATTATGAGTGAAGAGCCACTCACAATCAATTGTACTATATTCCTTTTTCACAAGAACTAGTTGGGGGTAAGGTTTGGTAGAATTATAAATGTCCATAACATCATTATGGGGTTTGAAAGAGGATATGATTTGGGGTTCAAATAACAATGTCTTGATATGGTCTTTGCATTAGAAGGTGTGACAATCAATAACATCGTGTCTTGTGAAACAAATAATACTATTTAGTAGAGGGGGTGAGGAGAAATGAGTTGGGAATGCTACAGGTGACTATGAATTTCTAGGAGAAAAATGAGAAGTGGAATGAAGGGAAAAATCATGGTTTCCATACTTACAGTCCATTAAAAAAATGATAATTTATACTAAGGACAAAGACACACTAGATATTGTGGCTCCGTGGCTACTGATTGCATAAAAGGTGTAATAAACTAGAATTAAACTCAATGATCAATGCATGATCTAGGACAGAAATGGTGAGTTGCACCTAGATCCTACAAAACACCTTAATGTATTGATGTGCTAAATGGATAGGAAAATAATAAAGATGAAGTCACTCTAACCATACACATCCACTATAGCTACAAGGATAGGAGTAATCACAAAGAGAAGTACGGAATGTGTGTTAATTGGTGATGGCATGACAACTTTGTAGATATACAACCTCATTAATTTCAATGAAAAGAGAAGCATCTTTGAACTACATGTGATCATTTTGGCATTTATGGGTAGGCAAACCTTGAAGTGATAGTTATTCAAGTTAATCTTGTCCATTTCTAGTGAGTTAGAATTATGATTGAAATAAGGGGAGAATTCCACTTTCCAAAAATCCATTTGTTCACCATCAAATGATAATACAAGACAAAGAAAAGTCACCTTAGGTGTAGGTTTAGAAATGCATATCTTCATGTCTTCCATTTGAGATGGAGAACCTATTTATGTTAGTAAAAAATTGTTGACTGTAGTGTTTGAAAAGATAATTATGCATACTGATGATGGAAACATCCTCAATTTGGTTCATGTTTGTGCTTCCATGTCATAACAATATTGTATTCTCTGTTCACAAACTAAGAGTTAGATAATTGTTATATGAGATTTGTACCATACAATTTCCTTCACGATTTAGTTTTTAATATTGTGAATTGAAAACACCAAAACTTAGAAGACCTTTAGCTGAGAGAAATATAAAAACACAAATTGTGGCCTAGTGGATCCACTCCTTATTAGTTCATCCACTAGAAATACATTAATCGTACTGCATGTATCTATATTGTTTAGCTTGACATTTCTCTATGAGAAGTATGTTGTAATATAACTAACTGGAATTTTTTGTACACTATTAGAACAACACAATTTAGTATATAATAAAGTCATACAAGAACATCGATTAGAGCGAAAGTAATAGAT
The DNA here is from genome assembly GCA_027924585.1 of Larix kaempferi. Lineage (NCBI taxonomy): Eukaryota > Viridiplantae > Streptophyta > Pinopsida > Pinales > Pinaceae > Larix > Larix kaempferi. The sequence continues at coordinate 1,889,471 of BSBM01000450.1, read as the reverse complement.
AACCTAATAATGCATTCAACCAATTGAAAAATATTGGTCTATAAGACGATCATTTAAAAATATTGAAGAATAATAAATATCCAAGCAAAATATTGATATAGAAAAGAAATTAGATGTTATAGCAACCGATAATGTGAGAATGGATCATAGAATTTAGATATTGTTCATAAAGAGAACTCAAATTAGATTCCTTATTTTCAAGTGACGTTCAATGGTGCCTCAAATGGGATGCTTTATCTTCAATATGTATGGGAACTCTTTAAATTTTAGGTTGCTATGCAGAAATGGTTCACTGAGGTAAAATTTAAAGAAATTCCTTTATTTACAGTTGGGAAAATTTGGAATGTTAGGAATAGGCTCATCTTTGAAGATAAACAACCTAACTTGTTTGTTATTTGTTAAAATATTATCAATATTTTTTATTTATTTTTATGGAGAAGAAGCCAAAAGAGGTTAGGATTCAATCAATGCTGGCACTAGCTCATATTATATCTACAAGCTATTTTGATGGTACGGTGCTTCAAATCGAAGGAGACCATATTACTAAAGTATGGATGAGTGTGGGAAAAGGCATAATCACGAGAGTTGAACTAAGTGCACTATTGGGTGTTTTATGGTATGCTTAGAAAAGAGACATTTTCAATATTTAAATTGTTGGTTACTCTAGAGTAGTGATTGATTGCACAGCTGACCAGTGATCTAAAGCATTGATATCATCTTTCTCCTTAATTTCCTTTTCCTATATATACACGGAGTACAATAGTGTAACACATATTCTCTCAAAGAAAGATCTAGGTGAGATGGATGGACTCATATTTTATAGGAAACTTGTTGGAAATAGAACGATTGAATCTCGATCAATTTTATCATTTTAGCCTTCATATTTCTTCTCACAGTTTTTCTGAAAATCGTTTGGTATGTTGAGTGTTGGACATTGAGATGGATGGACTCATATAACGGTTGAATCTCGATCAATTTTATCATTTTAGCCTTCATATTTCTTCTCACAGTTTTTCTGAAAATCGTTTGGTATGTTAAGTGTTGGACATTTAAGTTTTGGATAGTATTAAAATACTATATGTCCAGCACTTTTTGTTTTTATGAATAGTTGTTGAAATATGTATGTTAGAAAGTTTAAGAATGGAAAACTGGAAATAAGACAGAGTTTTTGGCCTTTATCTGACTTTGGTGAGAGGAGTATTTTGATATATAATTTTGATTCACAAAAATGTAATTGTGTTTATGGTGTAAATTCACAAAAATAATGTAATAATATATCAAAATGTAAGATTTATCATTCATTATGTAATAATGTAATAATATATCAAAATGTAATAATAATAATTTTGTTATTATTACACCATTACATTGTTATTAAAGTGGAGTATTTAAGTTTTTGTTAGCCATATTGGCATGTACATGTATGATTTATTTAAGTGTTTTATCCTATAAATATAAATAATTGTTTTATAAATATATAAATTAGAATTAAACCCTTACTATGTTGACATGTACAAGTAAGATTTATTTTTGTGAATTTACACCATAAACACAATTACATTAAAGTAATAATATATCAAAAAGTAAGATTTATCATTCATTTCATTTGAAAATGTAATAATATATCAAAATTTTATTATTTATTAAAAGTAATGTCATAGAATTTATTAATATAGTAATAATATATGAAATATTCAACTTTATAAATTTTAATAAACAATGTTTATACTAAATTGTTTGTTTTAAACAAAATTATTCTAGTGTAAAAGGTCTATCAATCTTATAAACATTAAAGTATTTATTGCTCTTCCAATGGAAATAAATTTTTATTTTTATTTTTTTAAAACTATGTCAAAATCATTTTGAAATTGAAAAAATCTCAAATATCATAACAAAATAACATAATATGGTATATACAAAGTGTGAGCCTCTAATAGCTACAATCTACAATGAGCAGTTCTATTTTTTGGTTTGCTCTAGTAAGGATAGGGTAATTTCAAAGTGGAGGAGAAAGTCATGGCAATATTGAAGAAAAACAAATTAATGCTGAAAATAATTAATTAATTCATGGTAATTGAGAAATTGAAGCCATTTCAATACTTGATATTGGAAAAAAACATCAAAGAGAACAAGATATTGTCGATCAAGATATTAATGCTTAATTTCTATCAAAATTGAGTTAAATGGAGGTGCAAATGATTTTTTTTGGAAAAAAACACCAAAGAGAACACGATTCAATCAAGATATTAATGCTTAATTTTTATCAAAATTGAGTTAAGTGGATGTGGAGATGTTTTTTTTTATAAAGAAAGAGTTGTCTAAAGATTGGATGACTTTGAATTTCATTTCTTCAGAATTCATAATGGATTCATCTCTCTAAAAATCGCGGTTCCATCTTGATTGTGCCATTTCAACACCTTATATTTAGAATGTCAACAATTCTAACTAGATTTTAGTGAAAAATGATAGAAAAAAATAATTTTTTCTTGTTTAGAAACCATTTTTATTGCATAAATAACATAAATAGATTTAGGACCTTCAAAAACCATGATTGTGATAACTCAACCCTTTATTTCTACTATGCCAACATTTCCAACAAGCGTTTAGAAAAAACGAATATGTTAAGAAAAAATACATACAAATCATATAAAACGTGTTTAGATTGATATCTCTAAGAATTCTTACACTAAATTTCAAATTTTTGATTGCATAAATAGATTTAGAACCTTCAAAAAACTTGAGTGTGGCATCTTGAAACCCATTATCTCTACTATGCCAACATTTCCAACAAGCTTTAAAAAAAAACAATGTGTTAAGAAAAAATACATACAAATCATATAAAACATGCTAAGATATCTCCTTAGATTTCTTACAAAGTTATTATTACATGATTTTTTTTATTTTTTTCTTCAGAAAAGAGTATTGCTAGAAGGAAAACATGGATCAAAAGGTGATAGTCCACTGTATTCATTTTTCTACCTCAAAAATTGCAAGAAACCAGATTTAGTGATTGTTGCTGTTGAATTTTCTCATATCTACCACAACAATTTTCCAATATGTCATTAAGCTAAGTTAAATTAAAATCGACTAAAACATATACCTTGAATATTTTCCTTCAAGTAGGAGATACTGTCCTTAATGTATTTTACACGTAAATACTCCTATTTAATTAGTAACTCATATCATTCAATAAATCCATACGTTACTAGAACATATAGATCAACTGGCCTAAACAATTTAACACAAAGTTCCATTTCATTTGCACCTAAATTCTTACTTCAAGTTAAACCAAAATAAAATCAAAGTTAAACTAACATTATTTTAAACACCATTGGAAAAAAAAATAACTTGTTATACAACAAAGTAGATGAGAGTTGTAACTTTAAGATTTAAATATCCTTAATCTAGAAGAGAAAAGTGTAAAAAATAATGTTAAGTAGCTCAAATTTTATGGCTAAGCAAATGTGAGTCCATCTCTTCAAATAAATCTACAATCTAAAAATAGAGGAGAGTATTTCAAATTGAAGGGACAACTAACACGAAGGTAATTTAGTTTATTTAAAAACTAAATGATTGAAGTGTACTTTATGTTTTTCTTAGATTGAAAGAGGATGAGACAACTGAACTATCGACACTAACATATAACTTGTTCATAGCACTTAAAATTAAAGAAAGAACAAGTAATATGTAGCTTGTTCATTGCACTTAACTTGTGACCTATCTATATTCTTGAGCTACAAGTAAGTGGTTATACTAGTACTATACTATATGGTAAAAAAATGTAATGATTACACTACTCCGTAAAAATATAGATAATTATACAGAAAATGTTTAATTTTATGAACATTAAAACTAGAAATTACCCATAGCAATTCGTGTCACGACATCAGGGATATTCGCATTGATTCTTCAATGATATTCACCTTGATTCTCGAATTATTTAACTCAAAACTCAGAGTGGATTCAATTGTGGAAATCAAATCCAGAAACTAGAACACCGGATCCAGTTGATAATCATAACTTTGAACAACTTTCTCCTTCAAAGTAATTTTGACACTATATTTTCCTCTTGGCAGCCCACACATGGCGATGATCGGATGGCCGCTGGCTTGCTGTACATAATCGATATTCTCTACTGACCCACACAATCCGATTTATCGGATGGATGACTGTCTACACCGCAATATACTGTCGCTTCTCAAGGACGGGCATTATTAGTTTGGGTAATGTCACTCAGTTCAACTCTTTGCAAAATTGTCTCAACACTTTGCAATATTGTCTCAACAGAATGATCATAAGATCAATGGAATATTCATGGCCCTTCACAAGATGAAGATCATGTCTACAAAGGAGATCAGCGTGGAGGAGCCTATGTACTATCCCACCGACCTCAGCGAGTATTACATCAAATCATATGATAGCACGGTACTCCTGAGATAGCACGGTTTTTTTTCCCAGCAAGTCATCCAATCCTCTGCTGTGCCCGTAATGTATGCCCATCCAAAGTGCAAAGAATTGTTTGGAAGCATCCACAACTTCTCAGGGGTTTTTCCCCACAGGGCATCTACTCAGGGAGACCTTAACTTTGCCATTAGAAGGAGGAGGCAGACGAGAAATAAAGAACTTCGGAGTTGGATGTTCAGTGGTTTCAGAGGAGGTTTGTCTATGGCTTCGCTGGTATTGCAGGATTTGGAAGAGGAGGTTTGCTTATTTCCTTGACGATCTAAACAATGGTAGCATTAAATTGCTTGGTGACATGGCGGTCCGCAGGGACATCTCTTTGGCTTACACTCACTTTCTAAATAACTCTGCTGGATACAGCGAATACTATTACATTGGTCTAGAAGGACTGAGTATCGGTGGAAAACACTTGAGGGTGTCCTCCGATTTATGGATATTTGACAGCAAAGGCAATGGCGGACCCATAATAGATTCGGGCACTTCTTGCAGCTTCTTTCCGAAACAATCTATGAGCAGATTGTATCTGAGTTTGCTTCTCAGATTGGATACAGAAGGGTTTATGAAGAAGGCTATGAATTATGTTACAATGTTTCTGGCGTGAACGTTACGAATATTCAGTTGTCTCGGTTTGTATTCCATTTGAAGGGTGGCTCAGAGATGGTACAGCCTGATGAGAATAGTTTCATTGAGGCCAGCACTGATAATTTTCTTGCGGCCAGTTCTGATACAATTTGCTTGGCAATAATAAATGCTGGTAGTGTACCCGATGGACCTGCTGTAGTCGTCGGTAGAACAATTTCTATTTATTGTTTGATAGAGAGAATAATCGTTTGGGCTTCACTAAGAAGGCCTGCAAAACATTGATCGGATGAGTCGTGACCTTGTTTAAAAAATTCAGCGGTTACCACAGGCCCTAAGATTTGCAAAGACAGCCTTGTTACAACCTTGTGAAGCAAAACCTAGCATTCTAATTCATAAAACGAAAAGCAATATGGAACAACCAAATGGATGAAGAGTGAATAAGCAACTTATTTCGTACGATTATTCGATTATTTTCATTTACATTAAGCATTTCATATTATATAACTGATTTTCATCAACTACACCGTATTAATCTTATATAAACATCAGCTCATTAATCTTTTATAAACATCATGTTTGTGGATTTATTTTATTTAATATTAGAATAATTATATAATTGATGGTTGATGATATACGAGTGTAGATCCATCTCAAACCCGGATCTATCAAGCACTGAGAGGGATCCAATTTCTTGAGGTGTAATTTTTTTTGTTTTATCTTAAATTTTTTACACATTAAGAAAAAAATTACCCCTCAAGAAATTGGATCCTTCTCTTTTAATTTTTTTATTTTAATTTTATTATTTTTGATAAGTTATGAGTGAACCTCAAAATTTTTAATTACTTTTGATTTTTTATAAGTTATGAGCCGACATGGAAATGTAACGTGACAAATGTGACAATCGTGACAAATGTGACAAACGTTAAAACATCTCCCCCATACTGGGTTGTAACGTAATGTGACAAACGTTACAACATCTCCCCCATACTGGATTGTAACATAACGTGACAAATGTGACATGTGACATGTGACATGAGTTACAGGATCTCCACCATACTACAAACGTGACAAATGTGACATGTGACATCCGTTACACAATCTCCCCCATACTACAAATGTGACAAATGTGACATGTGACATGTGACATCCGTTACAGGATCTCCCCCATACTACCAGCATAGATCCATATTAAACCCGTATCCATCAAGCACCGAGAGGGATGCAATTTCTTGAGGTCTATTTCTTTTTTTAAATTTAAACTGAAGAAATTTGATCTCTCTTTATTGATAGATCCAGGTTAAAGTTTTAAGTTTTTATTTTATAAACGAATATCTATTTTTTAATTACTTTTCATAATATTTTATTTTATGAACCAACATGGATTTTTTTTTAAAAATACTTTCCATAATTTTTTATTTAATGAACCGACATGAATTTTTTTAATTATTTTGTTACAAATGTTATTTTGTTACAAAGGTTACATCAAGTTACAACATCTCCCCCATACTTTTTTTTATTCCATAATTTTTTATTTTATGAGCCGACATGAATTTTTTTAATTATTTTGTTACAAAGGTTATTTTGTTACAAACATTACATCACGTTACAACATCTCCCCCATACTTTTTTTTAAATACTTTCCATAATTTTTTATTTTATGAGCCGACATGAATTTTTTAAATTATTTTGCTACAAAGGTTATTTTGTTACAAACTTTACATCACGTTACAACATCTCCCCCATACTTTGTTTTAAATACTTTCCATAATTTTTTATTTTATGAGCCGACATGAATTTTTTAAATTATTTTGTTACAAAGGTTATTTTGTTACAAACGTTACATCACGTTACAACATCTCCCCCATATTTTTTTTAAATACTTTCCATAATTTTTTATTTGATGAGCCGACATGAATTTTTTTAATTATTTTGTTACAATTGTTATTTTGTTACAAACGTTACATCAAGTTACAACATGTCCCCCATACTGGGCTGTAGAGCACCTCGTTTCACTCGGTGCAATTAATTGAATAAATAACAGCATAGATCCATCTCAAACCCGGATCTATCAAGCACCGAGGGGGATCCAATTTCTTGAGGTGTAATTTTTTTTGTTTTATCTTAAATTTTTTACACATTAAGAAAAAAGATACCCCTCCAGAAATTGGATCCCTCTCTTTTAATTTTTTAATTATTTTTATTTTTATTTTTGATAAGTTATGAGTGAACATGAAATTTTTAATTACTTTTTATTTTTTATAAGTTATGAGCCGACATGGAAACGTAAGGTGACAAGCGTGACAAATGTGACAAACGTTATAACATCTTCCCCATACTGGGTTGTAACGTAACGTGACAAACATGACAAATGTGACAAACATTACAACATCTCCCCCATACTGGGTTGTAACGTAACGTGACAAATGTGACATGTGACATGTGACATCCGTTACAGGATCTCCCCCATACTACAAACATGACAAATGTGACATGTGGCATGTAACATTCGTTACAAAATCTCCTCCATACTATTACTTTTTACATTTTATTACTTTTGAAAACATTACATGTGACATGTGACATCTGTTACAAGATCTCCCCCATACTGGGTTGTAAGCACCTCGTTTACAATTGGTGCAATTACTTTTTACATTTTATTACTTTTGAGAACGTTACATGTGACATGTGACATGTGACATCTGTTACAGGATCTCCCCAATACTGGGTTGTAAGCACCTCGTTTACACTCGGTGCAATAATTGAGTATTGACATTATCATTTTTTAATTATGTGAATTATGTGTTTGAGTTAATTGATATTTGATGGATGACATGTGGAAACTTAACTTTTAGTATAAATTGAAAAAATAAATATCAATGTTATTGTCATTTTAATATTGATAAAAAGATTAATAATATTTTGAATTTGATATTATAAAGCAAAGGGTTATAAAAGAATCAAGTATTTTCAGTCCTTGCACAAACGAAAAGAACATTGGTTAACAAACAAGCTAACCATATTTCTTGTGTGGCGGAGGTGTTAGATTAGTAAATGGACATGGCCTTTGAATGCTTTCCCTAAATAATGTTAACGTTAATTTCATGAGACCTTATCCACATTGCATGGCATGTAACATGATGGGATTGAGGAATGTTATTGTTTATGTTTCTATATCCTTTGTGGTATGTGATAGTGGTCACGTACATTTAATGTGGGTTAAGGTATGAGGATTTAAAAAAATAACAATATGGTGCCTTCTTTTTACATCTCCATTCTAATTGTTAGAAATTGGCTTTGGAATAAGAAAAAACCAAAATGTAATGTAGAGGACATTGCTTCCATCCTCATAGAAGGTGGTTTAGTTTCTATTACCCCTCATTACAAGGAAAAGGCTTTGTATTGAAGGTTATAACATAGGTTTTTAGTGTTACAATATTGGATCAACTTGTCAAAAAAACCTCCACTACAACCTATGCCAGTGGAACTAGATGTTTTGATGGATTTTTTGGGGGAAAATTATTATAAGTAAAAAATCTTGGGAGTCGAAGGTTTTAGCGAATGAAGTTTGCTAGTGTGTTAAGATTAACTGGATACACTTGTGCATACAATAATAAAAGGCATGAGTGTACATTAAGTAAAAGAAATCGGTGTATTTTAATACAAGCATGAACTACTACATACAACTCACCATACAACTATCTTAAGTGAACTAGTGCTCTATAACTTTATGTGGACTGAAGCACTATTAGAAACATCACGCTGGTGCTTACGTCCTTAGATAACACATCAGTGCTGACAGAGAAGTGAAACACATTGATGAAGTAAAATAGGACGCTGACATCCATTTCATTTCTACATTACCATATGATTACAATATTTTGTATCTCAGTGCGATGCTATATGGAAAGCACTGGTGTGTATAAATAATAAAATTGCACCAGGTATATAACTACCACCTTTTTGTAGCTGTATGATTGTATTTCAAAAGCATGTCCATAATTAACTGCATCAGTGTAACTTTTACTCAAATGAATCGATGCAATTATAACGATTAAAAGAATTGGTTATAATTTTCTTATTGGTAACCAGTGACTGATGACAATTATAAAAATTACTATGCATTGATATACCTATATTTTATTTTTATTATTTTAATTCCATTTGTAATACCCCGGAATACCAACCCCTTTATGTGGCTGACTATCGTAAACAATTGGTTTGTTTACTGAACTATGTTAAAAATCTACTTGTAATGTGACGGATAATAGATGAATGAAGGGTTCTAGTCTCTTTAGGGAAATAACTAAAGTAAACAAAAAGATTTAAGAAGGATACACATAAAAAGGAATTAAACTGAAATAAAATTAAAAACAAAAAAGAAATAAAATGAATAAGAAGATAATATGATGAAGATATAAAGACTCTTCTAGAATTGCAACTCCTACATAGGTGGCATCTCCTAAGAGATTGACTAAGAATACTAATTGTCTATTCTACAAAAAGGTGGGGGGGTAATGGAAAGTGGTTAATTCTTTTGGTGGAGGAAGGAAGAGAAATATACATCAAAGAACATAAATCTTAAGAAAAGTGAAATCTAAAATCTAAAAGAAAAGAAGTTGTAATGAACAAAAAGATTGACATTTGATGGGGAGGGAGCTAGCATGTGATATCTTGTTGTAGATGACTAGAACCAAGTCTAGTCATGGTTGAATATCTCTATAGCCATAGAGTGTGAGCAGTGAGGTGTTGTTTACTAGTTGGTAGGAGGACTACCTAGGTACTTGTAATAATGGTATTTTCTATATAGGATGGTGTACTAGGTGTTGTTTGGTAGCATTTTTGTCTCTATAGCATGGAGTACTAACTATTGGTTGCCAAAAGTACTACTTGGATTCAACCACATACACTGGCAATGTGAATTGGCTAAGATGGGACCCTAAGCTAGAATGCAGATCCGCTAAATTAAAAGGAATATGAACCTGTATGAATTCCTAAAAGGTATCCCTAGAGAGACCACGACTCGGCTCAGGGATGGTTGTGGGGAAACTAAGACTAGAGTTTCCTACAAATCTATGATTCATAAAATCAAGGAAATCCTCACAATAGTTGTATATTGATCGGCAACATTGGGAACATATGAGTTCCTTTCCCTCTAGATCATTTCAATTATTTATGATGAATCTATATGTTTATGCTAATGCTATGTTGTTTATGCATGTATCTATGTTTATATCTAATGGATTATCTAGAGGATCTAATCTAAAATGTATGTTCTATCTATTTGAATCTATGTGGTATTTGTTGATTAAGTAATATATGGTTGTATGATACGCCTGGAAATATGATCTAGTCCTACAACGAAAACAATAAACAAAATAGTAATAAGCTATGCTATAAATACTGATAGTTCTGTGGTGTTGTGAAGAACTGGAATTCAATAACTATTGATTGATCTACATTATGTACTGATTATTATTATGCATTGGAATGCTGAATTAGAGTGCTATGTTGCATGGTTAAAGCAACTGTTAGATTGGGAAGCAGAGTCTAGTACAACTGTATTAGAATCTATGTGGTTACCCTAACTGTTGCATTGGGTAGTAGAGTAAAGAATAACAATATTAATTTGCGTTGTTAAACTAACTACTACATTGGGAAGCAAATTCTAGTAAAACTTATTTCATTGTTAAATTTCCTCACAATTGTATTGACAAGTTGATCTAACCATAAGAATGTTAAAGGCTGTTAGCACCTAGTTGTGGCAGTGGTTCATAGAATCTATTGAAAATCGTTATGGAAAATAGAATTGAAATAAAAGTTAAAAATTATATATATATCCATATATATACATACATACATACATACATACATACATACATGTACATACATATATATATATATATATATATATATATATATATATATATATATATATATCATCTGAACACTGCTTCTGCAAAGGAAGAAGTATGTGAAGAGAAAGGTTGCTCTAAAGAGGCCAAGTCAAGGACCACTTAAGGGCCAAAACCCAGTTTATACAAATCCTGGAGTGGAAAGAATACATGTCATGTGTATTAATTGTCTCGAAAATTCTGGAAAATCAAGTCAAATGCTTGAAAACTATGAAAAAGTAGGTTTTTTAGAAAAATAATAAAAAATCATGAAAAAATTTAGTCCCACATTCAAGTTTAGAAATTTAGTGCACAAATCCCAATGCTATAAAATAACGTATTTCGAGCATTGTATGTTAAATATATAGCATTAGGAGACATTCTGTAAGCCAATCTTGTGTAGCCAAGATTGATCCTCGCGTATAGAGGTGAGCACTTTGATTTCCTTCCGTGTAAAGTTTATTACTCCCATATAGAGCTAATTGATCAAAGTAATGATGTTGTAAAGTCTTGTCGGACATGGATTCGAACTTGTGTTTATCAAGTCATGATTATCATGTGAACCTTCCGTATAAAGGTATCCATGAGATGGACCTCCTGTATAGAGGTGAACCTTCCGTATAAAGGTATCCATGAGATGGACGTCCCATATAGAAGTGGACCTTCTGTATAAAGGTCATGCTTTACTTGTTAAAAGTGTTGAATGTTGTGTGATATATTATTAACCATGATCACCAGATTTCTATTAAGACTTCTTTAGAGATTTATCGCCTCTAAAGTGAATTACTTTAGCATATGATCATTTGGTCCATAATAATACAATATGATCACACCATCTGATTATTATTCTTAGTATAATGTAATGTGATCGATAAATAAATAAAATATAAACCATATCGATCAAGAGAATTCAAAATTGTCCATCCAGACACTTCAACTAATTAAAGAGAACTCGAATTATTTAATCTTCAATTATAAAGCTTTAGTTATAAAGTTTCATCTATAAAGCTTTAGTTAAGTATCAATGCTTCAGTTAAAGCATCCGTTAAAGATATGCCTCAGTTAACTAAAGAAATGACAGTGGTCACTTCAAGTAAATAAATCGGTATGCTTTTAGTTAACTAAAGTATTTACAGTTTAGTTAAACTAAACGATGACACTCCAATTAAAGATAAGATCTAGTTAACTAAGTGTTATTGCATGATGACACTTATTTTAATCTAAAATATGACACGTGAGTTGTGACACTTGCATGTCAACACTTAAGTTAGCCACCTAACTAAGTGGGAAATATTCCAGTTAAGAGGCGAGTTCATCCTAAGTGACAACTCAATCAGATGAAGCACTACAGGAGAAGTGGGGCGCACCACTCCATGCAAGATTAATACATCCAATTTGAGGGTGGTTTATCCTAAAGTTAGAAGTTAAGAATATAAGAGAAGAATGTATAAATATGATATATAGGATTGCTGAATTCAGTATGAAGTGAATTCTCTTCTCCATTGAAGGAAAGGCACCTCTCTTTGTGCATGGTATTGTTTGTGCTTATTATTGTTATGTTGGGAACATATTCGATTCATCTCTCTTCTCTATTCTTTTGTATCTTCACCAAGAAGTTTGGTGATATCTTATCTTCTGAAAGCAATCTGCTATGTTGTAAAAGAAATCATTCTCTACTATCCATTATATTATACCTTGAAGAATTGTTGGGGTTTTTGTTCTCATAATTTTGAGGATTTTTCCCAGGGTATATCTTGTGTTATGGTTGTATAAATTTTATGGATTGAATTGTCTCATTACTTTGAGTATCTGCATTTAAAAGAATAAAATATGAAAGCTCAACAAAATTTCAACATTGTAGAATATAGAAAGTGAGAGTAAAGGCATGTTGGAAGATTGAAAGGTTGGAAAGCTCCTTTTCTACACAAAGCAATTGGATGATTAAAGGCATGGATGGAGAAGGATGGCTCAAAGCAAAGGATAAGATATTCAACTCCAAATAGAGGTTGTAAGTATTCTTTTTTCCTTAATTCAATATGATGCAATTGAATTTTCTTCCAAAATTTGAGTTTGAAGTTGTGTTTTAGATATAGTTTTGGATTCAAGTTTGGTAGATAGATTTAAAGTTTTGAAAAGTTTTCAAGTTCTTAGAGATAGAGCTAGAGGTAAAAACCTAGTAAGCTGCTGCAAATGGAGGCCTAAAGGCCATCAATGCTCAAGCAAGCGGATCTTCCTCAAGTAGCTAGCTTCAAGAGGTATTCTACTCTCTTCCTCCCTTCTATTTTATTGAAATTTATTTAGAAATATCAAAAGAATGTTGATTGTTGCATGTATTTCAGTCAATTGAACCTCACCAATTCATATTAAGGATAGATAAAAGGGTAGACAAGTCCTTAAACTAAAATCTATCAACATATTGGTGACTCCACTTAGGATTTCATTTGAATTTTTTCTCAAATTTGGTGTTCTAAGACCAAATATATTCCTAAAAATTACTAAAATATATCATAATTCCTCCTAAGAATGTTTATAAATCATGTTGAGTCTGGTTAGAACCCGTATTTACTGTAAACAACTCAAAAAAAATTCAAAATTCAGGGGATTTAGACCTCGATCTTGGATTACTTGATTGTGCATTGGTGAGAGTTAAGACAGGTGCATGTTACATGCTAGTTATAGTGATGAAAAGTGTTTGTTCCTCTCAGAAATGCAGGTGAGCCATTTCACAGGAGCACGTGCCCCTGAGATCTTGAATTTCGGGCCTAAATTGGTCCCAAATTCATCATTTTTTATGTTTTTTTTTCTATTATTGGATTAGGAATATCAAAAATTAGCCATTAGACCTTCCTTACATATTAATTGACTAAGATTTTGAAAAAAATTAAAGATTTTAAAGATTTTTGTGCAAAATTGCAAGAAATTGTAGAAAACCTAGTAATTAGAATTCACTATTTTAGGGCCATATTTAGGAAAGTTTTTGATGTTTGCATACCTGTATATGACACTAGAAATATTTTAAGATCAACTCAAAGCAGATTTTGAAAATTTTTGAAGCATTTAATTTGAAAGTTTTAAAGTTGGATTTTCCCTCCAAAACCCTTAAAAATGGCTTAATTTGATACTTTTGAGCTTTGGTTTCAATTTTTTCTCATAATTTGTCTTATATATAAGTGATTTAGGGAATATTTAGCACTTACATCTCTGATTCCACATTTAATTAATTAAATTTTAATTGATTTCTTAAATTTTTTGGTTAAATCACTAGTTTGCAAATGGTAAAAAAATTGAAAAAACATCAAATAGTGTTTCATGAACCTTTAGGCCTTTGAATATTGTATTCCACATGCTTTCTAACCTGAAACAAAATATAAAATCAAATCTAAGAATACATTATAATATCATTTGAAAACATTCCATAAAAAAATTTGCATAAAAATTCAAAAATTTGAACATTACACATTAAAAGAATTTGAAAAATTTTCCCTCCAAAACCAAATGAACAACTTTAATTAGTAAACTTATGTTTTGGATCTACAAAATTCGATTTTACTCATTCACAATTAGATATATTTGTACCTTTAATCTTCAATTTTCTTATGATATGTTGTGTTTTAGCCACTATTATCCTCTTCACTTGGGCTTTCAGGAGATTTTGTGAACACGAAAGTGGATCTCAATTGTAATAGTCTAGATTTGAATTTTTAAGCAAGTTTTTTTAAAGACACTATTATGCTCTTCATTTCGGCTTTTAGGTGATATTGTAAACGAGAAAGTGGATCTCAAGTTGTAATAGAGTAGATTTGATTTTTTGAGTATAGTTGTCGAGCTACGAGTATCCTCTTTTCTTGTGTCTTTGGGCAGCCCTGTGAATGAGAAAGTAGATCTCACTTGTAAATGTTTAATTCATAGTACTTCAAAAGGATTTGTGTATCCTCTTTGATTTCACATTGGTTGTCCCTACAAACAAGAAATAGAGATCACACATGTAAATAGTTTGATTCATTTCACTTGAGATAATTGTTTTGTTTAAAAACATTTTTGTAATCAATAATTAACCATAATTCAGATAAGACCTGTTCCTATACCTCAAACAATCTACCAAAATTTATCATCACCTTTTTAATTCATTGAAGAACTCCACTTGATTTCGAAACTTATTCATACAGTTGTAAATAATTTTATGCATTTTGTAAACTAAAATTGAATCATAATCCTATATTTAAACATTGGTTCAAGAGAGAATTCTTAGAAATAGGAAAAACATTGAACATTCAAACATTTTCATTTTCCAATTAGTGATATTTGAAGCAAATTGGACACATCTCCTGTTTGAAGCCAACCTCTTTAACCCTTGCTAAAAATTGGAAAATTATTTGAAAAGAAGAAGTTAAGTAATTTGTGACAATCAAATGTCACTTATTTAGAAAATTTATTTTTCAAATTCGTAGAAGTGATTCTATTTTGAAACTTTCATGTTTGAAATACCTATAAAGAACCTCTTAATCTTCACTAGTTTAGAGAGTTCATTGAATTGAAGGATAGAGTAGTGATTGGTTCTACATTTTCGAGTCACAAACACCACCAGTTTCATTCCCGTTCTCGAAACTAACCAAAGTACCTTTGAAATCGGTCCTTAATCTAAAACTAACTAAGATTTTATTTTCATATCACCAACAAGGTTAGGTTAGGGCCCTGGATTAGTATTGGAGAGTTAACACTCTCGGGCCACAAGATTTTGAAACTGGAATTTATTATTGAGTGTTTAAATCCATTAGTAGCAAAGAACGCTTGTTGGGAAAGTGCATCTAAAACATGCATCAAGCATTAGGTCAATATGGACAAGTAAGGGCAGTAACCCCCTCTTGATTTTTTAGTGGGATATGAGCTCATCATGAAATTCCATGTAAGTGAGAAGTCCTTTAGGTGACATCACTTTCTAGAGTACCTGGTTATGAGAGTTGTCCTAGAATTACAATTGTTCCGCCCGACCATAGATTGTGAAGTGGTAACCTTAGTTGTTGTTCCTTGGATATCTCATGAGATATTATGAGTGGGGGACACTTGTATTACCTAAGACAGTCTTTGAAGCTTTTACTCTTTGGGAGGGTGATTGGTTAAGAACCAATACTTGCACCTTTGGTGATTAAAACTTATTGTAAGTGTTTCTCACACCTTCATGACTAGTAATTGTTTGAGGCATGGCATCCCTCATGATCTACTAGTTTTAGAAGGCCCTCTAAATCCATCTTTTCACTGAGCTTTGGTTCTTTGGGAAAGTAGATTGCTTGCTTGGATTAAGAGGACATTTCTACTTTGTGGACACTTTGCTTTTTGTTGAGTCTAGATTTCCTTTAGGATTGTTTGATTCTATTTTTTATTAAGTATACCACTTTAAACAAAAATTTATATCAAAATATCCAAAGTGCCTACTCTCCCGATCTGATAGTCATGACGACAGCGAGCTGATTCACCAGAATTTGAAGGTACCGCTATATTGTGGAGACATGTAAAAAAAACACACTCTAGTGACTTGGAAACTGAACAAATTCTATATTCAATTAAAGATGATAGAGAATAACAACATTAGACAAACAATGAAGCTTCACGATTACATAATGAAGAAAACACAAAAACAATTGATGATCTTGATCCATTTGAAATTGAAAGACTAGAGAATGACACAGCTACTCGTGTACACCCAACCTTGATAGGTCCTTCAGACCCAATTGTACTTCACATTAGTGATTCATTGCATTACATCAATCCTCTTTTCCTTTATTTGAATAACATGCAAAATTAAACACTTGACCCTATGGCTTCATCAGGAGCACAAGGGACTACATCATCGCAACCTCAAATGGATGCAGGAGGTAGAAATACTTCCACTTTGGCCACACTTTGGCCTCTACATTAATCCCAATAGTTAATATACCTATTATGAGTACAAGTTCAACCATCACTTCAGTGCTAGTTGGTACAGTTCTGGGTTCCAATCCTAGAAGTACATCCACTTCGTCTATAGGGATCTGTACTGGTGGGTTTGCCTTACCAAACATGGTTTTTCCATATGGTTAAGCTAATCAAGATCAAAACACACAAGGATTAAACCAAAATTCTCTTGGTAAACTAAATACTTGTGCAAGTTCTACTTCTGGGGGCGAGCCTTCACCATGGAATGATAATATTCCTGCTGGAAGCAATGGGCCATGAAACATTAATTCCAATTAGGGTTATCTTCCTCCGATGGGTAGAAATTCCTCGAGGGTTATACTCTGACTTATCCTAGCACAATGACTACGGTAAATCCACCTATAAAACTCATTCCATAATGGAATGGGAAGGTTTCAAGAAGTGACCAATCTTACTGTGGACCACCTCCACAAGGGGGAAATCCACCCATTAGTTCTATTCCACAATGCCTTGGTGAGGTTTTGCTAAGTAAGCAATCTTATTATAGCCTACCTTTGCAATGGGGAAATCCATCAATTCATCATGTTCTACAATGGAATGGAAAATTTTTAGGAAGTAATGAATCTTTCATGTAACATCTCCACTACAAATCGGTCAGTAATTAGCAAGTTTTGAAAATTGAACCAACAGTACTACTTAGATTTTAGACTATACTCGTAATAAAAGCTTTGCGAGTTGCTTCATTGCTTGCTCAAAATTTTAGATTTCTCCTACAACACTTTATTTTGCTTACTCCTACTAACTCTTAGTCCATATTCCATTCATAGCAATATTCCAATTTAAACAAGTAAAGTTTTCACAACTCCTTTATCTCCTTCGAATGATTACATATAAGTGAACTTCATAATAGTGGTATGTTTATATAGAAAAACGCTTTAGTAAATCCCTACCTATATAGACCCATTAGTTTGTTTAAATCATTCAACACATTAAATGTAAACATGAATATACTTAAAACACAACATACCTTTAATGATCAATACAAAGATTATCTTTAACTCATATCTTACCAATCACCTATTCAAGTATTGATGTAAACGACAACACCATAACAACATCTTAGGACAATTTGATCATGCAAGGACACATTAGAAAGAGACACAAATTTCACGTGGTTCACCCAACTCCTTGGGCTACGTCCACCAACCGTTATTGCATCATGTAATATTTATCCAAAGAATTACATCCTGGCAACATCATTGTTGCTCTTACAGCTTATCTCACTGAGATTATTTTCTTTTGCGACATTTGTCGACGTAACTTACACATTTACAGAGAACTTTCTCTGCATTTATTATATCTCCACAAGCTCTGGCGTTAGTACAATTCAACTTACGGAAAATTGACATAAGGACATTGGTTTTTCTCTTCATTCACTATTACCCGAAAGAAGAGATTTTAGATCCTATTGGCTCTTGGCGCGAGTGAATAGACTTTATATATATATATATATATATATATATATATATATATAGTAGCAGTTAGCAACCAACAACATATTCATTTATGTAAGGAGATCATTACTATGATACCAGCATAAAGAATAGATATCCTATCTTCCACACTTGAATATACACAACGAAATATAATTAGATTCACAATATTTCATTCAACATACAACGTAACTATCTAAATAAAATGCAACACGTTTGCAGTAGCAATTACAAATAAAGAAAAGATCTATGTTTTCCACATGTCCAACGGAGATTCTCCCAAAATTATCTAACCAGCACACGGTTGCAATAATAAAAGTTCCTCGGTTGTAATTCAAAATAACACAGAGTTAAAAGTCTACTAATCTACAATTCAGGAAAGCACTAGCATCCTCATCCAAGAATAAGCAGTGAACTTCTAAACCAAATTTCAACATACAACCTAGATCTGAACAAGAACAAAGATCCGACAGTAAAACCCCCTCATTCAACAGTAACCAGATATACAACCTAGATCTGAACAAGAACAAAGATCCAACAGTAAAACCCCATCATTCAACAATAAACAGATTTTAGGATTACCATGAATGATCAACCAAAACATAAAAAACTGGAATCTACATAATCAAGGAACTTTAACACAGTAATATGATGGCATTCAGGGTTTGATACGGTCAAACTCTGCAACAACAATGATCAATCAAATATACAGTTTTTAACATATATTTATCAATAGCAAGCATGCACAGAGATAACTCTATTTACATCAGGTATCTCTATGGCATGGATTTACACATAAAACAGCATACTGCCTACAGACAGGGATCCGTATGGTGTTAGGTATGCAAGGATTTTCGAAAGAAGACCCATTCTATCAGTGAATACGGATCACTATTGTGATAAGTATATAGAGAAAAAAAAAAAAAAAAACGAGGTTCACTTGATAAGAGCCGACCCTCTTGGAATCGTCCAACCCGCATTGTTGAAAAGAAAAGTACAAGCTGAAAAAAAAAAACGCCAATGAGCCATACTGGGAAAGGCGGCGATAAAAACAAGATCGATTGTGAAAAATCAAAACAGAAACCAAAAGCAATGCTCAAATGTAAGGTGCTATACAACCACAACCCACTGTGACTCGGAGCTAAATAATTTTATTCATAAGGAAAAATTATGGAGAGCTAACAACAACTATCCAATGATCCATGGAGAGTTCTAAATAAAAGCTTAACTACTGAAGAAATTACTTACCAACCCTTATCCCGACGTTTACCAATTTCTGGCATAATAGTCATTTACACTGATCCTGGTTCTTCTCGCAAGAATCCGTTTGATTGACTCCCACCGCAATCTGCACCGGAGATAACCACTTCGTCGCATTTCTACCAAGCTACCTAACGCACAACTTATAACTGGGAATGGGAATCCAGGCAATCATGGTAACATAAAGAAAATGATTTCAGAGATCTAGAATCAAATCCTTGATCCAGGAATTTATACAGATATTAAACAATCTGGTAAATGCAATCCAACATTGATGCTAAGAGGTGTAAGTTCGATCTCCTAGATCTATAATCAAATCCTTGATCCAGGCCCTCCAAAGAAAACAGAGATCGTTGGGTGATACACGGATCTCAATCCCGTCATTCATGGGAACCTTCAGTTCACGTATCGCTACCATATTCAATACATGGATCTCGGTGGTAGAAACTAGAGTAGAGCTAATAGTCCCGGGAGTGCTTATGCAGAGCCGTCCTATACACAGCCTAGAAAACTACCAATAAAGCAGAAAATTTTGGGATCTTGAGACAGAGCTCAACAACATACAAACAATACACGTACTGCAATCCATTCAAGGTAAGGTTTTAGCAAATAGCCATACATCTAGCATAAGAAATAGATATGCAATCTACCAACCTCCCAAAGCAAAATGAATCATGAGATGGAATGAAATGTCTCAGCCCAAACAAGATGAAAATGCATGAAGCACCTCATTGTTTCGGAACTATCACCACCGATTTCCACACAAATTAAAAACAAAAGGAATCGCGTCCTTCATACAGCGGCAAGGAGATAACCGATCTCCCTCATGCCATGGATATCAAGATAGACCATAAACGATTACACAAGGTATGGT
Source organism: Larix kaempferi (assembly GCA_027924585.1). Classification (NCBI taxonomy): domain Eukaryota; kingdom Viridiplantae; phylum Streptophyta; class Pinopsida; order Pinales; family Pinaceae; genus Larix; species Larix kaempferi. The sequence goes on along the minus strand of BSBM01000450.1, from coordinate 1,869,000 downwards.
GAGGGATCGGTCTTACCTGTCAAACGCAGAGGTTGTAATTCACCAGCACAAACTCTATACTTTACATTTTCTAACCTGTTCAATTCAACATTATTTGTCTAAAAATCCCCCGACTGCTCAATCCACCTTCTCTATATAATTGCGAGTTCGATCCACATTCCCTATTCCAGAGCATAGATCTCATTTTTCCCGCTAATCACCCCAAAGAATTCTCAAACAGAAATAAATACGATTTCATTATAAAAGACAACTTCCCAGTCTCAATGATCTCCCCAAAACAACATTTTGTCCACTCTCATCCGCCCCCCCTCAATCTTTTGAGTCCTGAATCTTAAATAGATGAGAATCCTTTCCTCGGGCATATTGCGTCCTCGGGGATTTCTAGTTCTCCAAAAAGGGAGAAGACAAATGGCAATGACAAGGAGGCTCCACGATGGTTAGTGGAAAAACCGTAGTGATGAAGTGTCTTTTTCCCATTAATATTAATATTCTAGTGAATGGAGCGCGCCACTTGTAGAGGAAGATAAATCTACTAAAGTAATTGCATCACTCCTTATATATATTGGTTTGCGTTATAACATTTCCATATGTGTTATTCCATTAAGTTAATACTTAAAGATGTAATAAAATTGCCTATAAGACATTGTAAATAATACCTTATATATATATATATATATATATATATATATATATATATATATATATATATATATATCTTTTCTCTTCCTAAGGGTACCAAATGTATATCTTGGAGGTGTCCACCGACCAAAGTAATAAAAGATTTCATAGTACTAACCTAGTGCAAATGGTTAGCTTATGACAATTGCTAGATGGTGGGGTTTTGTTTTAACACTGTGAATCATTTTGGCGTCGTGTACCGGAGTCATTCTGAGCATATTTTACATAATAATAAGGGGAAGGTAAGGCGGGATATCACAACTCTTGGCCTAGACTTCTCCCTTAGTGGCTTCAGCTGCCCCGTTGTTATGTTGCGACACGTCCTTGGTCTCGTAGTCTATTAATTACAGCTTAGGAACAATAAACCAGATACATAAAAGTTGTGCTGGTGGGGTCTTGGCCTTGGCCTTGAGCTCTTGACTAGTAACCACGTGTACAACAATATTTTCATTTTAACATAATAGGTCATAAAGGAGGGATATCACATTTCAGGATGTAACCTCTGCAAGGAAGCAATCCACCTTGGAATGCTTTCCAAGCCCAAGGACAACCGCAATGGTGTGGTCAGGATCCAATAAGTAACCAATATTCTTGGGGCCCAAATCTACAAGGAGGAAATAAACCCATCGGTCATGTTCCATGAAGCACCCAATCTTCTTTGGGATAGTCTCTGCAAGGGGGAAACCCACCTTGGAATGCTTATCACAGCCAAGGATCACATCAATGGAGTGGTCATGTTCTAGAAAGTAACCAATATTTTTGGGGCCTAACTCCACAAGGGGGAAATCCATCCATTCAGCCCATCCTACAATGAAGTGGTTAGGTTCCATAAAGTAACCAATCATTTGGGGTCTAACCCCACAAGGGGGAAATCCACCCATTAACCCCATTACATAATGGAGCGGTCAAGTTCTAAGAAGTAACCAATATTTTTGGGGCCAACCTATAATACATGTTTTTGATCTAGCTATGCCCACCACATGGAGCTCCTGCCGATCGTGTTATGTGTTCCATTAACCAACTTGAGCAGATTACTTAGCAAATGGGACAAATGTCTATTCAGACTTCGCAACCTATAGCTGTCTAGGAAATGCAACAACCTGCTAATACTTCCACTACTTATAACATCCTCAAAGTCCCATCCATAGAACTTAGAGGAAAGACGAATAAATATAAGGGTAAGCAAAGTGTTAGTCCTTCCCAAACTTTTGAAGTCCTTATAGTCCAATCCATGGACCCTAGAGGAAACAAGAAGAAATATAAGAGTAATCAAAATACTAACTCTAGGACAAGACATGTGTAACATCTCCAAGATTTGCATGTTAGTATTTTGGTGAAAATTAAAATTTCTTCCCTTAAAGATCTTCGCAATAAAACATTATAAGGAAACAGCCAACATGTAATTAATTCTTGTGCATACACTTGACATTCTTATACAAGTCAATTTGCTTATGTTATTGAGTATTACCATTGCAACTCCTTGGGTCTCCTTTCAACCATACATTTAATCTCATGACATCAAGAAATTCCCATAATAAATATATCAACAACAATAACACACATACACATAAGAAGAGAACAATTTCAGGTGGTTCACCCCTATTGGGCTACGTCCACAAAGGGCAGGTCCTTTCATTCATTTGTCGAGACAACAAATTACATTTTGCAACATCTTTTGTTGCATCATTGTTGACACTTTCTTTACTTAATGGCCTTCTCCCAGAGAACCCTTAAGGTAGAGAAATTACTTTTCATCAATCAAAACCTACTTTACACTTTTACAACAACTCTCCTTGAGAGTACTTTCGATACATTCCTAAGTCCATACCTAAGATATGACAGGGATCCACAAAAACTTAATGAGAGTTCCTTTAGATTTTCAATCATAAATCAACAACTGCTACTGAGATTTACCTTAAGTGACTAAGTATAATAACTTCATAGAATCCATGCCAATCCTTTGTAACCGGATTCTAATTGTATCTAATAAATGAAATCATTTCTATATTGGGGACCTATGATGAAATCAACAACATTCCTACGAAAACATACAAAAGTAGAGTTTCTTACCATAAAATATTATGGGTCGGCCTTCGTGGTCGTCCTATCATTTGATATCCAACCTGTACATATCTTCATATATATAAAATATATTCAACAACAGATAAATTCAAGCTAGGACAGTATGGATCGGGCCCTTGCGGTCGTCCTACCCTCTACATTCAAAACCCAGTTTATATTTATATATATATTTTTAAAACAACGTTTAGATATCTAAAAGATACTCAATGGTACCTACTTCATTCATCTTTGCACTCCAAATTCTCTTTCTTATAATAACACACAACCTATGTAATCGTTTTTCTAAAAGGTACAAGTGGAGAAATACTAAGATATTTCCCAAAGTGCAATTATCCCAACTTACACTTTAATGTCTATCTAAATTCTTAAATACTTTCCAACCTGACATACATGGTTAGCTAAATAGACAATACAATAGAAAGCCGTAATAAAATTGTAAAAATCATCTTCTTCAATATAACATCCAATGGGTAGATATTTCAACACAAACCAATACCGGTTTAACTAAACGCATAAACAGAGTTACTACCGATCGGTAACTTTGATCTGTGTACATCAATAAAGTTAGGCTGGAGCTAACTAAGATCATTCAAAAGGTCAACTATCAGTTTAACTAAAAACATCTACGAACACTAGACTAAAACCCAAGCTAACAAAAAGAAAGGTGTGGATTGATCCTCTTACTGGCGAGTTCATCTAGCGTGCAAATCAATTGCAGCTATACCCTTATTATACAGAAGTCTATTTAGAGAATGGCGTGGGTTGATCCTCTCATTGGAGAACTCGCCCAACTCATAACTACATTGTAGTAACACAGTATGGTGTACACATAAAAAGGCAGAGATAAATTATGAACCTGTCCTATATCAATCTTCCTATAGGTATTTTATTTCCGTCAAACATCATTTAAATACAACCTTCAATGCCAATTGACACAATGATAACCTTTACTCAGACCGCAATACTTATTTAGACTGAAATCTATTTGCTGTGTTATTATAAGGGTAGGGGTACCTCATAAGAAAAACGCCGATCACATAGTAGCATGGATCGGGTACGCAGAGATCTGTAAGATGATAACTCTGCCTCCATGAGTAAAATAGAGGGTTCCTCGTTTGGATCGCTTTGCCATAATGGATATAATAAGGCAATGATCCTTAGATCGCCTCTATTTAAAACTATAAACAAATCAGGAGAACACTAAGATCGCCACAAACAATACGAGTTAAGGCGTTTTCCCTTCCAACCTTCTATCAAATACAAATTACCAGAGTTAAATGTATTTTAAATCAATGATTTAACTAGCTACGTTGAACCCTCCAGGCATTTCCATGCTAGTCTCAAACAACCACAAGGATCCGGTGCATCCTTGATGATGGATACACGTTTAATTTCTAAAGCAGAGATCCAGAACTAATGTTCATCAATTATTAACTAGCAGGAATAAGTCACCTGAGCATGATCGATGTCAAAATAAGGTAGGCTGGGAATGGAGTACTCTCTTACTCCAATCGCATGGATCACTGCATCTCCTTCGAATCGGTAGGCGTTGCATATCCCGCAGAGGTCAAACATCATCCAAGTTGTCCTCCTACCTGCGAGATCCTTCGATTCCAAATACCAACTCCCAATCCAAAGCCTACAGCTCTACAAGACTATGAATCACCGTGCTTTTCCCCCCTTTTCCAACATCGATGGCAGCATTTTAAATAAATATCCTGTGCAGGAAAATATTCACGCTACCCCCCGATCTCCCTCTAGATGGCCGCGTATCCCCAAAAATCCCCCTCCCCCTTAATGAAAACCCGAGGTTAAAAAAAATAGCTCCTGGTATCTATGGTGGCATATCAAACTATCCAGCTCTCCACCTCAACGACAAATGGCAGTTTCTACTAAAACAAATGGCGGTTTTCCTTTTTGACAATGTCGATTCATCCTCCGACTTAAAATCCAAGGGGTGGCTTTAACGAGATCAATACTCCACTCGGGAGACAATTCGCAGCCTAAGCTCTCAATAAAATTCAACCAACACCCCACTAACTCCATAAATAATTAATTATCCACTATATGCACCGTTTTCTGTTTGCTATCACGACTCCATCCCAGGAGACCAATTTCATAATCTTCTCCTCAAATTCCTCCATGTGGTCTTTAATATTAGCTTTATTTTCAACTAAAATAGTTGTCATTAAGGGCTGCTCCTTTCAACAAGGATATCACCTATAAAAAAATTCATATAAACAAAGTCCATTTATATAATCGATTCCTTTATATAGTTTTGTTTGTCTATATACATATATATATATATATATATATATATATATATATATATATTATAAAATAATTCCTTTGCATCAAAATTCTAGGATGTCTCTCTACCCTAATAATTGTACGAATACTTTATATAATTTGACTTTATCATTTAATCCAACTTACGTCGAATATCTATTCTTTTATGACGATGATACTTAAAGCTCTAAGGTCAGTTGTAAAACACTTTTAATCTTCGTTAAAGTGTTTGTGACACATAGGTTATACCTACCACCTATTTGTTAGGTTAAAGTGCCTATCCTAATTATCATCCTTTTTCTTCCTCTCATTGTTTTTTAGTTGTCATTCTTAAGTTACGTAGTTGTCATCCTTCTCTTAAGTCTAAAATGACACTTATAAGCGTAATACAAATTTTCAAGGTCCACAGGTGGGGCCTTGGCCTTGAGCTCCTCACCTGGGCCACTTACAAATTATGACATTTTTACAAAACAATAGGATACAAAAAGAGAGGGATATCACATCCTCCTCCCCTTTAAAAATAACACCGTCCTCGGTGTTGATATATTCTAACAGTTCGTCCTCTCTTCTTGAGTCACCTTTCTGCTTGCTTCATCATTTCTATTTTTACCTTCTTTGGTCTTTCATGAATTTCTCGCAAGTCACTATCAATCACCCTGCATTTTTTTTTTAAAACCGGAATTCAAAGAAACCGTAAAACTTATCATCAATTTCAAACTCATATTCATAAATACTGAGTCATTTATTGTAACATAACATTTGCAGTCTATGGAATATATTTTAATCATTGTTTGTGCTTTTATTATCACAAGCACACATAATTCAAGTGATCCAGAAATGTAGACTATGAACTTAATCACAACAAACCATTCACTTGATCCAGAAATTTCTTGTCTAACACCCGAGTGCTCACACAACAATCCTTTCGAAATTCTTGCCTAACACTCCAGTGCTCACACAGTAATTATTTTACAGATTTCTTGCTTAACACCACAGTGCTCATGCAACAATACTTTCTCTCATGCATACTAAGCAGCGTCCTGCCTCCCGCATATGCATTCTCTTACAGTTTGCCTAGGTCTTTACAGCTCGCCGATTCTTTCGAGAATCCTGGCGGCTATCAACTCCCTGATCTCTAGGGAGTGTTTCAGTGCCGTTGACGCACTTTTACATAAATCCGCTCAAGCCTTCTCGCTTGAGTCCAGGAATCTATTCCCTTCAAGCCTCCTCGCTCTTGTCTAGGATGATCTCATTCAAATTCATCAATTATTTCGTCATATTACATTTTATAACCATACAATTTCTCTGACCAATTTGGTCTAGTTCTTTATTCAACAATAATTAACAATAATAAAAGCTGCAATGTGGATCTTTCATTCTCACCCCCTTTATTGTACCATGCATAATATATTAAGCTTTTGTCTTTCAACAAGTGCCACCGAGTTTTGGCCATCTGCCAAATTCAATTGTTAGTAGCACTTTATATAACAAAATCAAATATTTGTAAATAAGAAAATCATTCATTCTTCATACTACAATATCCATACTTGATCATCTGAAGTAAATGTTTTCTCCTTCCAAGCATAACTAACTTACTTAATAGGATTACATAATTCCTTAAACACGGAATAATATTCTTCCTATGATGACCCGTGGACATTATGATTTCTTAACCTCGAATGTTATCCTTCACCATTTCAAACACACTTCCTATTTTAGTTATACAACTTCTTTGTATATACCAACATCACATAGAAATAACCAATTTTCTAAAACATACTTGCATACTTTATAATGATAACCATATACTTTTGTAAGGGTGACCGCATATCTTATTATTATAAGATCCTCATATGTCGAGGTACCAGTTTACCTGTATCATCACATATTAGTATTACACTAAATATTACAAGAATCTATATATCCCATTTTTACCTCTTGACTGTTGTAGTGATGTGTGGGAATATAACATCCCGCTCGACCACAACATTAAATGTGTTAGTCGTAAAAAGAAAAAAAAAAAGAAAAGGTAATTAAATCATAAGAGCAATCATGCATAAAACATATGTCAATCATCACCTTGACTTGTTTCATAAAAACTTATACATCAATTGCTATTAAATATTACTTCTAATCTATCATGGAAATTCCATGATATTAAAAGTTTTCCTTAACTCCTAATGTGGATATAACACAGTCTTTATAAAGACATCAGAAAATTAAAGTGTCATGTATTACCATTCCGTGGCGGTTCTAGTTTTCCAATACTTTTATTCATACAACAACACATACTCACCATTAATTACATCTATGCATTCATTATGTGAACAACATGATTAACTAAAATTTTATCTATTAACCAAAATAATCATTTTGATACCACATATAATTGTATGTGACAACAAATCATCATAAATCATGATCTCATAAAAGTATAGTTTTTATTACTACCACTCATAGTATCCCAACATCCATGAAGATGAGATCATGCATTTCCATCATATATTCTATTATTTATCCAACTTTTCCATCGCAGTCATAGGGAAAATTTTCAAACTCTCTTAGTTTGCAGTTAACAGAATCTAGACTAGAAAGTCTACATTTCTTGTGGAAGGTTAGTTCGGCTGTAAGCATTTTTCCAGAATTTATTAGTTATGTCAACATCATAAATTTATTATTCAAAGTGGCTTTATATATGAAGGAACTTGATAGTTCCTAACATAATCAAAACATTAGACTATCTTCTAAAGTCAAATATTAGCATTTATAATTACTTTATAAAAGACTTAACAGATATAAGTTGCTTATTTTATCTATCTGAATCTCATATTCAGAAATCCTGACGAATGGATCAATAAAATTCGATTAGTTAGAAACAATCAACAAAATGTATCAACCCTATTCTCCCATATGACGCGTTTACTGAAACTGAAAGATATCCACTCCTAAGAATAACAATAAAGGTAGAGAAGGAAATAAGTATTTAAGATGAATTATCAAATCAACAGATTTAGGAGAGTTCCTCAGTTTAGCACATTCATAACTAGGATGACTTTCATTCTACGAAGACTCATTCCACAAACCATAACCGTTATCATTCTAAAGACTATTTTATCGCCGTCCAATGAATCTAATTGTAAAATAGGAGGATATATTCATTAGCTAATATTTACCAATAACAGATCATTCATCTCCATAATGAAACATATACTATCCTTACCTACAAATAATGTTGCGTCATTATAATGCTTTCACCAAATGAAACATACTTACTTGCAATTCAATGACGACTTGTAAGCTACCTGTTGTCGATCCGTTCAAATGAAATTTTCTATTGCATCTTGTGTCGCCAGTTTGACTAACTCATATATGTTTTCCCCGACTGAGCCCAAATAAGCCCGAGTGTTTGCAACCTGTGATTTGATACCATATGTAACATCTCCAAGATTTGCATGTTAGTATTTTGGTGAAAATTAAAATTTCTTCCCTTAAAGATCTTCGCAATAAAACATTATAAGGAAACAGCCAACATGTAATTAATTCTTGTGCATACACTTGACATTCTTATACAAGTCAATTTGCTTATGTTATTGAGTATTACCATTGCAACTCCTTGGGTCTCCTTTCAACCATACATTTAATCTCATGACATCAAGAAATTCCCATAATAAATATATCAACAACAATAACACACATACACATAAGAAGAGAACAATTTCAGGTGGTTCACCCCTATTGGGATACGTCCACAAAGGGCAGGTCCTTTCATTCATTTGTCGAGACAGCAAATTACATTTTGCAACATCTTTTGTTGCATCATTGTTGACACTTTCTTTACTTAATGGCCTTCTCCTAGAGAACCCTTAAGGTAGAGAAATTACTTTTCAGCAATCAAAACTTACTTTTCATTTTTACAACAACTCTCCTTGAGAGTACTTTCGATACATTCCTAAGTCCATACCCAAGATATGACAGTGATCCACAAAAACTTAATGAGAGTTCCTTTAGATTTTCAATCATAAATCAACAACTGCTACTGAGATTTACCTTGAGTGACTAAGTATAATAACTTGATAGAATCCATCCCAATCCTTTGTAACCGGATTCTACATGTATCTAATAAATGAAATCATTTCTATATTGGGGACCTATGATGAAATCAACAACATTCCTACGAAAACATACAAAAGTAGAGTTTCTTACCATAGAATATTATGGGTCGGCCTTCGTGGTCATCCTATCATTTGATATCCAGCCTGTACATATCTTCATATATATAAAATATATTCAACAACAGATAAATTCAAGCTAGGACAGTATGGATCGGGCCCTTGCGGCCGTCCTACCCTCTACATTCAAAACCCAGTTTATATTTATATATATATTTTTAAAACAACGTTTAGATATCTAAAAGATACTCAATGGTACCTACTTCATTCATCTTTGAACTCCAAATTCTCTTTCTTATAATAACACACAACCTATGTAATCGTTTTTCTAAAAGGTACAAGTGGAGAAATACTAAGATATTGCCCAAAGTACAATTATCCCAACTTACACTTTAATGTCTATGTAAATTCTTAAATACTTTCCAACCTGACATACATGGTTAGCTAAATAGACAATATAATAGAAAGCCATAATAAAATTGTACAAATCATCTTCTTCATTATAACATCCAATGGGTAGATATTTCAACACAAACCAATACCGGTTTAACTAAATGCATAAACAGAGTTACTACTGATCGGTAACTTTGATCTGTGTACATCAATAAAGTTAGGCTGGAGCTAACTGAGATCATTCCAAAGGTCAACTATCAATTTAACTAAAAACATCTACCAACACTATACTAAAACCCGAGCTAACAAAAAGAAAGGTGTGGATTGATCCTCTTACTGGCGAGTTCATCCAGCGTGCAAATCAAATGCAGTTATACCCTTATTGTACAAAAGTCTATTTAGAGAATGGAGTGGGTAGATCCTCTCACTGGAGAACTCGCCCAACTCATAACTACATTGTAGTAACACAGTATGGTGTACACATAAAAAGGCAGAGATAAATTATGAACCTGTCGTATATCAATCTTCCTATAGGTATTTTATTTCCATCAAACATCATTTAAATACAACCTTCAATGCCAATCGACACAACGATAACCTTTACTCAGATCGCAATACTTATTTAGACTGAAATCTATTTGATGTGTTATTATAAGGGTAGGGGTACCTCATAAGAAAAACGCCGATCACATAGGAGCACGGATCGGGTACGCAGAGATCTGTAAGATGATAACTCTGCCTCCATGAGTAAAATAGAGGGTTCCCCCTTTGGATCGCTTTGCCATAATGGATATAATAAGGCAATGATCCTTAGATCGCCTCTATTTAAAACTATAAACAAATCAGGAGAACACTAAGATCGCCACAAACAATACGAGTTAAGGCGTTTTCCCTTCCAACCTTCTATCAAATACAAATTACCGATGTTAAATGTATTTTAAATCAACGATTTAACTAACTACGTTGAACCCTCCAAGCATTTCCATGCTAGTCTCAAACTACCACAAGGTTCCGGTGCATCCTTGATGATGGATACACGTTTAATTACTAAAGCAGAGATCCAGAACTAATGTTCATCAATTATTAACTAGCAGGAATAACTCACCTGAGCATGATCATTGTCAAAATAAGGTAGGCTGGGAATGGAGTACTCTCTTACTCCAATCGCATGGATCACTGCATCTCCTTCGAATCGGTAGGCGTTGCATATCCTGCAGAGGTCAAACATCATCCAAGTCGTCCTCCTACCCGCGAGATCCTTCGATTCCAAATACCAACTCCCAATCCAAAGCCTACAGCTCTACAAGACTATGAATCACCGTGCTTTTCCCCCCTTTTCCAACATCGATGGCAGCATTTTAAATAAATATCCTGTGCAGGAAAATATTCACACTACCCTCGATCTCCCTCTAGATGGCCGCGTATCCCCAAAAATCCCCCTCCCCCTTAATGAAAACCCGTGGTTAAAAAAATAGCTCCTGGTATCTATGGTGGCGTATCAAACTATCCAGCTCTCCACCTCAACGACAAATGGTAGTTTCTACTAAAACAAATGGCAGTTTTCCTTTTTGACAATGGCGATTCATCCTCCGACTTAAAATCCAAGGGGTGGCTTTAACGAGCTCAATACTCCACTAGGGAGACAATTCGCAGCATAAGCTCTCAATAAAATTCAACCAACACCCCACTAACTCCATAAATAATTAATTCTCCACTATATACACTGTTTTCTGTTTGCTATCACGACTCCATCCCAGGAGACCAATTGCATAATCTTCTCCTCAAATTCCTCCGCGTGGTCTTTAATATTAGCTTTATTTTCAACTAAAATAGTTGTCATTAAGGGCTGCTCCTTTCAACAAGGATATCACCTATAAAAAAATTCATATAAACAAAGTCCATTTATATAATCGATTCCTTTATATAGTTTTGTTTGTCTATATACATATATATATATATATATATATATATATTATAAAATAATTCCTTTGCATCAAAATTCTAGGATGTCTCTCTACCCTAATAATTGTACGAATACTTTATATAATTTGACTTTATCATTTAATCCAACTTGCGTTGAATATCTATTCTTTTATGACGATGATACTTAAAGCTCTAAGGTCAGCCGTAAAACACTTTTAATCTTCGTTAAAGTGTTTGTGACACATAGGTTATACCTACCACCTATTTGTTAGGTTAAAGTGCCTATCCTAATTATCATCCTTTTTCTTCCTCTCATTGTTTTTTAGTTGTCATTCTTAAGTTACGTAGTTTTCATCCTTCTCTTAAGTCTAAATGACACTTATGAGCGTAATACAAATTTTTAAGGTTCAGAGGTGGGGTCTTGGCCTTGAGCTCCTCACCTGGGCCACTTACAAATTATGACATTTTTACAAAACAATAGGATACAAAAAGAGAGCGATATCACAACATGAACCAATATCTATCCCACAAGCTACTCCAGTTTTCACTACAACATCATAGTTTTACTTTCCATTTAACATTTTATCTAAGTCCACCACAACGACAGGTTTCACTTCATCGGAGGGAGCCTCGAAGGAGGACATCTTAATCCAATATAGTGATGGAAAGTTACCCTGTTCTATGGAACATGGTGAAACAGAGAGTAATACACCCTTATCTGCTGTAGAAGTTTCATACTAGGCTATTCAAATTGCTTCGGCAAATTCAAATCAAAATATTCCCTTGATGGAGGAATATGATTCGGTTACTTGGCCCGGTCGTGATGTGAGATCTCTCAGCTCACATGACTTCTTGGACGACATTTCATCATCAAATGAAGCTATTCTTGAAATTATGAACATTTGGTTGCACCCACCTAAGGACATATTTTGTGGGGCCACTAGGAGCATACTTGGTTTAAATCTAGCCAAGTATAGGATCATGCTTTACATGGTCCTCAATCTGATCAATTATATTTGGAAGCTTGCATATAGGTTTAGGTTTTCCCTTTGTGAAGATGCATTTGAACCTTTTGCAACCAAAAATTTCCCTAGGGTCGACCTTGTTGGAAATTGGTGGGTCAGTCCATCATATCTATATTTTCAACCATTCCGATAAAAGAGCCTACCAAACATGGGATACTCTAGTCAGCACCCCATTTTCGTTTTGGTTCCCATGCTGAGTTATTCTCATAGGACTGGAAGCCCTATTAGTCCCATAATGACTTGGAGTTTGAGACCGCATATTTCTCTTTCATACATTTATGACCATATCCTGATGAGCTCCCATTTTGTGTGAGTTTACATAAGCATTTGTTAAAATATTCACTTGAACATATGCTCCTATTGCTTCATTGCTTATTGCTTATGTTGCATATTTTCCTTTGCAGTCACTTTTTGTTACATGATGACTATAAACCATTTCTTATGTATAATTGACCCATATCCATGGAGGAAACACCCATAGGAGTGTACATAACTAACTCAACCATTGTTTGCAATATGTATCTTTTCCTTAGCCTGACCCATGCCATTGAAATATAGGCACACTCCCTTGAGACACTTGTTTCCTCTAATGTACCATATCATGCTTTATTATTTTTTCAAGCTAATAAATGAAAAATGTATTAAAAATTGGAAAACAAAAAAATCCAAAAAGTGGGAGAATTGAATCATATTATATTGTATCCTTGAGAAAATGGCAATAATGAGTCCTTGTCTCCCTTGAACACAACACATAATTTGGTATCCATTTTCCGTACACCATTTACATTTTCCTTAGGAAACTATACAAGTATTTTGAATAGATATCCACCGATGGGTTATCCTTCCCATCATCAATGGATGTTTCGTTAATGCATCTCGCATTGGCATATTTCATTAAGGTTAGTTACTCAAGTATTATGTTTCCATGTGTCCATTCTGTGTTGTGTTATGTGTTCAAGGGAAGTTAAAACAGTGTCTACCATTCCTCAAATATTCATGACCAATCATGTCGACCTTCCTTGTGTCAATACACAACGTTGGATCTCGCAATTCTACCAAACTATATCAGACTATTGATCTTTGTTTCATATCGGTTGATGTGCAATGCATTAATTCTCTCCTTCCGATGGATCTATTCCTATCGGTACCAAATCATCATCTAGGAAATGGATCTAGAAACCCTAGAGTACCTTTGATCTTACAGTCATTAGTGGTAGGTTTCCTCACAAATGACAGTGGGTATACATCAATGACCCCTGATTATTTGATTCTACAATTGTTTGACTTCATAACATCTACTCATCCTTTCTAGTTTGTACACAGTACCTTGGATTCCATCATCGTTATCAGTGGGTCTCTTCGCATATGTTAACGGTATACATCAATGATCGATACTCAGATGGTTTTTTATTATGCTCGACATCAGCTCATATATTCACATGATATGAACTCCTACTATCGTTGGTATGTATTGAAGGCCTTGGGGAAAATATTTGTATCACTCCTTGATGCACTACCCTGAGTTGTGCAAGATTAAACTACCATGTCAAAGTACCATGAAGATATCGCACTCATCAAAGTGCACGTTTCTATTTATGGAAGTTTACTTTTGACATGGATCCATTGTGTATTATTCGTGGATATGTTTTTTTACTATTCAGCATGGGTATACCCGCTTCAAGGATATTTTTCATATTTAGGAAATTGCTTCGTTTGACGTGTATGTGTTTCCCCGAATCGTGAGCCTATGAGCTAATCCTTTTCCATCTTGCATTGATCAATAAAGAGTATTAGTATGAAGAGATAATGTATTTCGTCCCTTATCTCTTCTCCGGACCTCACACATTAGGGGGAATATGTTAACAATCAAATTAACACCCTTAACAAGTGAAGGTGGAAGGACATTTTACCATTCACCCACAACATGAAGACTGGAAATCTAAAACAACTAAGAGCTTTAATCTCTCATCTGATCACCGCTTTCGCAAAGGAAGAAGTATGTGAAGACAAAGGTTTCTCTAAAGTGGCCAAGTCTAGGACCACTTAAGGGCCAAAACCGAGTTTCTAGAACTCTTAGAGTGGAAAAAATACATGTCATGTGTATTAATTATCGTGAAAATTCTAGAAAATCAAGTCAAATGCCTTAAAACTTTGGAAACGCGGGTTTTTTTATGAGAATAATAAAAAATCATGAAAAATTTTAGTCTCGCATTCATGTTTAGAAATCGAGTGCACAAATCCCAATGCTATAAAAGAAAGGCATTTATGGCATTGTAAAATACAGAAAGTGAGAGTAAAGGCATGCTGGAAGATTGAAAGGTTGAAAGCTCCTCTTATACACAAAGAACTTGGATGATCAAAGGCATGGATGGAGAAGAATGGCTCAAAGAAAATGAGAAGGGATTCACCTCCAAAGCAAGGTTGTAAGTATTTTTTTTTCTTAATTCAATTTCTTCCCAAATTTGAGTTGGAAGTTTTTTTTTACATCTAGTTTTGGATTCAAGTTTGGTAGATATATTTCAAGTTTTCTAAAATTTTCAAGTTCTTAGAGATAGAGCTAGAAGTAAGAACCTAGCAAGATGCTGCAAATGGAGGCATAAAGGACATGGATGCTCAAGCAAGGGGATCTTCTTCAAGTAGCTAGCTTCAATAATTATTCTATTCTCTTCCTCCATTCTATTTTCTTGAAAATTACTTAGAAATCTCAAAAGAATGTTGATTATTGCATGTATTTCTGTCAATTGAACCTCACTAATTCATAGTAATGATAGATAAAAGAGTAGACAAGTCGCTACAGTAAAATATATCAACAAGTATATATATTCTACTGAAGCAAGAACTTGATGGTAGCTATAGTAAAGAATTATCCAGTACATCTATGATAAATATAGATGAATAGTAAAGAGAAGAAAAAATTGAATATATATCATGACTGTATGAATACTATCTATTATAAGCTACATGCCTAAAGTTCCCAACCGAATCCACTTCCTCATGGTGGGTAAGACATTCGACCTCCACTACCCGCATTAGACCGGATGATATAGGACTTGTTTTGTCCCCTCGAGAACTCAAAAATTGTGAGAGGATCATGACCCAACAAAGAATCCCCACAGGAGTTATAAAATGAAATAAAAATCCTAGCATGTGATATCTACCATGATATAAGTAGAAATGAGATGAAACTACTAAGATCACTTTGAAGTTATCACATTAATTCACAAAGTATGGTCCTAGATCTATAACTCCCCAATGGGAAACATGATATGAGGTAAGAAATCCATTGAAATTCTATGTACATATTTGCTACATAACAAATATGAATATTATGAAATCCACGTAAGCTAACTATTCAATTAAAATGAGAAAAAGGGCTTACACTAGTCCATCTCTTGACTTACGTTAGTATATAAGCAATGGTTGAAGAGCCCATAATTTGTGAATAACTCCTTGTAGAGTAGAGATAACCTACACACAGATAGAGCATCGGTTAGAGGACATAATCATATAAAAATAATATATACATTACTAATGATTGATCAAATATACCGTTTACCTAGGATCCGAGGGGCTACCCCTTTGTTATCACCTGAATATGATATGCATATCTGAGTCAGCAATAGATATAAAAATATAAGACAATGTTTACAAAAGAACATGAATCGTGGTAGAATAATCATTAAATTAATGCTTTGGTTTTTACTTAGATAATGCATGGAAGATAGACATGTTGATTAGTCTATGTTGGATCTAGCAATGCTTGTTGTACGACTAATTGAAGAAGGACAAAAATTCAAACTATAGATTGGACTAGGAGAGATCGAGATTAATGTTCTTACCCAAAAATTCAAACTATAGATTGGGGCATCTATAATTGAGAAATAATGTTCTTACCCAATTGTACTTCACAAGATTAAGATCATGTCTACAAAGGAGATGAACGTGGAGGAGCCTCTGTACTATCCCACCGACCTCATCGAGTATTACATCAAATTATCGGTGGGTACTCCTACACAGCATCTTTTGCTCATGATGGACACGGGCAGTAGTGTTGTGTGGGCACAGTGCACCCCAAATCAGAAATCTTGTTCATGATCGTGTTCTTGAAGTGTTCTTTTTCCCTACAGATGATGAAGTTGCAGACATCTTCTCTAAGTCTCTTACAGAAGCGAAGTTTTCTAAACTTCGATCTATGTTAGGAGTTCAGGAACTTGTCATTAAGGGGGGATAGGCTCTAATGCCTCCTTCCTTCTCCTAATAGTGTCACTTTTGTAAATCCTTCAATCCTATCCCAAGTTGTTCTTAAGGGGGGATGTTAGGATATTTAGACACTCAGGAGTTAGTTAAGATCAACTTGTGTAATATATCCGTTAGGGATAGTGTGTTTCTTTAGTATGCATTAGTATGTATTTGTAAATACTTAATCCGATGGTCACGATATGTTCCCGACATAGAGTGATCCGACGGCTCAACTTCTCTTAGATCAAACCTAACCTTGATCTGTGGCTTAACACCCGATTGGTCCATGATCTCTATTTAAAGAGCATGGAGGTTCATTGTTTAGTTGATCGATTATGAGAAGCTCATTTGTAACTTTCTTTCTTTGCATAATAAATTGTCCCGTAGAAGCTATTTGGCCGGGGCCGTGGAGTGTTTCCCTCAAGAGGGTTTAAACCATGTCAAAACATCGGTGTGTTGATCTGTGATCTGTTTATGTGAAGTGGTTGCTCTTGGTGTTCGGTCTTTTGATAGTACCCTGTGTACCCGAACATTATGCACCTCATACTACCTTATTTTACGGCTTCCGTAGAAAACAATAATGTGAAACCAACTCTCTTAGAACATAGTTCTCATTACATCAAACAATTACCAGCATAACTTCCGAGTACTGAAGTTAATTTGCATTACATTATCCATTTAGGCAATGTTAATAGTAAAGTGATTTTTTTTTTAATTTTACTGTTTTAGGGACATTACACTTGTTAAGTCCACCAGATTACACTCGCAGTTTTATCTTATATCTAGCCGCATCTGATTCCACGGTTGTTATAGTTTTGGTTCGGGAAGATGAAAATCTCCAAGAGCATGACATCTATTACCTTTCTTGCACTTTAATAAAACTTGAACTGAAGTATTCACATGTTCAGAAGTTGGCACTTGCCGTTGTGTATGCCATTTAGAGGCTACGCCACTATATTTTACTGCGAACCACTATAGTGATTGCAGATGTCAATTCGTTTCAATATGTTTTAACACAACGCATAATCGGGGCACTAGTACAAAATGAGAGATAAGCGACAAAAAAGACCAAAATACGCATTTAAATGACCCATTTTGATTTGGCGATCGTTGGTGGCTAATTTCTGATCTCTTATTACGCGACCAAAATTGGTCATATTTAGTTTGGTCATTTATAGCTTGTCATTTGGTCATTTATTTGGTCATTAATTTGGTCCTATATTTGGAATTAATGACCAAATATATGACTAAATTAATGACCAAATATATGACTAAATATATGACAAAATGACAAGTTATAAATGACCAAACTAAATATGACCAATTTTGGTCACATAATAAGAGATTAAAAATAAGCCACCAAAACTATCATTTGATCATTTATATGCGAATTTTGGTTGCTTTTTTGTTCACTTATCTCTCATTTTTTGGCCATTATTTGCGAATTTTGGTTATTTTATTTGGTAACTTGTCTCTTATTGTGATCAGTTATTTGTCATTTTTTGGTCACTAATTTTGTCATTTTTAATCGTTTTATACCTATTATTCATTTTTTGATCACTAATTTAGTCCTTTTTAATCTTTTTATATGTCTTCATTATTTTTTAGTAGTTTTAATAGTGTTCATTATTAATAAATATACATTTTTATTATGATATTATATCTAAATAAAAAGAAGAAGGTCATCTAATACACATGTAATCATGCAATATTGTCACATTAATTAGTAATTACAACACTTATAAATAATATAAATTACAAACACATAAATTTTTAATGCACATAAATTATATTATATGAAATGTTGAATATTATAACAAATATGAGTCATGTAAATGTAATAAAAAGAATAACATAAATAATGTAGTAATTGTATATTAATATACTAATTAGTTATGTAGCTGTAAATAATATAGTAATTATATGTATATCATTCATAATTAAATATTTTAAATAAATTATATAAAAAATTATAATGAAGATAACTTATTAAATTGAGATAATTAATAATTAAATATTTATAAATAAAAATTTAGAAATGAATTATTAAATATATAATTTTTTAAATACACTATTAAAAAATAAATTTCAATTCAATTAATATATATCCCCTCATCTAACAATTTTCTTATACCATAAGCATAATGGCCATAGCATATCGTAACCATATCATAGTTATTTAAAGCTATGATAGGCTTTATGACAATGATACATTATAGGCATAACATAAAAATATGTTATCACTATAATATAATATAACATAACCACATTAGAGAAAGATCATGGTTGTGGATATAGCACAAACTTACATTTTTTTAAGTAATAATGTCAACAGCAACAAGAGTAACTTTCTCACGCGTTTTAACGCCGCCTATCCTGGCTCTCGGTAGGGTATTAATATACGGTCGCATTACCGAACCTCGGTAGGGTATTAATAAGCGGTCGCATTACCGAACCAAATACGACGAGTGGTCGGCTGGGGCCAAGCCTGGGCGGGGTAAATTAAAAAAACATTTAATAATAATTTTGGTTTTTCAAATAAATATTATACTTAAATTTTTTATATAAGTATAAATAATATTATAATATTAATTTATAATTGAAAATAAATAATATTTTAAAAATTAATAAATAATATTATAAAAATTAAATTTTCATATTTAAACAAATAATATTATCATAACAAAATTTAATATAAAATAAAACTAAAAAATAATATAATGAATAAAAATATTGTATAAAAGAGGATAGATAGAGGATAGATAATGCCATAGAATAATTAGTTCAACTTAAAAGTATATTTGCATATATTATAGAATCTAAACTTAAATGTATATTTACCTAGAATATAAAATCTATGATTTTATTTACTTTAGATTTTTCTGTTGTAGTTTATGAAATATGAAATATTATAATTTTAGAAAGTTATATTAATTTATAAAATATATTTTTTTTAATAATAATATTAATTTTTGAAAAATAAATATTTTATTCAATTTAATTTTTTTATTGGAAAATAATATGTTTATTTCTAAAACACTTAAAATTTAAGAAATCATTAAATTTAAAAACATGTTTCCATAATAAATAGGTATGTATCATGTATCTTTGTAAACATATAAATAGATTCAAACACATAACTATACATAATATAGAATTTATTACTATAAATTTCGTTCTTGTAAAGATCTAAGAGACCTAATACTTATAACGTCGAACAACTCTATTAATTATTATGTTTATGAGAAGCCACCATCCACTACACTCCTACCTTTCAAGCAATGGTTTGATAAACTCTAAGAAATCCATAAAAACATTGCTTTCTTTTTAATATTAATGAATGAATTTTTCATTATGGTCAACCGTTTTGAAATTTTGAAATGCTTATTTGTCAAAGAAAATTAGCCATATCCCTTTTACATTTTTCATGTAATTTAAAGCATTAATGGAATATTTCAGTAAGTTTCCTAAATTTACAACATTGTTTATCAATTGTGTGTATCTTAACTCAATCTTTATATTTCATGACAATGCATTTTGAATGTCTACAATATCAAATTCTCTTTGTGTAAAATGTACGTCTTGATAATTTTCCATATTTAATGTTGGGACTGTCTCTCAAATAACTCCACAAAGTCTTTTGTCAATCATTACTATCATTCCATGTCCTTTTAAATTTTCCACACATTAATTCATGATTTTTTGGACTCAATTATCATTCCATATCCTTTTAAACTTTTCACACCTTAATTCATGAATTATTGGACTCAATTACATCAATTCTTCCTATTTTCTAGAATGAATGATTTATCTTACACTTAGTTATAGATTAATTAACATGTTCTTGCAGAACATTATTTATTTTCTTGAAATTATTATATCTATGGAGATGCAAAGTTTCCCTCAAAAAAATATCATTATACACAACCTTTCCACCAAAATGGATTCAATCCTTCTATATAATTTAAAAATCCAAAACTTATCTATAATAATAAATAATAATCTAACCAATCCCAAAACGTTAGTATGGATAATTTTTTTATAATTATTATTATAAATCACAATGAAAATAAATTATTTTCCCAAAATTAATATAGACAAAAACTTTTTTATTTTAATAATAAAGAACAATAAAAATAAGTTAAAAAATGAAATACTTTTCAAAAATTATGATGCTAGAGTTATGGAAGGAGATATTTTCATAATTTTTTCACATAGTCAAATTAAAAAAATTATAATAATAACAAATAAAAATTATGATGCTAGAGTTACCAAGAGAGATATTTTGAAGATTCCTTCACATAATGAAATTAAAATGCTTTTTTATTATAATAATACAGCACAATGAAATTAAGTTAAAAAATGAAATACCTTTAAAAAATTATGATATTATGGAGATATTTTCAAGATTTCTTATTAAAAAATTAAATGACTTTAAAAGATTATGATGTTATAGCCATTAAGATACTTCCAATCAATTAAAAAATTAAATGACTTTAAAAAATGAAAGGACTTCCAAAGAGTATGATGATATAACCATAGAGCATATATTTTCAAGATTCCTCCATGCGATCAAATATCTAAGTGAATGAAAAATCTCATAAATTACTTATGATAAGTTAAAAAATGAAATTACTTCCAAGGAATTTGATGATATAGCCATTTAGTATATATTTTTAAGATTCCTCCATATGATCAAATAGAAGTGAATGAGAAGTCTTATAAAGTGATGTAGCATGGGTATTTTAAAATTTATAATAATGTATCCAAGTTCAAAAGATCTATAGAGCTTATATTTTCAAGATTCCTCCATAGGATCAAATAGAAGTGAATGAGAAGTCTTATAAAATGATGTAGCATAGGTATTTTCAAATTAATAATAATGTAGCCAATTTGAAAAGATCCATTGATAAGATTAAAGGAAATCTTTGTCAATGAAAAAGAGAAGAAATTTTCTTCTTGGAAAATGAAAGAAAAATGTTGAAAGGTATAGAGACAAATTTAAAGTCACATAATCCCCATTGAGAAACTAAACTATATGTTTTATTAGCTGCAAAATATGATGTGATTGTTGATAGAACCACCTTTGTTTTTTTTTAATTCAAGATCTTTGAATAACATATAGGGAAATCCCCACTTTAGTGAAAATCAAATCAAAGTTGTATTGATCGAGCAATCCCATGGATTATATAAATTATTTTGCTACCTTAACATTGGATCCCCATTATGCCATAGTTTATTATTATGTAATGTTTTATCCTCAATAATGATATAGAATATGGTTTATAAATGACATAAATATGATTAAGAAATTTATGCAAAAGCACATTTTCGTGGTATGTTAAGTTCAAAATGGAAATAGTTTAACTTTGTATATGTTATTTAGTTTTATATATTATCTATTACATATTATATTATTAATATACAAATAATATAATAATAGCTTACTTAATGTATTTTATATGTTTTTATTCTCTTGCGTGTATTACTTACAGTATCTCCACTATTTGCCTAATTTAAGAGAGGCATTATATTAATGTAATTTTTCTAGTGTGAGCTAAAGATGTTTGTGAATAGGAGGAAGTACGATATTAAGGTGTTGTATAATGGGCCATAAAGTAGTGATAGGTTTTGTGTCTCTCGTGTCCAAGCATCATGTCTAGCTTCCTAATACCCATGCACAAATGTCGTAGAATCCAAAGATTGTTATTGTTGGAAAAATCAATGTGTATAATTGTTGTATATGGATGTACGGGAGTAATGCCCACTTGCTAGGAATGAATTTGTTAAAAGCATGTGGCCATGGAAAATAAGTAAAACACACCAAAAAATAGTTAGTGTTAAGGAATCCATAACAATAACTTAGTGTGTGGAAAAAATAGGTACAATTCATTCAACAATTGTTGTAGTGCCTATTAAAAGTGACGCTATAACATCTACAAATCTATTCAGGTTAGATAAGTATAAAGATGTTGCAGATGAAAAATATGTGATAGTTATGGGAAGAGAGGATGTAGCCATCGAAAATGATCACTCATATTTTTCAATCAATTGGAATTTTTTTAGAGTATTAGACTAACACAATTTAATAGATAAAGTCATACAAAAACATCGACTAAAAAAATGAAAGATAACTTAATAATGCATTCTAACCATTGAAAATTATTAATTTATAAAATGATTATTTAAAAATATTAAAGAATAATAAATATCAAAGCAAGTGTAATATAAAATAATTATTTAAAAATATTAAAAAATAATAACTATCAAAGCAAGTGTAATATAAAATAAAATGATTATTTAAAAATATTAAAGAATAATAAATATCAAAGCAACTAAAGAGAAAGTAATAGATAACCAAATAATAAATTCAACCAATTGAAAAATATTGGCCTATAAGATGACCATTGGTGATCTTAAAAAATATTGAAGAATAATGAATATGAAAAAAAAATATTGATATAGAAGAGAAATGAGTTTTTATAACAACCAACCATGTGAAAATGACTGAACCAATTTAAATATTGTTCATAAAAGGCACTCAAAATAGATTCCCTAATTTCAAGAAGCGTGCATTTGAATTTGATGTTGATGTAATTTAAATAATTACATTCACGAAATTAATGTTGCCTAAATTAATGTTCCCTAGAACTGGACACTCAATAAATATATATGCTTAGTAGCTATATTCTATGATTCTCACATGTAATATTACAATTTGACCAGGCATATTACATTTAGGTCTACTTTCTAATGGCAGTTTGTCCATATCTTCTATATTGAGGGTGCTAATCATTATTGAAACATAGCTATGAAAACTTGATAGGAAAGGATTCCGTCCACTTTCTAATGTGGTTATTTTCAAACTAACAACACAAGTTCCCATACGAAGTGATATACAATATGAATATAAATGACAATAATATTATTAAATAATTTTAAAGAATCTTTATATATATATATACCAAATTTTCTTCTTATCATTATTTATTAATACTAATTCTCTTATTATTAAAAAATAAGATAATAACAGTTTCTAAGTGAATGGAGGTTCTGGATCCAAGACACGGTATTTTTTAAGGGTTATAAAAGTATGCTTAAGTGTAGTATTCTAGGCGATTATTTTGGAATGAAAAAATCATAAGTATAGATTGGTAGGCGAATATTAAATATGAAACATACAATTTACTACTGAAACTTGTAAATTTTGGCGAATATTATGATAAAAAAACATATTTTATGTAAATATAGGCGATATTAGAGACTAAAAATGAGCAAATAGTGAATTTAGTTTTTGAAAAAAGGCCCAAAAAATAGCCAATTGGCGACATCGCCCCTAAAATTTTCCCTGATCCAACAACCGAGCTGAAGGACTTGTGTTTTGAATTCTCCTTATTCTCGCAAAAGAAAAGCAGGTGGATACATTAAGAGCTTTTGGGGATTTTGAGCTTTGGGTTAAGTCTATGAACAAGGAGAATGACTTCAACAGCCATACACTTCACATTGTGGGAAGACATGTGGAACTACAGGTAACGAATTTCAAGAAGGTCTCTTTTGCACATGTTTTTAGAGAACAAAATATTCATGCAGATGTCCTAGCTAAGGCAGGATTGCTCATGAAAGAAGGAGACTGCAAGATCCTACATACTCGGCAGGCAATTCAGGAAATAAGTCTGATTAAATTACACTCTTTAAACTAAATGATCCGAACAAGTAGATTTTATGCTTTTTTGAATATCAGTTCAGTTTTTGAACTGTTATTACAACTTTTATAACATTGTAAAAGTATCTAACTTTACTACCGGAGATAAAATTCTCATTTTTCTATTTTGGATATCATCGTGCTCTTTTTTTTTTCCTTGAAAAAAAAGCGTAATTTTATTTCATCTTGCGAGTACAAAATTACATTGGATCTTCTTCACTCATGAAGAGTGTATGCTGCTAAGCAGTACCAAAAAAAAAGTAGGAAGTATGCTACGAGCTTTTCAGCTTTTTACATCAAATAACCAAAGACTAAGGCACCATAGAGGAAACTACAGCTAAAAATCTAAATCCGGACAGCCATGAATGGCACACAAATAAGAAATATCCTGTAGAAGAAAGTCGTTGATAAAAGAAGAATGAAACAGGGAAAAGAAAAACCATTTCCAGAAACCTTGTGAAAGAAACAGAGCCACTAGAATCTGCATGGAAAAAACCCCAGACCATCATATGGAAGGCCCTCCTCGACAGCCAACAGATGCTGCACCCCGGCATGGACAACCGCCACCGTGTAAGGCAAGAATCTGCCAAGAAACAAACGCCTGCCCACCTTGACGGTCCAGGGGAAAGAAGGGGAGCAAGCCCTCCCCGACGACCCACCGATGCTGCACCCCCGCATGGGCGCAACCGCCATCATGCGCAGCAACCTCTGCCATTAGTGCCAAAACGCCCACCACTCGACGATCCAGGGGTAAGGAGACCCCAGCGCACAGCGTCCATAGTGGATCCACAGTCAGCAGAGAAGGGGCTGGAACCCGATGTTCTACAGTCTTCTGATGCTGCCGCTGTCAACCGGCCATAGTCGCACAACACCGGATCTGCTACCCTCTACAGAGACCACCGTCGTCACCATTGGGAAGCAGAGGAAACCCACTACCCAATGGGTCGCCGCACCAAGGTGCCGTCAACGATCCAAAGCGGAAAGAAAAAAACCTTCAGTCAGCTAGAACAGGAAGCAAACTCGAAGGAGGAGGAGTGCGGCGGCCATGGAAGGATCCATGGCTGCCAAAAGCTGCTTCAGATGCCGACTACCAAAACCCTAGATGCAAAGCGCCCTACCCAAAAGCATATTATTCTCCAAGAAAACTTGTTATTCTGAATAGACATCCATCGTGCTCTTATGCACCTATGGAATGTATTTTTGTTCTTTATGATCTATGAATACGACTTTTTCTTTGAAAAAAAAAACTTACTTAATGTTCTTTATATCTACTTTGACCTTTTGGTCTTGCCTCTTTCAAGTTAAACTTCGATGGTGCATCCAAGGGTGACCCTGGATCTGCAGGTTTTGGCGGGGTGGTAAGGAACCATGAGGGAAAAATTATGCAAATCTATTTTCGATACATTGGCAAGGATATCAGCAGAACTTGAAGGCCTCCTGTTTGGACTCAATTTGATCACTCGAGAAGGTTGGGAGAGAACCATTAACGATGGAGATTCAAGGATCATCATCCAAATGGAAAAAAGGCTACAGAATGGATAAATATTATCCAAGGTGGCAGAGAGTTGGAGGCTGGTATATAGGCTGGAAAAACTAGAGACACTGCTAGCCAGACCTCACGTTTGGACTTTTGTCCATGTCAAGTAGGATGAAAATAAGGTTGCAGACCACCTTGCAAATGTGGGGAAACCGAAAGGCATAGACTAAGGGAGGGCTAGTTGGATTTCTTCACTCGTCAAGCTTGGGCTAACCAATGCTCACAGCAGGCAGCACAAGACATTCATTCTTCGAGGAGGAAAGGGGGTGACATGTCTCATTCTCATAAGATCCAAGTATTACCCCACATGACAGGTACAATCACCATCTATGACAATAATAGCCCCACCCATGTTGATGATACAAGTACTAATAAAATCAACACCCAAATCAATGAGCATTTAAATTACTATTGAAATAATGAGGAGGAAGGAATGTAGCACCGTCCTTGACCATAGGATGAAGTTTGATAATATCATGCGAAGTGGTGTAATTAAGTCAGATATAATACTGCGACTTGATGGATAGGACATAACTATGATGAATGGAATTAAGGATTAGAGTGACAGAAGGGCTATAAATGTGGGAGGAAAGTCTGAACCAACATGCAAATTTCCTCCCGCTGTCATTGCTCTAGATATTTTACAGTGTTTAGTTGGGAAAAGTCTGTGTGAGGAATAACGACTAACCCCTTAGAAGAACATCATAGCTCTTACGGGGAAGAAGGAAACGAGGAGGGGAAGAAATATGTCAGGAATTAAAAACCCTCAGGGTGACTCATGAGAAGAAGCAGGCCTGTCAAGTGGCTCGTTTCTTCCGAGATAGAATTTTCCCAACCATCCACGGGGAAATTGAGCAAGTTGAAAAGAATTTATGGGAACAAGTTAAGACCCTCAAGGTGGAGGAGATTAGAGAGGGGGTAGAGGAATGGGTGTAGAACCCTGGTACAATTGTCGGTCGGATGACGACATATGACCGGCTCATAGTTAGCTATTGGGTAATGAAAGGAATTCTCTCCCACGTCCTTATGGAACTTGAGTGAACGAGGAAATTGGGGATGGAGATCCTGTTCAGGCTTGGAAAGAACATAAACCAGACTATCTATTGATGCACAGGAAGATTGACATAATGGCCAGCAAGATGGGGATCCAATTCTATCCCCCCTGCTTTAGGTTCTGGTGCTAGTACTTCAAATTTGGGAGTGGTTGGTTCGGGGATGGATACTCGCAAGGGAGGCTCGAGTATGGTGGAAGATACCTCTAGAGACATGGAAAGCATAGGTTGAAGTAGGTTGAAGAAGTTGTGAGAGTCGTTTCCTTCCACTGGCATGGGATCATCGAAGGCCTTCTGAATGTCTTCCTTGGTACCTCAATCTTATTTTAATCTGGGCCTTATCTTTCTGTGTCTCGGTTGTATTTTGCCAAATAGTAGTTTAGGTTTCAGTTGAAGGAAATTTGATAGAACGTTTTATATGGTGAACAAGTTACATGTTGAATGTTTCCAATTAGTGTTAGTCTCTAAATCTATATTTTTGCTTGGGTTTATGTATCGTAGGGGAAAGTTGGTTATTGAAAATCTAGCTGCTGTGATGTCTCAATGCTAGCAAGGCCCTACGTAATGAAGCCATAAACTCCTTTTTTATATAGCAATATAATGTTTTATTTAAAAAAAAAATGCTTTCCTTATCTACTTCATCTCGTAACAAACACATATATAATCTAACAAATAAATAAATATTCCTAAAAACGAAAGCTAATCACTTCAAACAAAGTAAAAGAAAAGTTATCCATAGATGTATATGTGCCTCTCAAAATATAATTGGATTGTCACGTTGATTGGCCTTAAAGGGTTAAAGGGTCTTAGTCATAAATGGACATAATGTACATAACTTTGTTGTATAGAGCAATATTGGATATTGGATATATTCGTTAAAAGTTTATCTTCTTTGTATGTAAATATGAGTGGAAGTCCCTTTATTTTAAGTGATATGGTTTTTCTTAAATAAAAATATCAATTAAGTAGCATTTACTAATATTAATTCTGATAAGTTTTTACTTGGTCGATTTTTTTTTGGTAAAATCCAAATTTACCAGAATCCTAACAAAACAAACCAAAAAATATACCCCAAAAAGATAGAAATTTTTTTATATTATATAAATAATTGGTCATTTAAAATTTATTACAAAATATGATAATGGATACTTATCAAGAAAATATGATTCTATGTCAATTCAAAGAGAAAATCTCTATACTTAACACAATTTATTTTGTTTAATCATGGTAATTTTTAATCACGTGAGAGTGGAAAGAGGGAGATGGGAAAGAATAAAGAGAATGAATATGTTTATTTTGTAAACAAGGAAATATTGAAGTGTAAGGAATATTTGAGCAAGACATTGTTTTTTATATGAGGAGGTAAAATAGAGAACACAATTCAGTATGAAGATTTGAGTTGGTTATATAAGTTGTTTCGTTTTAAAAAAATGTTGTTATATTACGAATGATGTAGATTTGGCAAGCATGAGATACTGAACTAGTGACTTCCAATTTACAACATGTGACTTCATATCAAGTGAACCGCTAATGAACCACACCCGTGTGAGCACGAATAGTGTTTAATAATCTACTAATAATAACATGTTCTTTTAGTTGATAGGAGTATTTGGATTCTCCTTTTTAATCCAATCGCCATATTCTCTGAATTGGAAAACAGATTAATATTTCTGATTGGAAGGTTACAAGACTCATCATAACTCAATTAGTAGAGGAAAATCAACATCGGCTTTTGATTGGAAGGTGACAAGATTCATCATTACTCAATTGCAAAATTGGTAGAGCAAAATAACATTGGCTATATATGTAAATGCAAACTGTCATGTATATGTTAAGGATTTCATCATCCAAATTTGAAATTAATAACTCATGGATTTTGAAAATTCAAATTTCCACTCCTACCAAATGAATTCGAATATTTTAGTTGTTAACTTTTTCCTTAATTAAAAAGAAACAAGTTTTTAACTTTATCTTATTAACAAAAGCATTTTAATCTTTACTTAATAAACTATTATATATATGATTATTTTCTTAGTCTATTAATATTATTAAAAATCATTTTAATCTTTACTTTAAATAAACTATTATATTATATATATAATTATTTTTATATTATTAAAAATAATAAAAATTAACTAATTGGATTTTGAGTATATTTTCTCAATTAAGTCATCTCAAAGAAGAATTGACACTGGGTCACTTACTAGCCAGACTCATAAATGAGATACGAAAATTTGACAAATTTTTTAAATTATAAAATTATAAAATAATTAATTAAAAAAAATATTTTTTTATCATTGATCTTGAGATTTCATATACCAAATATTATCATTATCATCCTTAATATTATTAATTATTGGACTGGATTAACCTTTTTAATTATTATTTGATAGATTTTAGTAGTATATGTTAAAAAAAAATGTAATAATTACATCACTCCATAAAAAAAGGAATAATCGAAAATCAAACAGGAATTTTTTAATTTTATGAACAAGCAAACTGGAAATTAGCCATAGCATTTGGTATCACGACTTCGGGGATATTCGCCTTGATTCTGTCGTGATATTAACTCAATATTCGCCTTGAGCCTTCAATTATTTAACTCAAAACTTAGTGTGGATTCAATTGTGACAATCAACACCGGAAACCGTGGTACCTCAATCACTGTACCTTTACAACACTGGATCCAGTTGATAATCATATCTTTAACAACTTTCTCCTTCAAAATAATTTTGGACAGTGTATTTTCCTCTTGGCAGCCCACACATGGCGATGATCGGATGGTCGCTGGGTTGCTGTACAGAATCGATATTCTCTACTACCCCACACAATCAGATTTATCGGATGGATGGCTGTCTGCACTGGAATAGATTGTCGCTTCTGGAGGACGGGCATTATTAGTTTGGGCTAAATGTCACTCAGTTTAAAATCTAATCAACATGATGATAACAGCTATCTCATAATTTCTATTAATATTCAATAATCGCGCTGCCCATTTCTATTACTCTCAGTTTCTTTAAGAATTCTCGTGATGATGTCCTCGAAGCCGAAGCTGATGTTCTTGATCGCCGTCTCACTTCAACTCTTTGCAATATTGTCTCATCAGAAGGATCATAAGATCAATGGAATATCCATGGCCCTTCACAAGATGAAGATCATGTCTGGAAAGGAGATCATCAGCGTGGAGGAGCCTCTGTACTATCCCACCGACTTCATCGAGTATTACATCAAATTATCGGTGGGAACTCCTGCGCAGGATCTTTCGCTCATGATGGACACCGGCAGTAGTGTTGTGTGGGCACCTTGCACCCCAAATTATACATGTAACGATTGCCATGGATATAGCACAGTTTTTCTGCCCAGTAAGTCATCCTCTGCCGTGCCTGTAATGTGTGCAGATCCAAAGTGCAAAGAACTGTTTGGAAGCATCCCTAATTGCTCGGGGGTTTGTCCAGGGTATGTTCTTCATTACGTCTCGGGAAACACAACAGGGCATCTACTAACGGAGATCTTAACATTGCCATTGGAAGGAGGAGGCAGACGAGAAATAAAGAACTTCGGAGTCGGATGTTCAGTTGTTTCGTCCGGCTTCTCTGGTATTGCAGGATTTGGAAGAGGAGGTCTATCTATGCCTTCCCAGCTTACTCCTTTTCCTGGTGACAGGTTTGCGTATTGTCTTGACGATCTAAGCAATAGTAGCATTATAGTGCTCGGTGACATGGCTGTACGCAAGGACATCACTTTGTCTTACACTCACTTTCTAAATAACTCCGCTGGATACAGCGAATACTATTACATTGGTCTTGAAGGACTGAGTATCGGTGGAAAGCAATTGAGGGTGTCCTCAAATTTATGGACATTTGACAGCAAAGGCAATGGCGGAACCATAATAGATTCGGGCACTTCTTACAGCTTCTTTCCCGAAACAATCTATGAGCAGATTGTATCTGAGTTTGTTTCTCAGATTGGATACAGAAGGGCTTATGCAGAAGGTTATGAATTATGTTACAATGTTTCTGGTGTGAACCTTACGAATATTCAGTTGCCTCGATTTGTATTCCATTTGAAGGGTGGCTCACACATGGTACTGCCTGATGAGAATAGTTTCATAGCGGCTAACACTGATAATTTTCTTGCGGCCACTTCCGATACAATCTGCTTGGCAATAATGAATGCTGGTAGTGTACCCGATGGACCTGCTGTAGTCGTCGGAAACTTTCAGCAGAACAATTTCTATTTGTTGTTTGATAGAGAGAATAATCGTTTGGGCTTCACTCATAAGGCCTGCAAAGCCTTCGGATGAGTCATGACTTGCAATGAAGGCCCTAAGACTTGCAATGAAGACCTTGTTACACCCTTGTGAAGCAATATGGAACAACAAAATGGATGAAGAGTGAATATGCAACTTAAATGTCCTACGATTATTCTCATTTACATTAAGCATTTCATATTACTAGTGAAATATTTTGTCCCGACTCATTTTCATCAACATCACCTTATTAATCTTATATTAACGTCACCTTACTATTAATCTTATAAACATCATGTGTGGATTTATTATTTTTTAATTATGTGTTTGGGTTGGTTCATATTTGATGGATTGCATGTGAGAAATCTAACTATAATTACAAATCATTTACTTTAGTATTAATAAAAATAAAAATATTATTTTTAGTGATATTATAAAAGAAAGGGATTTATGAATTAATTATTTGCATTTTTTGCACAAAAAACCTAGAGTTTTAAAGGATTGGGTATTTCCATGTCTTCGTATACAAAATACATGGGCTAACAAACAAGCTAACCATATTTCCAATGTGGTCAAGGTTTTAGATTAGTAAATGGAGAGGCCGCTAACCATATTTCCCATGTGGTCAAGGTTTTAGATTAGTAAACGGAGAGGCCTTTGAATGCTTACATCAAATAGTGTTAATGTTAATTTCATGAGACCTTATTCATATCACACATGGCATGGCATGTAACCATGGTGGGATGTAGTAATGTTATAGTTTAACTTTGTATGTTATTTGTGTTGTGTGATTATGCTTATGTAAATGGAGTGTGGGTTAAGGAATGAGGAGTGTAATATACCAAAGAACTCGAATAATTATTGTTTTAAGAATATTATGTTTATATTTTATTTTTGACATTTGATTAAGTGAGGTTAAAATAAATGTAAACAAATTATTAATTATTAATTAATTAAATTTAGAGAATCAGAACTGAAATAGTTGTTACAGAGTGTTTGCTGACCCACAAGGAGGAATGACAAATGTTAAGAGAAAAGCCAAAGTGGCAAGACTGCTTAATAAAATCTCAAATGATGTAGGAGGCATCCTCCCTAAAAATGAGGTCGAGACTCCTTGAGGAGGGATAATGGAGCATGTGGCTCATAAATGACCAAGTCCTAGGAAAAATACTATAAGTATTGAATCCATCGAATAAGCACAGGGATTATGGTGGCAAGGGAATACCAACTAGTTTATGCAATGAGATTTTGGTGACCAGTCTTTGTTCCATTCTACTTAATCTTATTCTGAATTATACTTTTGTATTGTTTACTATAATATCACTGGTTTCTTTTTTAGCATTTAGTTCATCTCCATAAAACTCATATTCATGCAATAAGTAAATTATCAATTATTATTCTATCATTTCCTTATGCACAATTTAAATGTACAGCGTTTATATCAAATAGATTGATCATAGGGTAGGCATAAGTATATTTCCTTGTGTGATTGTCTAGGCTTAAAAAAAAATTAGAATTTAATAAATAATAATTAGGAATACCCTTTATCGGAATTGGTTTTCTTTAAAAAATGGAGTCATTATCGAATGATTTATCATATATATAATGTAGTGTTAATAATACATAGGGTTAACAAATGAATGGAGAGATTTCTTGAAATACTGTTCACTAGTAACCATGTCTGGTAAATTTTATACGTGTCGATAGGGCTAGATATTAAAATCAAAGAATGATATATTCTGCACAAAGTTTTAACTATCAACACGATCAAAACTAAGCATCTATTCCCAACTATTTTTCATTTCAAAACCTACTAAAGTGTTAAACAAATATATACATATACGATATATAGTACATCGAGTTATTACAAGAGCCGAGAGGCTTGTTAGAAGCTAAAAGAAAGCAAAACGTATTTATTCCAAAACAACCGGAGTAAACCCTTGTAAATCGAATATTACAAAGTATACAAACCCTAGATAGCTAAAATCAGACTGTAAGCTTCCGAGTTGTAAACAGAGTCAAAAAGTACAAGCAAACGTTTCATACGTTTTACACATGTAAATAATGTCAAATTAATTACTCTTTTCTTCATACATTTTTACACAGTAGAAAAATACATCCCAACATTTGAATCTATCGGAGTTCAAAGTTAAACAAGACAATCCCTTAAAAACTCAAACCAAATTTTTGTAAAAAGATTACAGAGTTTGATATATCAATCTTTATCAAAATTGGAGAGTTCGATACCCAGGATAAACGGTATGGGCATTCGAAGGAACTTAACTTAGAACCCTAAGATGCATGAAACCGTGACTTCGCCCTTACAGAATTCCAATCCCATAGCACAGAGACACGATATCATGCAAACTGGGTAAGGGTGTCTCGCATACCTCTTGAATGAAGCAATATTTGTTCCAGTTACGCAATTAGGTTCATGCCGAATGCCAGGAGCGATACCCAAACAAATGCAACGAAACTAATCAATTTCTAAGTTAACATATTGAAAGGAAATTCAATATTAACTGACTTTCAACTAAATCCTAAACCCTTAAATGTGTAAATACCTTACAGAGGGCTTCAACAAGTACAGCTATGACTAGAACCGGGAGTAAGGTATCCTTCTTCTACCTTTTAATTCTTCTACCTTTTAATATAGTATTAGCCTTGGTCGTTATATTAAACCCTTATGCAACAAAAAAACGGTAAA
The DNA here is from genome assembly GCA_027924585.1 of Larix kaempferi. Classification (NCBI taxonomy): domain Eukaryota; kingdom Viridiplantae; phylum Streptophyta; class Pinopsida; order Pinales; family Pinaceae; genus Larix; species Larix kaempferi. Next base: position 1,834,955 of record BSBM01000450.1, on the reverse strand, counting down.
CATCGTGAAGTTACCTAAAGAAGCGATAGTCTTCTCTTTGCATAGAAAAACCCCAACCCAAAACGTTTCCACCCACTGAAGCGAGGCCAACAACCTTTTCAAAAAGGGAAGCCAAGGAAATAAATAATCAAATCGCAGATCCAAAAGAGAAACAAAGCTCGACACTATTAAGTCTCCTTCTGCTTTAAAAACCACCCGCAAGATACATTCTGAACAGAACTCAAGGAAGCCATGTTGACTGCGTTAGCAGAAGGTGAGCATGGTGTCCACACCAAGGATTTACACAGTGACCAAACCTACACTACTACATATGGTCTAATTTGCCATGAACTTGCATTGTAATAGCCACGAATTTTCATTTCTGTTACAACGATTGGGGTTTGTTTTTTTCAAGGAAAGGGATTCGTGGATATAGGGTTGAAAATTCCACGCCGTGGCAATAGTAAGGCTTCGTTGTTGCCATGTGTCAACAACACAACAATTCTCATATCTACAGAAAATGAATCCTGCCACGCAATTGCGTCGCTATATCGACGCACAAATCCTATAAATTTTCACACAGGTGTTGAACCTACCACAAATGTTCATCGCAGTATCCACGCATGGATTCCCAAACTTTCGTGGCAGGTTAAGCATATGCATGGAATCCACGCATGGATTCCCAAACTTTCGTGGCAGGTAAAGCATATGCATGGAAGATATTTCATAATTCCACGAGACATTGTCGCAGTATCCACATTGGCATTCACAAACTTTCGTGCCAAGTTCAGCAACTGGGTCGATATAGAGACGATAAGTGGAAGTTTAAAAAAAATAAAATTTGAATGTGACTTTACACTCACAGATTTGCTTCAAATAGACTAAAAGCACTTCTCTTGAACTAGCTCTTACATCTACAATCAAATCCCTATCAATGATTCCTTTCATATCTGGGAACAAGTCTTTTAATGATGGTTTCCAATTCTATCAAACTTCATCAAACAAATAATCTTGCATTGTATTACTTAAAGTAGTTACCAAGTATTTATGATAAGCAGTAACACAAATAAATTTTGTTCAAGTAGTTTTCATACTTATCCCTTTTCAACAATCAATTCTTCAACTTCAAGTTTTGTCTTTTAATGGCACAAATATTCAAACTCAAACTCAATTTGGTCACAAAGAATAGGCTCGGTCTTCAATATATAACTGATGTTCTCCTTGTGTCCTTTGAATAATCATAAGGCTTAAATAACATTTTGCAATGTATGAGCTCGGTCTTACAAAGAATTATACCTTAGCTCTATTCACTTCTTAATAAAACTTTCTCAGAGTCATTTATCATCAAAATTTTCATGAGCTTGTAAACAACAAACACACTCCTAGATAGATATCTCAAGAACTTGAACTAAATGTATAAACATGAAGAATTATAAACCCCAATCTTGAGCACATATGGATAGCAGTTGAATGGTGATTCGATCGCCATCGAAACTCCAACTTTCGGTAACCACCAAAATCTCCTCCTTCTCACATTCTGAACCCCACATCTGGGTGAATAGTCATGCCTTCAGCTTCTCCCTCAGGCCCTTCTCCCTCTATGGTAATATATCATTGACGATAGAAGAATTGAACCAAGATGAAGATAAATGGCTATTTGTTGGGACTTGAAGGATTGGAACTTGTACCCAAACATTGGGAAGGCATTAAATGATGAAAATAGAAATACCTATCTCCAGTCAATAATGATCTATACTTATGGATTCAATCTCATCAAAAAAACTCTCTTTTACGATAGGGATTCAAAAGAAAACCGAGCTAGTTTGTTTTCAATGGAATATTTTTATTGAAAGGGAGTGTCCTTAATCAATCTTACCTCTACCAAAACCCTTGTTTACCAAGTCTCCTAGTGACAAACAATTATTTAAGTTAGAACAAAGGAATCCAACCAAAATAAATTCTAACTTGTGCGGATATGAAAAAGGTGGGAAGCAACGCACCAAAAAGAAGCACAGAGAAGGCATGTGCAGGTTGAATGTAGAACCCCAAAACGACATCACGCCACAAGATAAAAAAACTTGCAAAATACTTGAGCTAGGGCACAATAGAAGAGCCCAACTTAGCTTCCATGTTAGAGGCCACTTGATCCAATGAATGCACCAACCTAATTAAAACCAAAACAAATAAAGATCCCAATTGCAAATTTTGATGAGCTGCATAAATTTTCACTGTCAAGTGCACTTTATGTAAGAGGGTTTTCCAAAAATACCATAGAACTATATAGGCACCACATGCAAACAATGCAATTACCATGCACTCAAATGGGAAGATGTATTCACTTAAGACCAAACAACTTCAAACAAAGACAAATTACACAATTTTACATGTAGCACAACCATGTTTACATCTCCCATGCAAATATTTCTGACTCCATACAACACTTCATGGAGATGGGATTTTCTCCATAATCTATTGCCGTCTTCTTATGTGGCACATGAAACTTCTCTGCACTTGTTGTTACCCAGAATTTGATTTGATTTCATGCCACCTTCTATATATTTTCTAGCTGGATATGCAATCACATAGAAATCAACATCATCACGTGTTCTACCACAGTGTCTATATCTCATTCTATGATCATTCAATGTCTATATCTCTGTCATTTGCATTCAAAGGTAGAACTACTGGTGCATGTTGTTTTGCCTCTTAATATGCTATTATTTGTAAATCAATATGTAGTTCATTGTTCATCTATAGGTTGTATGAGATCCAAAAGTTTTAACAGTGTAATCTAAACCAACTTCAATCTAATGTCCCGTGTCTGATGCGGGGGAGAGATGATAACTCAGAATGCATATTATATAGTTAGATCAAAATCAAATAGTTGTTAGCATATTCTAAATCAAGTTTGAGATGGAAACACTTATTGACTTTATAGTTACAAAAATGTGTTTGAATTTTATTTAAAATAGAGCGCACATGCACATGTCATAAAGTAACAGTGTCCCAACTTCCATGCAGTTAGATGCTGTGATTACAGTGCAGGGTTATAAAAGTTTCTTGAATGACGTGAGAAAAAAGTCAATGTGCAAAAAAACATTAAAAAAAAAACAAGAATGCCATAACAATCAAACACCTTTAAGGTAGTATGTGCCCTCCGTGTATCAGCTAATAATAGTGAACACAATTCACATTAGTTCCACAACACAAATGCCAATAGAAACAATAAAAACAAATTTCCAAGAAAAAAAGTGATGGGTCCAATTTTTAGGTATTTGATAACCCTTTTTCCATAGTCCAGCTCAAGCAATGGCAAAGAAACACACTCAATTGTGCGAAAAGTGTTTTACTTTAATTATTTAATGAAATTGTTTTTATGATTATTGTTGTATGTTTGAATGCGTATCAAATTAACTAATTATATGGAAACCAAGCGTGATTGAGCAGGTTCACGGTCATTAAAGGATGGACGTGTAGAAGACTAAAGGATCACCAAGCTCGACGCCCTATTTCCTGATTTATAGAGGATGCACTCCCACTTTCAAGAAGAATCGGCATTTTGACAATCAGTTAGGATCAGCATTAAATCGTATAAATATGGACCTCTCGGGTAGCGAGAGGCCCCTGCTGTTATTTTTGGGAAAGACATTATTTTTAACGTTTTCTGCACTATTGAGATACTGAGAAGTACAAACTTCTATTTTGACTTGGATTTTATATCTTAATGAAAGATTGATGATTAATTCCAGCCATCGTTTCTAAGTTTTTATTCTCTCGTGAGTGAGGGTTGGGGAGGGGCCCTCCAACACGTAGGTCAAGAGATTCCTATTTGCAGGTATTTTTCGAAGTATGTTTTTTACATTGATGAACATTTCTATGACATATAGGAGCGTTTGAATGATTCATTATTTCTGTAGTAGTTTATAATACATTCTATAGTACATCATAACAGTTTCAGTAGTCCTGTAGGTTCTTTCTTTCAACGCATATTTTAATCAACGATTGCATGTGTATCAGCTTTGCTTTCAATATCATGGTTTATATATGGAGTTCACTGCAGTTTCTTATCATGATTAGTTTCTTTTGACTTCTTAGTAATAGATGGGTAAGCATAGAATGATCGTACTTCAATTCTAGATTGGTAAAACAAGTTATATCAAGACTCCAATTTTGTGTGCAGATAGTAATTACAAACTTTGTTTCCCCAATAGTAGAATAGCTCTATTATGATATTTTCATTCTCAGCATTTAATTATTTCATCATTTTAATTATTTCAAATAGATTTACTGTTTTTGTATCTTCATTTCTTAGAACAGATCAACATCTAATTATTTCAACATTTTAATTATTTAAAATAGATTCCCTCCTTTATTTCTTAGAACATATTTACTGCTTTCAGCACTTTAATTCTTTTAATTAGATTTATTGCTTTCTAGTATTTAATTCCATAGCATAATCAGTTTTCATATTTAGTAGGCAATCTTTAGAACATTGATACCGACATCCAACTGTGACAAGAGATTATCCTATAAGAGCACAAATAGTGCATGCATCTCTAAAGTTTGTATGTTCCTCGTGTTGACATTTAAAGTAGGCTCTTGGTATAGCTTCCCTCATTAGGCATCCACATTAGGAGCTCACCAAAAAGTATTCCATGGATATACATTAGTCAGCCTAAAATATACTTACCTCTTGAAACCAAGAACTCCAAATGTACAACCCATACGTTCTTAACACGGACTCTTTGGTATATTCAAAACTGTTATAATGAGTTACACTGACAAGCAAACTAAAACGATAAACTATTAATATTCAGTAACATGTAGTAAAATAAACATATATATCATATAAAAAAAATAGAGATATAGTTTAAGATACCAACCTGGGTGTGAAACTATTCTTGAAAATATACTCAGAAGTGTTACTTTCAGAAAAGACTATTTGTGCCTCAGAGAGGCCAGTCTTCTCTAGGAACCAGCTGACCCTACAAGAGGGTGTGTACAAACCAGAGAGAGAGAAATCACTGGAGTTGATTAGGTCAATGACAGTCAAGCACAATACATAACTCAACATAAATAAAGTCACAAAAATTATAAACTTCAACCAAGTCTCAGCATAAAAGAAGTGATTATCAGCACACCACAATTGATCACAGGTGATCAAAGTCAAGTACTCTATAAGACCAAAAATTCAACAAGGTGGTATAAAAAAAATGAAGGAGGGCAAATGTACGCATTAACCACACGTCAAAGACAAGGTACGAGAAGTCCAATAATAACTCAATCAAGGTGGGGAAGGTACAACAAGTATTTAATAACTCAATCAGTAACAAGTAATAAAATAAACATATTGATCATATAACAATAAGAGAGGTATAGTTGAAGATCTCCACGTCAACATTAAACCAAAAATACGACAGCATAGATGTCCACGGTAATCTTTTCCATCCAAACCTATCAAGTGTACTTTTAGGTCAGCAAATATTATTTTCTCCGAACTGTAGTAGCTGTTTGGCCATTATCACCCTGTAAATCTAAGGATTTACAAGGTCAAAATGGCCAAACAGGTGTTACAGTTCGGAGTCAAGAATACCGCTGACCTAAAAGTACACTTGATAGGTTTGGATGGAAACCATTTTCAATGTTGATGACACTACCCTCCTTATTGTCTTACAAAAAGGCATGAAAATGAGGAAAAATACTTAAAATTATGGACTTCACCTTCAAAGAGTACCTTACAATCACATTGATAAGGACTTCACCTGCGACCTATGTCTAGTCCCAAGGCTACCACCTTCAAGATTGAAGTGCAACTGACAATCGAAGACACAAGTGTAGTTTATTACCGCCATGTAAATTTAATTTGACCTTTCAATTCCCATCACCATTTCCTCTCATACGATGTCCCACAACCATTTCTCTTGACACCCACTCTTCATTCATTCTGTATGCATTTCACTATGCAGCCGTCTTAGATTCTCACTTTGTTTTCCCTCAATTAGTTTATCAATTCAGTATGACCCATGCCCGTTGTCCGAGGAGTGTTGCCAGCGGTCTTGATTTTCATCCTAGCAATGGTGACGATTCATGGTATTATGTTTAATCCCTTCGACTGCAATATGGAAAACTAATAGTTCACTACAAAGGTTTGTCTGACAAATGTGATGGTTTGGGTTCCATGCCCCAGGAGCAATTCCTCAAAGTGTCCCTGAATGGCACCGGGGTTACGGAACCCAAACCATCTAATTTGTCAAACAAACCTTCATAGTGAACTTTGATTTTTCCATATTGTAGCCGAAGGGAAACACAATACCATGAATCGCCACCATTGATAGGATAAACTCAAGACCACTGGCAACACTCCTCGGATGGAGGGCGTGGGTCATACTGAATTGATAAACTAATTGAGGGAAAACGTAGTGAGAATCTAAGACGGTTGCATAGTGAAATGCATACATAATGAATGAAGAGTGGGTGTCAAGAGAAATTGTTGTGGGACGTCGTATGAGAGGAAATGGTGATGGGAATTGAAAGGTCAAATTAAATTTGCATGGTGGTAATAAACTACACATGTGTATTCCATTGTCAGCTGCACTTCAAGCCTGAAGGTGGTAGCCTTGGAACCCATGACCCTTAGAACCAAGGGTATGCTCCAAATGTGGCCAAACAACCATAGTACTCTATAAGAGAAAAACTTCAACAAGGTGGTTTTAAAAAAGTTACTTAAGGAGGGTAAATGACCCCATTAAACGCAAGTGAAAGATCTCCATGTCAACATTAAACCAAAAATCAGATCTGAAGTGTGGGTACAAATATAGTACCTTATACTATAGAAAATAAAAGCCACCTGTGTTACCTTTCAATTTAGCAATATGGTCTACAAAAGAAAAATTTCCTCACAATTGCCATCGAATTTTCTGACTAGTGCTAAAGCAACAGTAAAAGATTTTATAACATAATTTTGATCTCTATCAACTTCAGCACTCCTGTGTGGTCCCTGTGTTGAAGTTGGTCCTCGAGATGTAAGTTTCTTACGTAGATAACCATTACGTGACTGCACAATCTTCTAAACACATATAAAGTAGACAGGAAACACCAAACATTAAATGTGATACATACCTTGGTATTGTCTTGCATATTTCTTTCCTATGGAATAATTTATGAGAATGTATGCGCTACTATAGTCTTATCCTGTAGCTAGATGATTGGGCTATTGAATGATAGATTTGTATTTCGTTGATACCGGTGATACTTTTATCCCGAGTCTAAATTGTCATAAATGATCCTGGGCAAGATGAGCTACTCTAGGGGTTTGATACCTAGACTTGTGGTTTATCAGTTTTCGTAAAGTATGGACTCCTATCCTAGGTTATGAGTTTTGGAACTGTGAATTGGCGAAGTACCCATTTAGAGTTTTCAAGCTTTATGATGTAATCTTAAGCCTTCGTTTGTACTCATGTGTAGTCATGGTCTTCGTAACTCTGCTATGTATGAGGTTAAGAATTTAAAGTGGGAATAAATCATGTTTGTTGATGTTTGCTCGTGGTATCGATTGCGTTTGACTTCTGTGAGTCTTTAAAGAATGAAATCCCAATTCCTCCTATGAATTTCTATTTTACTGTTTAGAAAGATGAATGGTTTGGCTAACGTAAGATCAGTTTAATGTTACTATGTATTTCAATAGATTTGTTGTGATGTGATGCGCCCTTGATTCGGAATGGGGTTCGATCCATGAAATTTGGGATTGGCACCCATAAATAAAATGCAGATGACGATTGAATTATGGGAACCTATGTGTGGATATGTGAAACTATGTTTTTGGAATACGAATCTTTGTAATACTTGATGCATTTCTTTTGATGTAAAGTTTGACAAATGGTTGAATCGTAGGGACGTTTTGATAATGAAAAGTGTAGTGTGGCTGGAAGTTTTGATGTCGGGTTGTAGATAAATACTGCAATATTGTCCATTACCAATTTTTTTATCAACTTAGAGGTTCTGCCCAGAATCCAGTGGAGGGTCTAGCAGGTCTAGCCAAACTAGCCTATGCTAGACAACACCCCAAGAATAAATTTAGAGTTATTATCTTGTTTTAATATCTATATTTTTTTCTGTCCGAATTTTCTTACTAGTTACTGTGTAGGGATTTCTTAGGTTCTCTTTACAAACATTTAGGGATGTCCCTTCTTTATGTTGGAGAATCACCAAATAGAAATGATAACAGTGGAAAAAAATCATCTAATATCCTAGATACACCACACATCGATTAGAGAAGGAGACTACAATAGTATTAGTCATTGTTGATCTTTAAATCTAGGTGTACTTTCATACTATTAACAACTGTACAATATCTAACGTCGACCAACTCATTATAAAGATCTAGTGCTTCAACTATATCAAGGAAATTATGATTTGCAAACATAGACTCATGCATTCCATTCCTTTTACAACTTTAACGAAAATGCAGGATGTTTTTACACAGTCATCTTTCAATCAAATGAATTAACAATCATCAGCACCACAACCATCTTTCATCAAAACCACATACATTAAATACAAACAAGCGTTGGGTTTCAAACGCAGGAACTGGGATCGAATCCCTTTAACATTCCACCCATTGAAACTCTTTTGTATCTCTATTTATGAAATTCCAGAAATGCAGTATTAAAGAAAGAACCAAAGCTCATAATTTAAATCACTCAGGAAATCAATTATGGGAACATTACATAGTAAACACGATTTATTGAAACCATATCAGAACACAATAGAACCTTCAAGGATTATTACCACTCAAACCCTATGGACACAAACTCTAAGGTTTATATTGCAACTCTAGAAACCTAACGGAATACAAGGATCGAATCCCACATTGACATCAAGAAAATGATAGACTCCCAGGTCAGGTATCGAAACCCCAGGTAGAATTCCAAAATCCCAGGTCCCATGAAAATAATTTAGATATGAGGCAAAAGTATCTTGGGCAACAGAAACGTTTAAACTAAATCGCCTACACAGAAGAACAAAATGATTTTATTCAGTATGGAATATCTATCAACAGTTACCATTTATAGATTCTCCTGCTACATGAAAACAAGGCGACCTTCTTAAACCCCATCTCTTCTATGCATACACTTGGATCTTATACATAGGAAAACGCAGAGATTAAATAGAGAACCAAACATTCACCATTTTATATAGAAGGTAAATCCCGGGCCCTTTTAAATAGACATAGGCTTCGAAAGCAAATCGCAGTTCATATTGGGTGTTATTATTATTACTATTTTATCCACAAGCTTCAACGAAATTTCAAACATTGAGCCAAATGACCCAAAATCTTCCACTAAGACCTTCTAGGGACTGCATTAGACAATAAATACATTTCTTGCTACAATCCAGCCAACGGCAATTCCATGAACTCAATGCTAGTTGCAGTGAACCAAATCGAGCTCACAAGGTTCCTCATAGCAAACACAAAACACTCCACAGAAGCGAGAGGAAGAGGTAATGAAATGTGGACTCTGAGCTTACCAATTGAAAATTCCTCCAAGTCTAAACATGTACCATCAACCAGTAACCATGCAAATGGAGAGGGCCAAACTATTACCTTCCAAGTAAGTAAAAATATACCGGTCAGAACCTGAGTTTATATTCATATCAATTCAAATTAACAAGAAAGACAAGACGGGTATTACTTGCATGTGTAGTTGTCACCATTCCTGCATATTCAACCTTCGTGGTAGGCTGACCATGAGCCAAGCTCAGCTCAGACCATGAAACCCTCTGGCGCATCCAACATACAAACTCCAACAAATGAACTATGACATCTAAACCCTAGATGCTATAGAAACCAAGAAGAAAACCCCTGGCTTAGCTGGCAACGTGACCATGTGCTATGGTAGAGTTACTTTTAATATTTCCCTCACCAAACCAAATTTTAGATACAGATCCCTATAGTAGTGGAGCACTCACTACAAATGAAGTAATTGAAAAACGCAAGGAGTATTATAAGGACCCCAACTAGTGTGTAAAGGAAACAAGTAATGGCAGGTTCAACATGCTTTGAAAGCTCAATAAGGACTTTAACTTCCAACAAAGCATTTCAAGGTGACAACCCCCAAACGTTACAAACATTAGTATTATCTAAGTGCAAACCTTGAGAAAAGAGCATCATAGGTAGACACCCCCATAGGTACACCTGCAAACCAAGAGCACAGGAGCACATAATATAATATGAATATCCCATAATATTTTGTGTTTATTTTTTTGTAGGTCAAGTGGAAGGTGCAACAAAAGAAAAGAAAGTGGAATGGACCAAATAAAACATGAAACAATGATGTTGCCAAAGTGAATAAGTTGTTGAGATGAAAATGCAAAGTAGTAGAGAAATCTTGAATAGGAAGATGATGAAGGAATACACTACGTGTTTGTCATGGGATAAGATGTTTAAGTGAAAATGCAAAGTAGATAACTAGAAATATTGAAGATGAAGATGATGAAGGAATACATGATGTGTTCATCATGGAGAAGTAGAAAGCAAACAATTATCATCATGGAGAAGTAGAGGCCAACATAAAATGAATAGAATGAAAGAATGCATTTTCATTAATATCACAATGAATGTTTACAGAGTCGCGCCTTAGTATAGTTGTAGAGGATATGGGGCATTTGTAGCTTGTCCAAGGGAAGGTTCATGCGTCTCCTTTGTGACCTACAATCTCCAGCCAAATGTCATGGATGGATCTCCTTTGTGGAAAAAGTAAAATGTATAGTATGCTATCCTTCTATTTCTGTAGAAATTTTAGTAGAGTGATGACATGTTTTTGATGAAATTGGAATTGTTATGGAATGGTGACCTTGAGGGATTCTTTTATAGGAACAAGAGTGGCCAATAGAAATTTCTATCTAACTAATGTGTATTATATTCATCTCCTTGATTTCTTAGTGGATAAATTAAGGTTTTGGAAGGTAGATTTGTTATTGATTTTGACCACGTCAAGGGTAGTGTCCACTTTTGGCCACTACTTTGTTATGAAAGAGAGAAATGGAACTTTGTAACTTAAAATCACTTTTTAGGACCAAGTCATGCCTTTTGGGGAAATAGTAGTGACCAAGATCACGCTTTTCAAAGGAAAAGTAGCGACCTTAATTATATGGGCAATCTAATGGTTCGACTTTCAGGTTTTTGGGCATTTTATTACATCCTTAGGTCATACGGATAGAATTGGGTGGAAAAATAGTGTTTATAATGTCGATTATGATGAATAATAATGATGAAAATGGTGACAAGGAAGGTGATAAAATTTTGATTGTTAAAGGAGGGAGTAATACTCTTATCAGATAAAAACAATGGGGGTCCTAGAAACCCTTATTTGTGACCTATATCAAATGAATTCTTGCATCGCATTGATCATTTTGATATATATCTCTCACAACCATTTTTGTGTGGTCATGGAAATCCTTGTTTGTGACCTACATCAACATAGTCCTTGCATCAAGTTGATCATTTTGATATATATCTCTAACAACCCTTTTTGGGTGGACCTAACCATTCTCTAATTGGTGTTCATACTTTTCAGCTTCCATGGTACACACCTTTAGATAGATCCACATGAAGCTAACTAGAAAGAAACAATTTGAAGATCATTGCAATAGAGGAGTGGTTGCAATTAAAGCAAAGTATAATGAAATCAAAGTATAATGATGAAAAATTTCGTCCCTATATTGACAATAGTTCGTGGAACATTACAAAGCATGGATATTGCCCCGGTTTTTCTTCCCTGAAAAACAAAAAATATAAAAATTAATTTTTTTAACCCACGAATGTTGAAAACATGGAAATATTTCGTGGAACAATCCGCCCATATGTAGTAGTGCCAAAAAGACACCCTCAATAGGGAAGCCTATGAAACCCACAAAGAACGAACCAACAAACTAATATTTGATAATATCCAAGCACGAGGTTGATGGAAATATGGTTCACACCTGCCAACATTAACAAATCCTGAGAATATCCCATCCAATGGTGGAGATCGAGCTCAAGGTCCAGTTGGAGAGCTGCACGATCCAATGCATGAGGATCAAGGATTGTAAAGAAGTAAATGCCATCACATGGGAAACCAAAATCCCTGGCGAGTTGGCATAACTTAAAACCTTGGTTGTAACAACATTCAATTCGCATGGTAAAGCCTTTAAACCAAAGTTGTTGTCGAGTCCATTGTCCGATCATCATTTTTTTAATGTGTGGATGAAACCTTAACATACCAAGCTTAAATACGATTTTTTATAATGGAAATGCCATGGTTAGTTAAGGCACTTGTTTTTTATTTTCCAAGCCCTAGTATAAAGTCTAACATAGTTATGACATTTTTCCATAACTCCCATGCCTAGGTCCAAGGTCTAACCTTTAGGTTTTGACCTAGGTCCTAGTGTTCAATAACTAATACCTTGATCAAAGAATTTGTAGATAATACTGAAACACAAATTATGCTTACCTTGGTCGATCTCAAATTCCAAAAAGTAAGTCTGTCCCCGTTATACATGCACACAAAATTAAACTTTGAGTTATTTATATGGATAAGAGAAAATAGATTTTGTCCAAAACGTAGATCAAGTAGAGTATACATACACGAAAATAAATTATATACAGAATTTTGGGGTTGTGACAAGTTTAAAAAAAAAGATGATATGGTGTGTTGTTTCTACATTTCCAATGTAGCTATTAGTAATTGTTGAGCCCAAAATTAGCCCTTTTTAATCATCATTAATCATCTTTCCTGCCCCTGTCCTACACCATTTATCATGGCAATTAGACCTATTGTCCTTATCTTATTCCCCAAATTACCAAGGTATGGCTGATCATTGTTTTATTTTATTAATGCTTATGATTGTGATAATTAAAGCTGTGCATCTCTCAAATTGTGCTAACATGTTGCGATTTATGAAGGTAGTTGAGACAAATGGATTGTAGGAAGATCGGGGCTGAACAAGTCATGAAGAAAGGGATGTTCGTTGCTTGTAGAGGGATCCTTGGGGCTCGAATTATTAATCAAGGCACAGCTATGACAGAGCAGCTGTAACAGAATGCGCCATTTTGAGTATGTTGCTGCTCGAGTCTAGCTGCGATTTGGAAGGACCACTACTCTTGGGTCAATTGATAACTCTCCCATATTTCGATGTCTCTGCTCTGCCCACGTATTGTAACAGCTAGTTATTTAGGGCGCCTGAAGATTAGAGATCTTCATGGCTGCCCGATTATAGGATTAGATGTTACGATTTGTATGTATAAATAGGGGGAGTTGCCTCGACTCAGGGGTTGAACAGCAAACAATTAATTCATTGTATTAGCAGCCGAGCAAAACTGTGTACTCATTCTTCTGTTAATATAAGGGGTTACTTCTGAGCTAAAGAGTTGTGTTGTTCAACCAGCGTCTCTGTGTGAAGACTGGGCCTATCTTCCACAGAGATTGCTGGGTTAAAATAGGATTTTATCTTTCTTGTTGTGTGATGCTTTGTTCTTTCCTTTGTACACAGCAGCAATATTTATTGTGTGGATTTTTTAGGAAAAGATTATATTTCTATGAGATTGGTGAATTGTGTAGAATAACAGTCGACTGAGTAAGGTTTGCTTTATGCATTTCAATTGCTGTTATACGCAGCCATGTTCATCTTACAGCTAAGTCGTGATCCCATGAGTCTTTACAATTTATCTTTCCTGTTGTGTGTTGCTTGATTTCCATTCCGCAATTCAATTTCTTAGAATAGTTGACTCAATCTTTTGCAATTGGATTTCTAGATTAATGTTCAGTTTATGTTTTATGATTTCCAGATTGATTAGATCAAACAAGTGATTGTTCTAGAATACGAATGAGATTTCTTTTCTGCAATTGTTGATTAGATCTGATACCATTTCTTATTGATGCATGATAGAGAAGAATTGAAGTATAGTAGTTAGAAGGCAATTGGGATTGCATAGATTCTTGGGATGAACATGGATGATAGAAGATAAAAGTATTCACTTCTAATGGTTTGGTGTTTAAGCATATATTGTGAACTTATCCTTTGAAATAAAAAGACTTTCTCGGGTTGACAATAAATTTCATATGCTCTGTGTGTTTGGTAACAATTTATCTACATATAGAGTGCTTGACATTTTGGCGCCGTTGCCGAGGAAGGATAAAAATTAAACACTAGTCATTAGTTGCATCTGATAATTGCTTTTAGTCAGTCTTCTTTTTTTGTTGTTGAAATGATCTGCTTCGCATGAATACGAGGAGGGTAAAACGCGATCACCTCCCAACCCCCAAAATCCCACAAAATACTAACAGTGCAGGTGGTTCGGGTCGTGGTCGAGGTCCACCGTTGGGTAGAAGAACATTCATCAACGATCTTGTTGACAGAACTAATTCAGCTATCAGGACTCGTCAACAGGAGACTCCTATCAGAAGAGGCCCTGCTGATCCTGGAGCGCCAGCATCAGGATCCATGGTGGAAGATACAGGAGCAACCGTGATTCCTGCATATACCCCTGCTAAAGAAGGAACAGCTGATTCAGCTGTTACAACTGAAGAATACATAGCTGTTACAACTGAAGAATACGTAGCTGCTACACCTGAAGAATACGCAGCTGTTACAACTGAGGTAAGGAACGCAGGAACGAATGAAGAAGAGGATACAAAAGAAAAGATGAATAACAGACATGAGAACGAAGAGGAAGAAGCAGTGGTACAATACCATCATGAAAATGATTCCCTGCCAGAAGGAACTATGGAAACATTACAATTTCCAATACAGCAGCTGGAAGGGACAGCTCTTATGAAGAACATCTCACCATCATTGTTGCCTCGCTTCCATGGCAGGGTAGCAGAAGATCCAGACGAATTCCTTTTTGAATTTGATATCCTCTATCGCAGCTATGATTATGTCACAGATGCCCAAAAGCTGAAGCTTTTTCCTACCACCCTGAAGGACAATGCATTACGATGGTTCATGAGCCTTGCGGGAGGAACTGTTGCTAATTGGAATAAGATGAAGCAAGTGTTCCTGGAGAAATATTAAGAATATTGCAACACCAGGGACAAAAGAGAGGAATTATTTAAGATGGTGCAGAAGGAGGATGAAAGTCTAGAGGATTTTGTAGAAAGGCTACTGTACAATGTGCAAAGAGCCGGGCAGACGAACATGGGGCTGGATGTGCTCAAGATAATCTTGCTTCGAGGGATCAGGGATGATTGTTTAGACATGTTAAATCTGTTAGGAAAAGGAGATATCTCCAAAGAACCTTTTGAGACGATTGTGGAATTATGTAAGAGATACTCCATAGGATCTTCCAGGAATAATAAGCGGGATAAACGAGATAAACTGGAACGTGATGTCTTCGAAAGAACTCAGAAGTCATCCAATGGAGGAGCTACACGTGTAGAGATAGGAAATCTTCCTGAAAATTTTAAAACAGAAATGATGAGCTCCATCTCTTTGGAGATTGATGTCCTGAAGGCCAAACAAAGACAGGCAGTGGAGGATCTCACATTAGGTGTGTTTTGTCCCCGATGTAGAAAGAATCATCCACTGAAAGAATTCCCCCTTGACAAAATACAAGTATGTCAGTTGTGCAAGCTGAACCATGATATGAAAGAATGTCCCACACTTCCCCAAGTGAAGGCTGTTCTGCAGGCATCAACTCCAGAAGGGGAATCAGCCTATTTCATTGCACAGAAGAAACCCTAGCAGCCCCGAAATCAACGTATGTCTCCAGATTCATTTGCATTTTTGAATAATTTGAACAATTGGAATAATAACATGCAAAATATGAATACACAATTCCCTTCAAATTATGCTCAGTGGAATCCTTCTCAACCTGCAGTACAAAGTTATAACTCATGGAGTCCTTGGACACAGCCACCACATCAACCTACGTCATGGTCTCCTGGATGGAGGAACTTCCATCCTGGGAACCAGTTTCCTCAACCACCTCCACCTCAGCAGTTACCATATTCTCCTCCATATCCTCAATTTCATCAATATCCTCAATACCCACCTCAGCACTCGCAGCTGCGGCTGCAGAATAATCCTGTTCCTAACATACCATTACGGCCTCAGCTGCCTTCCCAACCTAATCCTAACCCAAATAATAAAGCAGTCCATCAATTGGAAGCTCTCAATATGCCGGCCTACTCTCTCTCCCCTGTACCTTGTAATGATATTTGCCTATGGTCTGGGAAGATAATAGAATGTGTAATTTCAGAAGATATTCCACCTTCTGTGCATGATAAAGGAGAGAGTTCCCAACATCCATTTGATCCGATTCCTATCACTGAAGGTGCTGAGCATCCCTCAGATGGAACGGCTGAAACATTAAACAAGAAATCAGATAATGCGTAGCCTACCCAGCTGGTAAGGAAACCACCATACCCTGAGAGATTAATGCTGCCAAAAATAGGGGGGCAACCTCAGTTCAATCTCCTAGGAGAGTTGAAGAATCTTTATGTTAAGATCCCCCTTTTGCAAGCTCTTCAAGACGTACCTATTTATGCTAGAACTGTTCAGGACCTGTGCACTAAAAGACCGGGAAGGAAGCCCAGAGATCCTCCCACTGTTCATGTCATAGGGAATTTATCTTCTTTAATGACAGGAAAAACCCCTGTGACCAAGTATGACGACCCTGGCAATCCTACTGTCACTGTACATATAGGACAAATGCAGATACCCAACGTGCTAGTAGATTTAGGAGCAGCGATCAATGTTATAACAATTGAGACTGTAAAGAAGCTTGGATTCACCAATATTAGACCGACCCCTACCATTTTAGAATTGGCAGACAGATCCACCATCAGACCGGAAGGGATTCTAGACGATCTTGTCATCTCAGTAGACTCATGGGAATACCCTGCCAACTTTCTGGTATTACAACCAAAATCATAGCTGGGGGGACACCCATTGATCCTGGGGAGGCCTTGGTTGGCCACAGCTGATGCTTGCATCAGCTGTCAATCGGGGTCCATGACTATATCTGATGGTATGGAAACCAAAAACCTCACCCTGTATCCTCCAGCACGGCCGAGTCTAGAAACTGAAACTTCCCTTTGGATAGAACAAGAAGAGGAGGAGGATGTTCAGCCACTATTAACAATAGGGAAGGCCCTAACTTTCAAAAACGAAACAGAAGACGATGCCATCAGTAATTTCATTAGCGAACCTGCTTCACTGGATAAAGAAGTTTATCAACTCCTAAACATTACCTTTGGTAAGGAAGAATAAGAAAATCTTACGGAGGAAGCACTAGTCGATGACGCAAACATAATCCGAGTTTTGAAAAACTCGAAAAGCATTCCTATTGAGGTAGAACCTGGAAGAACTTTGAACATCAACCCTGGTCTCTCCTCAGAAGAACAGATGCGCCTAACCAATCTCTTGAAGGAACGTAAGGGGGCATTCGCCTGGGAGTATACAGACATGAAGGGTATCCCTTCCAATCTGTGCACTCATCATATTTACATTAAAAATGACTCCCGGCTTGTATGTCAACCCCAACGACACATGAACCCCAATCTGAGGGATATAGTGAAGGAGCAAATCCAGAAACTTTTGGAAGCAGGATTTATCTACCCTATTTCAGATAGTGAGTGGGTTTCCCCACTTGTAATTGTGCCCAAGAAAAATGGTAAATGGAGAGTCTGTGTTGATTATAGGGAGTTGAACAAAGCTACACAAAAGGATCATTTTCCTTTGCCCTTTATTAACCAAGTACTTGATACCCTATCAGGGAAGAAGTTCTTCTCCTTCTTGGATGGGTTCAGTGGGTACAACCAAATTCAAATTGCTCCAGAGGATTAGGATAAGACCACCTTCACTTGCCCCTGGGGAACGTTTGCCTACAGGGTGCTTCGCTTTGGCTTATGCAATGCACCAGCAACGTTCCAAAGAGCTGTAATTGGCATATTTTCTGAATTGGTTAATGATAGTATGGAAGTCTTTATGGATGATTTTACTCCCTATGGCAAGGATTTTGAGGAAGCACTGGAGAATTTAAAGAAAGTTTTAATTCGTTGTGAACAGGCTCGCCTCTCATTAAGAACTGAAAAATTCCATATGATGATGAGTGAGGGGGTGGTATTAGGACATTTCATCTCTACCGATGGTATTCAAGTGGATCCTTCAAAAATTAAGGTGATAAAAAATATACTAACTCCTTCAACTCAGAAAGAGGTGCGAAGTTTTCTGGGACATGCTGGATATTACAGGAGATTTATAGAAAACTTCTCCAAACTTGCTTCTCCTTTGTTTTCATTGTTAATGAAGGACGCACAGTTTGTGTGGAGTACAGCATGCCAGACAACATTTGATAAACTTAAAGAGAAGCTGTCCACAGCCCCTATTCTAAGGAGACCTAATTGGACCATACCTTTCCACATTTCTTCAGATGCTTCTGATACTGCCATTGGAGCAGTACTAGGACAGCAGGATGGTCAAGTACCTTATGCTGTCTATTATGTTAGTAAAAACTTAGCCCCTGCTGAACTAAATTATACTTTCACTAAAAAAGAATTCCTGCCTATTGTTTATTCTATTAATAAGTTTCGACATTACATTACTGGGTATCCTACATTTGTGCACACTGACCACTCTGCCATTAAGTATTTAATGAACAAACCTGTCACCAATACCAGATTAACCAGGTGGCTTTTATTATTACAGGAATTTGATATTACCATTATAGATAAACCTTGAAAAGAAAATGTTGTTGCTGATTTTTTATCACGATTTACTAACAGTGATGACAGTTCGCCTGTTGAGGATTCTTTCCCAGATGAACATCTATTTGCACTTTCAGCTCATTCACCCTGGTATGCAGATGTTGCTAATTATTTGGTTGCAGGAAAGCTTCCGCCACATATGTCTAAACGAGAGAAAAGAAAAATTATCCAGCAAAGTGCTAGGTATTGTTGGCTCAATGGTCATCTCTTTTACACAGCACCCGATCTTGAGATTAGGAGATGTGTAAGGGAAGATGAGATCTTTCATATACTGAAGGCCTGTCATGATGAACCTTGTGGAGGACACTTTGCAGACAGAAGAACAGGGCATAAAGCGCTGCAGATGGGCTACTACTGGACGACACTGTTCAGGGATGCTAAAAGATATGTTCAGTCCTGTGACAGCTTCCAAAGGATGGGCCAACCTAATAAGACAGATCAGATGCCTTTACAGCCCCAAGTGGTACTAGAACCGTTTGATAGATGGGCATTGGACTTTGTTGGCCCTATCAACCCTCCTTCCAGACAGAAGGTTTACATTCTGGTGTGTACAGATTACATGACCAAGTGGGTAGAAGCTGTAGCTTTGGCTAAGGCTAATGACCAGGCGATGATTGATTTTATGTACAATGAAATCTTTACCTGCTTTGGGGTACCAAAGGAAGTAGTTACCGATGGGGGACCGCAATTCATCTCACACCAATTTGAATCCTTGCTCTGGAAGTATCATGTGCAGCATAGGATAGCTTCACCTTATCACCCCCAGGCCAATGGTCAGGTGGAAAGTACTAATAAAGTTATTGAAGCAATCCTTACTAAAACAGTTAAAAGCCATCGAAGGGATTAGGCTGACAGGCTTCCAGAAGCATTGTGGGCATATCGCACAACTTGGCGCAACACTACAGGGTTTTCTCCCTATGATCTGGTGTATGGAAAGAGTGCCATCTTTCCAATTGAATTTGAGATCAAGACCCTGAAAACAGCCACCGAAATGAATCTGGATGTAACAGAAGCCCAGAAGAAAAGATTGAATCAATTAAATGAACAGGATGAGAAATGGTTAGCTGCAGTAGACCAAACTGTGCTGCTTCAGCAACAAAGATCTAACTGGCATCACCGATTCATCAAAAATAAAATCTTCCGTGAAGGAGACTGGGCACTATTATACGACTCCAAATTCAAGAAGGATTTTAAAGGAAAATTACGCACAAGATGGATGGGTCCATATTTGGTCGACAGGGTATTTGACAACGGCACTGTTCGCCTGGTGACCATTGATGAAAACTGTATACCATTAATTGCTAACGGCCACAGACTGCGACTGTATCGTAAGCCCATTTCGAAAGATGCATTCATTTCACAAATTGATGCCGATCCAGATTATCAGTTGGCACCAGAGCAGGAACTTTTCTCTGCCTTTGCCAAACCTTAAACTGAAAATCGTATTTGCTGTACATAAATAATTTTATGCTGTAGAGTATAACTATTGTTTTTTTCCTCTTTGCATTTGATATTTTTGTTTGCTGTCATTTTTCAAAAAATTTCAGGGAAGCGCCAGGAGAATGACCAGTTTGGGCCCGTTAAACAAAAATCTCCTTGTGCCGTCCTTGCTTAAAAAAAAAAAAATAATAATAATAATAATTTTCGGCAGCTCCGACATATTTTCCGGCAGCTACAACATCTTTTCCGGCGGCTGTATATCTTTTCCGGTAGCTATATATCTTTTTCCGGCAACCACATTACCCTTTTCCCTAGCAGCCGTAAAATCCTTTTTCCCGCCTGCCGTCAATCTTTTCTGGCAGCTGCAACATCGGCGGCTGCAACATCGGCAGCTGCAACATTTTTTTTCGCAGCTGCCACCTCATTTCCCAGCGGCGGCTACCTCATTTCCCAGCAGCTGCCACCTCATTTACTAGCCACTACCACATCATTTTCCCGCAGCCGCAACCGTTTTCCCGCAGCTGCAACATCTTTTTCCGCAGCTGCCACCTCATTTCCCCGCGGCTGCCATCTCATTTCCCAGCGGCTGCCACCTAATTTCCAGCAGCCGTAATATCTTTTTTTTCCGTCGGTCGTCAATCCTTTCTGGCAGCTGCAACATCGGCGGCTGCAATATCGGCGGCTACAACATCGACAGCTGCAACATCTTTTTCCGCAGCTGCCACTTCAATTCCCAGTACCTGCGTTATTGTTTTCCGTCTACCGTAAAATCCTTTCTCCCGGCAGCTGTAAATCATCCCCAGCAGCCGCGACTTCAATCCAGCGGCTGCAACATCACGTCACAGTGCTGCAACAACTTTTCCCGCCAGCTGTAATTTTTCCCGCCACCGTAAAACTTTTCTGTGACAGCTGTAATTTTCCCCGATACTATAAATTCTTTTTCCGGCTGCCGTGAATTCTTTTCCGGTGGCTGCAACTTCTTTCTCGGTGGCTGCAACATATTTTTTTTTTACAACTGCAACATCTTTTTCATCGGTCGTGCTATCATTTTTTTTGGCAACTTGCAGTGGTAACTCCCGTGTTAACAGAAGAATTGTTTCAAACCTGCTAATCATGGTGCTGATTCACCTCAGTCATGACGGCGAACTCATCATTCTGACCCCGAGGAAGCGATGGTTTGTGTTTCATTGGCGGAAGAACTTATTTCCTTATCCGAGTCATCATGATCACACATCCGACTGTGCACGAATTCGGCTCCGTGATGTCACCAACTGCATGCTCCACCATTTTCCGCAGCTTTCCGACGCACAGTTTTATGAGGTATGGCTTTCATTTATCACGTGATTAAGCATTGATATCATTTAAACGATATTGGTCGTACCTTCAATCGTACCACCATTATACCTGATTAAACCTTTCCCTCGTACGACGTAAACGCTAATAACTTCCACCTTCCCCAATTCGGCATGAAAATTTCAAACACTGTTCTGTGCTCAACTTTCCAAATTTGGCCATTCTCTCAATGTCTCCGCTCAGCGATTTGTGCATCCTCTGTGCTGCAACTTCCATTCTGGGATCCTGTAATCCGTGGAATAGCAGTTTCAATTTGCAGCCAGGACCATGGGGATTTCAGTTCGCCATGAAACTTTCAATACCCGGGAACTCAGACGAAATCCTCAAGTTCTTGCCATTTTTCAAGCTGCTGGCTAGCCCGAATTCTTTGAGCGATTGGACAGATTCGATCGGGACGCAGCCCTGCAATTTGCCTTGAATCTTACCAAAACTCACTCCACGGTGTGGGGGCTGTGTATAGACATCTTCGAGATCATTATATCCGAGGTTACAATCATCTCGATGGTGGGAAAACCATGGTTTAACCGACGAGTCCCTGCAACGGTTGCACGAGAAGAAATTTTACTTCCAGGGGAGCAAGTTGAAGCATCCAGGAGAGGGATTGCACTGAACTCACTGCCGCAGCCATGGGACCAGGTTGCTGTCTTCCTCAAGAAATACATTACTTGTGAAGGTAGATATCAAACTATGTATAACTCTGAACTTTCTTTGCTTTCTCTTCTCCGCCATGGCATTTTATTGAACATTCCATTTTATTTACGGCACGACTTGCGTCATATGGCAACATTTGTTCAGTCTGCGAAGCACCCACTTTCCTCTCTCACCCACCATGGCCTTATCAAATTAATTCTTGTGAGAACCCTTACCCAACATAATATAACTTGGGAACAATTTATAACCCGACCACAGCAACCTGTTCCCTTGAGGGTCATCCCATTACAACAATTACAGGTTCCACCACAACAGGAGGATCGGAGTTCCTCCAGTGAAGTTGGGGGGAGGGATGAAATGAGAGAAGAACAGCAATCGGGGGCACAGGCAGGACCATCTGGGGTGGGTGAAACCATAGTAGAAGAACAACAACCGGGGGCACAAGCTGGGCCATCTGGGGAGGATGAACCCATATTAGAGGAAGTACAACCAGGGGCACAATCAGAGCCATGTGGGAGAGATGAATCTCCAGCACAAGAAGAACTAGTGGGGGATGACACTGCATTTGAAGGAGAGCAAGGGGAAGCACAAACAGAGCCATTAGGTGACAGAGTAGATGAAACCTTTGTGGAAGACCTAGATAACAGGACAACTCCGACAGCAGAAGGTGAAATTGGAGCAGCATCAAATGCTGCGACAATGGAACCTGAAGATGACGGAGCTAGGGCAATGGAAGAAGACATTGAGCTGGTAACAATTGAGTCTTCACCTGAGTGGGTAGGAGGAGGAGCTGTGATTGAAGAATAACAGCATGAGGGGCAAAGAAATATTCCTTTGACCTCAGTTTTGGCTCCCTATATCCCAGCTCCACAGGAGGAAACACCACAAAAGGAAAAATCACAAAAGAAAACACCACAGAATAAGAGAAAGAGAGCCACCAATGAATATGACCTAATAGCACCAATCAGAAAGAAACGAACTCAATCTGCCACAGCAGCAGAGGCAGCTAGGAAAAGATGGACAACCTTGGAGACACAGGTTGAGCCCCCAATCCTTGCACCAAGACTGATGGATGCTCCACAAAGGCCAGTGGAGGAAGAAACTGGAATTGAAGGACTTCTGTATGAGAATGCAATGCTGAAAGAGGACCTCCAAGTACTTAGAAGGGAGCTGGAAACTTGGAAGGAAACCTGCAGAAAGCAGGGTGAAAGAAAAATGTACACACTAATAGAGGTTGCAGACCAAGTGGAGGAATCAGATTCTGCTGGAGCTGGAAAAAAGGATGAACGAATACTTTGCCCCACCTGTGGAGAAATCTTTGAGGAAGCAGGCAATAAAATTCTACTTAGCACTTATTTAGCACAACAGCCTGTGGCCACAATGGGGAAAGCAGTGGAAAAAGAAGGTGTTTCCACACAAGAACCAGCACTTTTAAACATCCTTGCTGCAGCTGCGACTTCCCACGATGCAAAAATTATGGAACACGTAGGAGAAGAACATGGGATGGAGGACGCTCTAGAGATTAATAAGGAATATATTGTAACCCCAGAATGTTTCCACGACACAGAGATCATAGAGCAGATGGGAGAAGAACTTGGAATGAAGGATGATCTAGAGCTTATAAAGGAATATGCTGAAACCCTAGAATGCTCCGAGGACACAGAAATTTTAGAAGAAGAGATACAAAGGCAGGACAGTGATAAATTGGAACAGGATGCTGCAACACAAGAACCAGCAAACCTGAATATACTTGTCCAATCGGCCAAACAGATGGGGGAAGAACCTGGGACAGAGGAGATTCTGGAGTTTAATGATGAACTCTGGGTTGTAACCCCTGAGGACTCCCATGACACAGAACTCATAGGAGAAGAGTTGCAGCAAAAGAAGGATGAAGAGGTAAGCCAGGATGTTGCTACACAAGAACCAACACCCTTGGAAGCTGCAGCAGGAACTCCTGAATTGCAGTTAGAAGATAACCCTGGAGTGGATATCATTCCCGATATACAGTGGAGTGAAGATGAACAGGTATAGACACCATGCTCAGGTGACACCGAAATCTTGGAGGAAGGGTTGCATGATGAGAAGGATATCCTATCTCAGTAGCAGAAGGACAAAGAAGACGCTGCTACATAAGAACCAGTGTCTCCAAAATCAATAAAGGTAGCTGCTGAAAAAGGTTTAAAGGATGTTGTTGTTACACAAGAACCAGCAACTCTCTTGTTAAACCTAGATACACTGGAAGACGCTGTCCCACAAGAACCAGTGCTTCCACCTCCTAGAGATGTCATTGAGTTGGATTCATATTGAGGATTTCCTTTCAAATCCCCCAGGCACAACATAATGAGACTGGAGGAAGATTCCCACTATACCAATTGCATTCCCAGACACCAGCAAGTAGCAGTGGAAGGGAAACAGTGAGGTTGGAAGATACTGGGTTACTCACAGAGGCCTTTCAAAAGATAGATAAGGTGCCTGAGTTTCCTACACTTCTCCCTCTCTCCTTGGAAAGAGCTCAGTACACGATTCAGATGCAGGTTGTTGCATGAGGACATGCAACAGGGTAGTTGGGGGGAGATGTTGAGCCCAAAATTAGCCCTTTTTAATCATCATTAATCATCTTTCCTGCCCCTGTCCTACACCATTTATCATGGCAATTAGACCTATTGTCCTTATCTTATTCCCCAAATTACCAAGGTATGGCTGATCATTGTTTTATTTTATTAATGCTTATGATTGTGATAATTAAAGTTGTGCATCTCTCAAATTGTGCTAACATGTTGCGATTTATGAAGGTAGTTGAGACAAATGGATTGCAGGAAGATCGGGGCTGAACAAGTCATGAAGAAAGGGATGTTCATTGTTTGTAGAGGGATCCTTGGGGCTCGAATTATTAATCAAGGCACAGCTGTGACAGAGCAGCTGTAACAGAATGCGCCATTTTGAGTATGTTGCTGCTTGAGTCTAGCTGCGATTTGGAAGGACCACTACTCTTGGGTCAATTGATAACTCTCCCATATTTCAATGTCTCTGCTCTGCCCATGTATTGTAACAGCTAGTTATTTAGGGCGCCTGAAGATCAGAGATCTTCATGGCTGCCCAATTATAGGATTAGATGTTACGATTTGTATGTATAAATAGGGGGAGTTGCCTCGACTCAGGCGTTGAACAACAAACAATTAATTCATTGTATTAGCAGCCGAGAAAAAATGTGTACTCATTCTTCTGTTAATATAAGGGGTTACTTCTGAGCTAAAGAGTTGTGTTGTTCAACCAGCGTCTCTGTGTGAAGACTGGGCCCGTATTCCACAGATATTGCTGAGTTAAAATAGGATTTTATCTTTCTTGTTGTGTGATGCTTTGTTCTTTCCTTTGTATGCAGCAGCAATATTTATTGTGTGGATTTTTCAGTAAAAGATTATATTTCTGTGAGATTGGTGAATGGTGTAGAATAACAGTCGACTGAGTAAGGTTTGCTTTATGCATTTCAATTGTTGTTATATGCAACCGTGTTCATCTTATAGCTAAGTCGTGATCCCATGAGTCTTTACAATTTATCTTTCCTGTTGTGTGTTGCTTGATTTCCATTCTGCAATTCAATTTCTTAGAACAGTTGACTCAATCTTTTGCAATTGGATTTCTAGATTAATGTTCAGTTTATGTTTTATGATTTCCAGATTGATTAGATCAGACAAGTGATTGTTCTAGAATACGAATGAGATTTCTTTTCTGCAATTGTTGATTAGATCTGATACCATTTCTTATTGATGCATGATAGAGAAGAATTGAAGGATAGTAGTTAGAAGGCAATTGGGATTGCATAGATTCTTGGGATGAACATGGATGATAGAAGATAAAAGTATTCACTTCTAATGGTTTGGTGTTTAAGCATATATTGTGTACTTATCCTTTGAAATAAAAATACTTTCTCGGGTTGACAATAAATTTCATATGCTCTGTGTGTTTGGTAACAATTTATCTGCATATAGAGTGCTTGACAGTAATTGGCCTTATAAGAAAAAAATAGAATGTAGGGGATATTTCTACTTCATAGAGGGTAGTTTAGTTTCTACTACCCCTCATTACAAGAAAAAGGCTTTGTAGTGGAGGTCATAGAAGATATTTTTAGAGTTATAAGATTGGACAAAATTGTCAAAAAAAACCTTTTCTACAACCTCGGGTAATGGTACAAGATGTTTTGGCAGAGGATTTTATGGAAACTTATTATAACTAAAAATAACTTGGTAACCCGAGATTTTAGTAAAGGAATTCTTCTAGTGTGTTATACTTAACTGAATGCATCAGTACGTACAACAATAAAAGGCATCAATGCACATTAACTAAAAAAGTAGCATTGAAGTCACGCATACAACTATCTTAATGACACCGCTCTATAACTTTATGTGCACCAGTTGTCTATAAGAAACATCGCATTGGTGCTTATGTCCTTAGATAATGCACCGATACTAACATTAATTTCATTTCTACATTACAATATGATTACAATATTGTGTAGCCTGGTGCAATGTTGTATGGAAAACATCGATTTGTACAAATAATAAAACTGCAGTGAGCATATAATTACCACTTTGTTGCAGTTGTGCGATTGTATTTCAAAAGCATCGGTGTTCACATTCTATCATTAACCACATCGGTCTAACTTGTGTTTAACCGGTGCAATTAAAATGATTAAAAGAACTGGTTATAATTTTCTCATTGGTGACCAATGATCGAGGACTATTATAAAAATTACAACACATTGATATAAGTAATTTTTTTAAATTCCATTTTTAATAACTCAGAACGCCAACCCCTCTATCTAGATAAGTATTGCAATGGGTTCCCCCCTTTCCCCAGTGATAGCCAACCTGTACATGGGAACCTGTACATGGGATACTTTGAGAAGAAAGCGTTAAATTCTTACTTGCCTAAACCAAAAGAATGGAAACGATTTGTCGATGATACCAATTTCTTTTCGCCACATGGCAGGGAGAAATTAGATGAAATCCTAAGGCACATGAACAATCAATCTCAACACATAAAATTTACCATGGAGATCTAGGAAAATAACTCCCTTCCTTTTCTTGACGTATTGATCACAAAGAAAGAAGATGGTTCCTTAGCCCACCAGGTGTATCGTAAGAAAACCCATACAGACACATACTTACATGCCAACTCACACCATCACCCCTCACAAAAACTAGGAATATTACACACACTCGCTACACGAGCTATCAAAATGTCTGATAAGGAACACCTTGATGAGGAACTGAATCACCTTGAGAAAACCCTCCAAAAAAATGGTTATAAAAGAAAAGATATCAACAGAGCTTTCAAGAGAGCGAAAGGCATTGAAACTAAAAATCATAATAATGAACAAGAAGACCCAGGTAGAACTTTTCTCACTGCATATATCCAAGGTACGATAGGTAAAATTGCCAAAGTTTTGAAGAAGAAGAAGATCAAAACAATATTTTGCCATCCTAACTCCCTAAGGAACTTGTTAGACAAAGCAAAAGACCCCATTGACCCAAAACTAAGGAAAGGTGTTTATTCGTTTTCGTGTTCATTCAAGGATGTATACATAGGTGATACGGGACGTTTAATTCAAACAAGGTTAAAGGAGCATTGTGCAGATGTTATTCATGGAAGAGTTAAGAAATCAGCAATAGCTGAGCACTCATCGAATACTAACCACCATGTTTGCATTGAAGAAGAAAGAGTTTTTGCACTTGAGTAGAACTACAACAAAAGACGCATACGTGAAGCAATAGAGATTGAGAAACACCCAAGAAAATTCAATAGGGATGATGGCCTCACCCTATGTAACTCATGGAAACCAATCATTCACTCCCCGCGAAACAAAAATGAGAATAATAATTTAAATTTAAAAAATTAAAAATTTTCTTTTATAAATAAACTTAATACTATAGGATTTCAAACTAGATAAATATTAAATTGAGTTTGTTGTAAGAATAGCTATAGTTTATAATTGATAACAAACATTTAATATTTAAACTAGAATATTTTAAATTCTTAACTAAACTATAATGATATATAATGATATTGTGCTACATATCAAGACACACCATTCAAAAAAGCATAATTTAGAGAATAATAATAACAACATTTAAATATTTGACTAGTACATTTTAATAAAAATAACATAATTAAATGATAAGAATATATTACAACATAATAAACAAAACATTTGTTAATAAAAACAAAATCTTGTAGAGTAATATTAATATACAAATTTCTGCATAGAAACATTGACCAATAATAAAATAATAAAAAACTTATATACATAGATACATTAATCATTAATGAATATTTACATAGACAAATTAAATAATAAAATTTAATTTACATAGACAAATTAAATTAAATAATATTACTCTACAAAATCTTGTAGAGTAATATTAATATACAAATTTCTATAATAAAATAATAAAAAACTTATATACATAGATACATTAATCATTAATGAATATTTACATAGACAAATTAATTAATTATAAATATATATGTACCCAGATATTTTAAAGTCGACTCTCTAATATAGAACTTTAACTAAAGCATAAATTAACGATATAAATGATATAAAATTTGTGTAGCTTTTATTTGAGATACCTTTTCTCTTGAAGATGGACTCAACTATGGAGTTCGAAACACATCGAGAACAAAACCTCTACGCAGGTATCCAATCCCCCTTGAAGATAATGAACTCTCTGATTGACAATGGTATGTATTTGTTTTGTTTACTGAATTATGCTGAAAATTTGCTTGTGATGTGGGGGTTAACCAATGAACGAGGGGTCATGGTCTCTTGAGGGAAATTAATAAAGAAAACAAAAAGAACTAGGATGGTTAAACAAAAAAAGGGAATTAAAGTGAAATCTAAGTAAAAATAGAAACTAAATAAAGTGAATAAGAAGAGAATAAAAATAAGATCAACATATTCTTCTAGAATTGTAACTCCTACATAAGTGTCGTCACCTAAGAAATTGACTAATAATAGTAAATGCCTCTTCTACAAAAGAGGGGGAAAAAGAATGCCAAAGGGTTAATTATCCTTGTAGAATAAGGAAGAGAAATACACATCAAAGAATAGAAATATGAATAAAAGAGAAATTTGAAATTTGAAATAAAAGAAGTGGTAATGAAAAGAAATATGGGGAGCTGATGGGAAGAGAGATAACCCGTGGTATCTGCTTGCAGGTGACCAAATCCAAGTCTAATTATGGCTGAAGATATATATGGTCATAGAGTGTGAGCACTGATGTGCTCTATACCATCTTGTAGGAGGACTACCTAGGTACTTCTAACAACAACATTTTCTATATAGGTTGGAGAACTAGATGTTGGTTCGAAGAAATATTGTTTATATAGGTTGGAGTACAAACTATTGGTTGGTAGGAGTATTTCCTAGATTCAACCAAAGACAATGGCAAGGTGAATTGGCTAAGCGGAGACCCTAAGCTAAAATGTATATCTACTAAAATAAAACGAATATGAACCTATAAGAATTCCTAAAAGGTATCCCTACAGATACCATGACCCAGCTTGGGGGTGACTTTGGGGAAACTAAGACTTGAGTTTCCAACGGATATATGGTTGAGTGGATTGGGGAAATCCCCATAGTAGTTGTAGATTGATCAACAATATTGGGAACATATGGGTTTCTTTGCCTCTAGATATTTGTAGTTATGAATTATGAATCTATATGTTTATGCTAATGCTATATTGTATATGAATCTATCTATGCGTATATCTAATGGATTATCTCGACGACATAATTTGAAATGCATGCTCTTTCTATCTAAATCTATGTGGTATTTGTTGATTAACTAATACATGGTGTAATACCCCAATTTTGGCCCTTTTGAAATATTGGCTTTTAATGTAAATATTGTATAGATGCGATGTATATTTCCCTAGCATGGAGCTCAAGGCCAATGCCCTGCTAGTGTATGTTCATATTTTATTCAAATGGACAAGTATTTGATATTTTGTTACTCATGTGCTATTAAGCCATGGAATATTGTAAATTGATGTAAATATTAATATTGCAATAAAATACCAGAACTGGGTATGGAAGCAACGACTGAGAAGGGGCCATGTGTATTCCACTAAGGACTGGTGAGGGGGTTGTGGGGATGAACCATATTCTGCCAAATGTCATTGTGAGAACCCATTTGACTTTCCTTGATGACATTTATTTATGTTGTAAGGAAGTTGTTGAAGATTTCAATCCATGGCTTCAATGGAGCATGGGCAACCCAGAAATTCATATGGCAGAGTATGGGAAATTTTTTCTTGTACCACAAGTCACCCTACCTCATGGGAGTTGGTTCTTCCTCATTCCCATTCCATTGTTGACCATCCCAGCATCATTTTTCATCTATTACGAAATCCCAGCAGTGAGCAAAAACCAGAAATCCAAAAGGGGATCCATAGATATGAACCTTGGGGCAAAATTGAGAGTATTAGATTCCCTGAAATCCATTGGAAAACCCAGTTTTTACAACCCATAAATGAAGTGACGGGATTGAGTTTTGGATAACAGAACTATGAGAAATCCAAGTGTGAACGACTGAGCATAGGTTGGGTTTGCTTGATAAACACAGTGAAGGCTAGAATCTCAAGGAATTAGCAGCGAAACCTTTCTATGCCCACCCTGAAGAACACTGGAGGGAAGGGACGCCTGAGGGATTGTGCAACAGAGAAGGGGACCTTTCTTGTGTTTGGTGAGGTAGGTATTGTAGGTGCCATACTATTGAATTCATTTGAGATGCCTCTAGATCTTTGGTTGAGCTCACTGGCATAGCATTATCCTTCTTTGCCTTTTATATGCTGGATAAAACCAACTGTGTGTTGGCTTAGCATAGCTGTTGAGTGAATCCATGGCTATGAGTGAGCCTGTTTAGTTCATCATTAGTGGATACACAAGCTAGCTCGGGGGTGATCTCTCAACTAAAAGAATACAAGATGGACAGAGATATATGGTTGGGTGGAATGTTACTCTCACATAGCCAGTTGTTTGGACAGCTTCATCTTCAATATAAGTATTCTTTTTTATTTACATTATATGCATTGTGTGTTCTGCAATGTGTTAATTCTGAATGATAATTGTTCATGTTAAGGAAACAAAATGATTATCTTAATGAAATTGATATGAGTTCTATGCATAACATGAGAATGAGATTGAAATCTTTGCATGTTGATTCATCATTTGTTTGGTATAGACATGTTGATGCATTCCAGTTTATGCATGTGTATTATGTTTTAAATTCCGTTGTATAATTCAAGTATGCATTTGATTTAAATGGCAAAAATTTTGTCTTATGGATTTGGGGAATAATCAAAGACCCCCATGTTACAGTCATGTTCCCTCCGTGGTTTGGAATGATGGGAGGGGATGTGACAGAGTGGTATCAGAGCCCATGTTGCAGCATTGGGGCTACTTAGGCCAAACTGTGAGTTATAGGCAAGTAACAGAATGTCTTAACAGGGTATTGATGAATTTGGGGCATCATTTTGGAATGGACAAATGGAAAGATTAGAGTTCTCAAATGGGGCAGAGGACCACACATGAGCATAGAGCTCTGCAAGAGCTTTCCAACGGTACCAAACGTGTCTCATTTGGTTAAGGGACGAGGGAGAAATGAACCTCGCACGTTGCAGGGACGGAGATGTTCCACGACTGTGGATTTCGAGTTACGAGTTGCGGGAATGCAAAAGTTGAAAAAGTGCATTACGGTTTCTGCAATATTGATCTCACATTTCAAGTTTCGGGTTGCGGGTTTCCATAACGCAAAAGTTGAGAAATTGCGTTTCGGTTTCCGCAATCCCGATCCCGCATTTCGGGTTTCAGATTGCGAGTTGCGGGAACGCAAAAGTTGAGAAATTGCGTTTCGGTTTCCGCAATCCCGATCCCACATTTCAGGTTTTGGGTTGCGGGTTGCAGGAATGCAAAAGTTGAGAAATTGCCTTTCGGTTTCCACAATCCCAATCCCGCATTTTGGGTTTTGGGTTGTAGGTTGCAGGAACGCAAAAGTTGAAAAATTGCGTTTCGATCTCTGCAATCCCGATTTCGCATTTCGGGTTGCAGGTTACGGGATGGTTACATTCTCGTGACCGTGACTTGACCTCCGAACCCGCAATTTCAGGTTTCGGATTGCAGGATGCGGGGTGCAAGGTGGCAGAGAAAAAAAAAAAAAAAAAAAAAAAAAAAAAAAAAAAAAAGAGTATAGAGCCCGAAAATTGATTTTTGGATAACAGGAGCCTACGGAAACGGATTTGGATGAGTTCAGTGGCATTCTGAGGCCATTAACAAAGGCCATGGAAGGTACGGTGAGGATCCCGAGCTCATTATTGTTCAATTGGGCATAAATTTTATATTCATAACTTTTATAAATCAGTGTCCTAACGCTTGACAGAAGGTCGGATTGAGTTGAAACTGATATGGAGTGGTCATGGAGCAGGCACGGTGTTAAGTTTGGAGTTTTGGAGCCAAAATCCAAAGGATGTGGAGTCGAGGTGTGCAAGAAGGCCTAGAAAGCATTATTCCGGGCCACGTTTTTGGAATTTTGAAAACCTTGCAGTGGATGAAAGTGACCATGATTTTTCATGATTTTTCATAGATTTTCTTCCACAGGTGGCTGAAGTTGGCACTCCAGACCAAAATACAACTATGTAAAGTGTAGAATTTTGGTAAAGGTTGTCATTTTTGAAGTAACATAGTTCCCACACCCGACGTCGGAATGGAGCATGGGGATAGGCATTGGAAAGATTATCCAGCAGGGAATAATGGCACATAATCAGAATTTGAATGGGGTTATCATACACCATATATATTTAGAGTAGAAAAGTACGAGTGACTGTTTTTGTCAAATTGTTGACAGTATGGGCAATTTCCAGAATTGCATGAATGGGCAAAAGAAATGAATGCATAGAAGCTATGTGAATTATTCCATGAGTTTGATTATGTTAAGTGTTGATTTTTTATATTTCTATATGCATTCCTAATATGTCTAACAAATATTTTCATAATGCACAGTGCTTGCAGCTCATAAGATTTAATAGTGTAGCAGAAGTAGCATACAGGGAAGAGAGTCTCAAAAAAAAAATGGTGACCATAAATGATGCTCAGGATCCTTATGAGCATGAAGAAGATGTTCTAGAATAAAATGTGCAAGATGGGAATGCTGAGACTGAATCCAATGGAAGAAGAGAGCAAATAACTCCTTAAAATTTGGTTGAAACCATGGTGAGCTTCAATGAAAGATTGATGAAGGCTCAGGAAGAACAAAACCAACTCAGTGCTTCTATTTCACAAAGCCTCACTGATATGCAACAGACGATAAACCTTGGTTCCAACCCAAGCAATGTAGGTGAAGAAGGAAGAGACGCAGAGATTCACTCTAGAGGTCATTCAAAGAAGAAGACTCCAAACCCAAGGAAGAGTTCTATGAGCAAGAAGCATAGAACACCTTCCTCTAGATCTTCTTCTAGCAAATTGTGTGACTCTAGAGTTTCTCAAAGAGATACAAAGCATACATCCAGGAGATTTGATGGAAGGAATAATTTCAAAGGAATCCCACAGGGAGAATTCAGGAAGGCAAGGCCTCCCACATTTAATGGAGAAGGAAAGACTGGCTAAGAGGCAGAGGCATGGCTTCTTGGAATGAAGAAATATTTCAGAATTTAGGACTACTCAGGAAATGAAAAGGCCAGAATTTCCATTTACAATCTAAATGGAAGAGCTTCAATTCGCTGGGACAACCTCTTGCAAGTGAAAGGAATCAGCGAAAGGAAGATCAGCTAGGAGAGATTTAAGAATTACTTCAAGGGAAAATACCTTTATGTTAGGTATTATGACAGTAAGAGAAAAGAGTTCAATGAACTCAGGTTGGGACAAAAATCTATGGAAGATCATGTCCATAAATTTTTGGAATTGTTGAGGTATGTGGACTATATTAAGGATGAGAGAATAAAAATCCAATGTTTCCTTGGAAGTCTACCCCAAAGTTTCAAAGATAGGATTGAGTTTGTTAATCCACCAAGTCTTGATGAAGCCATTATAATGGAAATACATTGCTATGAGTAGAATTAAGGTAAAGCAGAGGTAAACCTAACATGGAAAGGAAATCCAAGAGGGAGGTTTGATCAAAAGAAAATTGGCTTCAAACCACCATTCAAAAGTCATCCTAGAACCTTTCCACAAGGGCAGCAAGCAAGGAGTGGATTCAAGCCAGCAGTAGCAACAGAAAATACATCTAAGGGATCGCTTCAGTGTTGGGGATGTGGAGAAAATCACATGCTTAAATATTGTCCACATCGA
The DNA here is from genome assembly GCA_027924585.1 of Larix kaempferi. NCBI lineage: Eukaryota > Viridiplantae > Streptophyta > Pinopsida > Pinales > Pinaceae > Larix > Larix kaempferi. The sequence continues at coordinate 1,800,440 of BSBM01000450.1, read as the reverse complement.
AAGGATAATCCCGAAAGGTGGCACAACTTAAAGGGAGCAGTGACAGTGGAGAACATGGCAAGGGAAACACCTCGAATTTATGCAGCGTTGGATAATTGTCAGGAAGATCATCAATCATCAGTGGTGGAAGTTGAAGGTAAGGTTGCTCAGCAATCTATTTATGTTTTGATTGATCCGAAATCTACTCATAGTTATGTTTCTCCAAAAGTGGTTGAAGGTTGTTCTCTTAGAAAAGTGAAGCACAATAAGTCTTGGTTAGTTCAATTAGCCACAGGTACCAAGAGAAAAGTAAGTGAAGTAGTGGTGGAGTGCCCCATAGAATTGAATGGACTCCACCCACATGAATATTTGAATGTATTACCATTAGAATCTTATGATGCCTTAATTGGCATGGATTGGTTGGAAAAGCATAGATCCAAGTTGGACTGTTACGATAAAGCACATGAATGCATTGATGAAGAGGGAAGACCCGGGTTGGTAAGAGGAATTCCCAAGCAAGTTTTAGTAAGGCAAATTTCAGCCTTACAGTTGAAAATGTTTTATAAGAAAGGTTGTCCATTATATGTAGTTCATATATCAGATTCGTCAGAGGACCAAGGTCCAAGAATAGAAGAATTCCCATTGTTGCAAGAATTTCAAGATGTATTTCCAGATGAAGTGCCGGGACTACCAAAAAAGAGAGATATTGATTTTACCATCGATCTTGTTCCAGGGACAGTGCCAAATTCCAAAACTCTTTATAGAATGAGCACACCGGAATTGGTAAAGTTAAAGATGTAGCTACAAGAGTTAATGGACAAAAGTTATATCAGGTCAAGTGTGTCTCCTTGGGGAGCATTGGTGTTATTTGTTAAGAAGAAGGATGGGACTTTAAGGCTGTGTGTTGATTATAGGCAGCTCAATAACGTGACAATCAAGAACAAGTATCCATTGCCAAGAATTGCTGACTTGTTTGATCAAATGAAGGAAGCTAAGTTGTTTTCAAAGATTGACTTGAGGTCTGGCTACCATCAAGGGAGGATAAAAGAAGAAGACATTTACAAGACAACTTTCGGAACTAGATATGGTCATTATGAATTCACCATGGTGCCATTTGGTATTACCAATGCACCTGCTACATTCATGTGTCTCATGAATAGTCTATTCAACAAATATTTGGATAAGTTTGTGATTGTATTCTTGGATGACATTCTTTTCTATTCGAGGAATGAAGAAGAATATGAAGAACATCTAAGGATGGTGTTGCAAGTCCTTAGAGAACGTCAGTTGTATGCCAAGTTAAGCAAGTGTGAATTCTATTAGAAGAGGGTGTAGTATTTGGGTCATATCATTTCTGAAGAAGGAATTGCAGTTGATCTGGAGAAGATTAATGCCATCATGGATTGGTCTACTCCAAAGAATTTTTCAGATGTTAGATCTTTCACGAGTCTTGATGGTTACTACAGAAGGTTCATTGAAAAATTCTCCAAAATAGTTCATCCAATCACTTCATTGCAGAGGAAGAATATCAAGTTTCTATGGTATGAAAAATGTGAGAAAAGTTTTCAGCAGTTAAAGAAGTTACTTACCAGCGCTCCTGTTTTGAAGATAGCATATCCAAAGAAAGATTTTGTAGTGTGCAAAGATGCTTACATTGAAGGGCTAGGTGGAGTGCTCATGTAAGAAGGATTTGTGATTTTGTATGAGTCAAGGAAATTAAAAGAGCATGAAAATAATTATGCCACACATGATTTAGAATTAGCAGCCATAGTACATGCTCTCAAGATGTGGAGACATTATTTGATGGGAAGAAGATTCGAGCTTAGAACATACCACATGAGCTTAAAGTATTTGTTTGACCAACCAAACTTGAATGATAGGAAAGCTAGATGGATGGAGTTTATTTGTGAATTTGATTTTGAAATTAAGCATGTAAAAGGGAAGGAGAATAAGGTTACAGATGCTCTTAGCAGAACATTTCATGTTGCAGCATTAAGTGCGTGTAAATTAGATTTGAAGACAAGAGTTCGTGAAGCCCAAAATAGTGATGAAACTTGCGTTCAAATTAAAGAGAATTTGCAGCAAGGTAATGTGGATGAAAAGTGTGCAGGATATCAGCTTGGTGAAGATGATATCCTCATATATAAAGATATCTTGTACATTCCATATAGTGTAGATTTGAAGAAGCTAGTGATGGATAAAATACATCAAATGCCATACTCTGGACATCCAGGATATCAGAAGACTATAATAGCAGCAAGAAAGCAATACTTTTGGCATGGTGTGAAGAAGGACATACCTGAGTACATTACTAGGTGTCATAAGTGCCAACAAGTCAAGGCAGAGCACCAACATCTAGCAGGATTGTTGCAACCCTTACCCATTCCGGAATGGAAGTGGGAAGTAATCTCTATGGATTTTATAACAGGTCTTCCCATGACATTGAAGAAGCATGATTCAATCATGGTTGTGGTGGACAAGCTATCAAAGGTAGCTCACTTTATTCCAGTCAAGTCCACTCACAAGGCTAGTGACATTGCAAATATCTTCATGAGAGAGATATTCAGATTGCATGGATTTCCCAAGGCAACAATTTCTGATCGTGATACAAAGTTCACTTCCAATTTTTGGAAGGGATTGTTTTAGGAATTGAGAACTAGATTGAATTTCAGTACAACATATCATCCTCAAACAGATGGCCAAACTGAGAGGGTGAATCAGGTTCTTGAAGACATTCTGAAAATGTATGTGATGGATAAACCATCCAAGTGGGAAGATTACCTACACTTGGTAGAATTTGCATACAATAATGGACATCATGCATCATTGGGGATGAGTCCATTCGAAGCATTGTATGGCAAAGGATGCAGGACTCCAGTGAATTTGGACAGCCTGGTGAACAGAGTAGTTCTTGGGCCAGAGATGATCAAGGAAATGGAATAGAAAGTTGCTAAGATCAGGAAGAATTTAAAGGTAGCTCAGGACAGGCAAAAGAGTTATACAGATTCGAAAAGAGTACATAAGGAATTTCAGATTGGGAATCATGTTTATTTGAGAGTGAAACCAAGGAAAAGTTCTCTCAAGTTGGGGAGTTGTGCCAAGTTGTCACCGAGATATTGTGGGCCATTTCAAGTCCTTGATAGGATAGGGCCAGTTGAATATAGAATTGCATTTCTTGCTAACATAAGAGCTCAGAATGTTTTCCATGTATCTTTGCTTAAGAAGTATGTACATGATCCTAATCATATAATTGATTGGAATGCTATATAGGTGGAACCCAAGGGACAGTTCCAAATAGAGCCTATGTGCATCCTCGACAAGAAGTTCACTTCGCTCTGGAATAGAGCCATCAGGAAGGTAAAGGTCCAATGGGAGCACCTTAGTCCTGATGAGGCTACATGGGAGCTGGAGGATGACATGAGGGAGGCATTTCCAGTTTTGTTCAGTTTTGAGGACACCAAGGACAGTGTTGTTCCAAGGGGGAGGGGAATGTAATACCCCAATTTTGGCCCTTGTGAAATATTGGCTTTTAATGTAAATATTGTATACATGTGATGTATGTTTCCCTAGAGTGGAGCTCAAGCCCAAGGCCCCACTAATGTATGTTCGTATTTTATTCAAATGGACAAGTATTTGATATTTTGTTACCCATGTGCTATTAAGCCATGGAATATTGTAAATTGATGTAAATATTAATATTGCAATAAAATACCAGAATTGGGTGTGGAAGCAACGAATGAAAAAGGGACATGTGTATTCCACTAGGGACTAGTGAGGGGGTTGTGGGGATGAACCATATCCTGCCAAATGTCATTGCGATAACCCATTTGAATTTCCTTGATAACATTTATTTCTGTTGTAAGGAAGTTGTTGAAGATTTCAATCCATGGCTTCAATGGAGCATGGGCAGCCCAAAAATTTGTATGGCAGAGTATGGGCTCTTTTTTCTTTTACCACAAGTCACCCTACCTCATGGGAGTTGGTTCTTCCTCATTCCCATTCCATTGTTGAACATCTTAACATCATTTTTCATCTATTACGAATTCCCAATAGTGAGCAAAAACTAGAAATCTCAACTTTGCAAGAAACCATGTTTTGAAGAGCCATAAACACCTAGATTTGGTATTTGACAATAAAATCCAATGGGGGATACATAGATATGAACCTTGGGGCAAAATTGAGAGTATTAGATTCCTCGAAATCCATTGAAAAACCCAGTTTTTACAGCCCAGAAATGAATTGACGGGATTGAGTTTTGGATAACAGAACTATGAGAAATCCAAGTGTGAACGACTGAGCAGAGGTTGGGTTTGCTTGATAAACCAAACGAAGGCTAGAATCTCAAGGAATTAGCAGCTAGACCTTTCTATGCCCACCCTGAAGAACACTAGAGGGAAGGGACGCCTGAGGGACTATGCAACAGAGAAGGGGACCTTTCTTGCGTTGGGTGAGGTAGGTATTGTGGGTGCCATACTGTTGAATTCATTTGAGATGCCTATAGCTCTGTGGTTGAGATCACTGGCTTAGCATTGCCCTCCTTTTTCTTTTATATGCTAGATAAACCCAACTGCGTTTTGGCTTAGCATAGCTGTTGAGTGAATCCATGGCTATAAGTGAGCGTATTTAGTTCCTCCTTAGTGGATACACAACCCAGCTCGGGGGTGATCTCTCAGCTGAAAGAATACAAGCTGGACAGATATCTATGGTTGGGTGGAACATTTCTCTCACATAGCCAGTTGTTTGGACAGCTTCATCTTCAAGATAAGTGTTCTCTGTGATTTACATTATATGCATTATGTGTTCTGCAATGTGTTAATTCTGAATGGTAATTGTTCATGTTAAGGAAACGAAATGATTGTCTTAATGAAATGGATATGAGGTCTGTGCATAGCATGAGAACGCGATTGAACACTTTGCATTATGATTCATCATCTGTTTGGGATAGACATGTTGATGCATTCCAGTCTGTGCGTGTGTATTATGTTTTAAATTTTGCTATATAATTCAAGTATGCATTTTATTTTAATGGAAAAAATTTAGTCTTATGGCTTTGGGGAAGAATCAGACACCCCCGTGTTACAGTCATGTTCCCTCCGTGGTTTGGAATTATGGGAGGGGACGTGACACATGGTTGTATAATTAAATGTCCAAACAACTACATCAATTGGGAAACTAATCGAACCATAAGAATGTTAAAGGTTTTCAACACCTAGTTGTGGTATTATGCCATAGAATCTATTGAAAATAGAACTTGAAATTTTTTTAATGATGGTATGTATATATGTATATATATATATATATAAGTGAAGCATAAATAAGAAATATAAATTATGATATGTATATATATTCTACTGAACCAAGAACTTAATGGTTATAACAGTAAACTTGATGTATATCTATGATAAAGATAATTGAATCGTAAATAGATGACAAACTGTAATATCTATCATGACTACATGCACGCTATCTAGTATAAGCTACATGCCTAAAGTTCCCAACCAACTCGAGTTCTTCAAGGTGGGTAAAGTGTTTGACCTCCTCAACTCATGTTAGATCGGATGATATAGACCTAGATTTTGTATCCCTAATAAATCTAGAATCATCAGAGGATCAAGACCCAATAGAGAACCTCGACAAGAGTTATAAAAATAAATAAAAATCCTATTATGTCATATGTACCATGCTGTAAATAGAAATAAGATGCAACTACTAAGATAATCACTCTGAAGTTATCACAATAATTAACAAATTATGGCCCTAGATCTAATATTGCACGAGTGGGAAACATGATCTATTATAAATAGTAAGTTATAGTCTAGTAAAAATTCCATTGAATTTCTGTTTGCATATTTTCTACATAACAACTATGAATAATAATGAAATCCCCTATAAGAAAATTGTTCGATTAAAAATAGAAAAATGGATTACACTAGCCTAGTCCTCAACTTATGTGAGTATACAAGTGGTGTTAAAGGAGCCCATAATTCATAAACAACCCCTTGTAGAGTAGACATAACCTACACATGGATATAAGATCAGTTGGAGGACAAAATCACATAAAAATATTATATAAATTACTAATGATTGATAAAATACATTGTTTACCTAGGAGCCAAGGGGATACCCCTTCGATATTACCTGCATACAACATGCAAAACTAAGTCATCAACAAATATAAAAATATAAGACAATGTTTACAAAGGAACTTAGTGGCGATAGAATACTCATCAAAGTAATGATTTACTTTGTACTTAAATAATGCATGGAAGATAGAGAAGTTGATTATTCTATGTTTCATCTATCAATTCTTTTTACACGGCTAATTGGAAAAGGACAAAAAGCTCAAACTATATATTCTATGAGTGGAGATTGATTCCCCACTTGTTTGAAGTTAAAAGAATGGGGTATCTATAATTGAGAATTCATGTTTTTTCCTTACGAACTCACTACCTCGGAGATCTATCTACTATGATTTTACCAATCAAAGCATGGAAAAGCCAAAGCGAACTTACTCGTGGATGTTGTGGGCAAGCTGGTGCTCTATTTACATTGATAATATATACTCATGGATGTTGTGGGCGATCTGGTGCTCTTGTGATGAGATTATTAAAATTGATTATATATATATATATGCATACCTTATTTACTTAGTCCTACCATCCATTTATATAGTATTATTGTTATTCATAGGCCAACCATTTCTACTCTACCATAGGAAACGCTTGATACATTACCATAGTTTATATAATCATGCATTATTTATTAGTATCCTATCCAACACTCATACACCCTTAGGATCCACTAGAACATGGTCTAGATGTGATCCAGGTGGATATCAGTGGCGGCCCACCTCTTCCAACTGGTTCAAAACAGTCTTCTGGCAATTTTGGTAAATTACTATTTTTAGCAGTTTTTCGGGTCCTGAACTTCTGGAGCCGTTTTGAGGCCCTAAACGACATTTTTTGGCAATTTGGGGGACAAATGGTTTCCAATAGCATGCATCTGGTCCCAGTTGAAAGTTGTAAATCTTGGATAGACCTTTCCAACGGGCTACCGAGTGCCCCAAATGGAGATCGTATGCAAACGTTATAACCCCGGGAAGTTGACTGTTCAACTAACCACCTTGGGGCCGTAAACTTTATGATTGTTCATCTTCTAGGGTTAGGTTTTTGGATGTTTGGGATTCTTTCCCTCATGCTTATGATAAATATGCCCTTTCAGCCTCTCTTTGTATTCATCTTGGCACGAATGAGCATAGCGGCCACATCTCTTCTTAGAGATAGCTACCACCATTCTAGCTATTGTATTTTACAGTCTGTTCTATTTCCGCTATTTAATAGAATATGTGTTTACTGTATCATTGTGTTATTTGGAATATATCTCTGTATATGATTCTGTATATGCTATCCTTTGTTTTGTTCCCACATAAATCCGGATCAAGATGGTTAGTGAATGACCCCGATTGTGGTTCCTATATCATGACGCATCTAAGGAGAGAGATCAAACATTCCTTTCAAAACGAATGACTGTTATGCTCAGCTTGATTATAGGATGGATTTATTATGTGATGAGTGGTAATTACAAATTTTTAATGGCGAGGACAGAGGCACCTCTCAAGGAAACCTATAGATATTTCCTTTGTTTTTCCTAGCACTCCCCAAATCATGATCACACTATAGGGAAATAAGGGACCCTCCTTTCCATCTATGTCAAGAGGGGCTCTTCCCTCTAAACTCTCATTTGGTCATGGGCCATGTGAGCTAGTTCAACATGGTGCTAAAATTTCAGAGGGAGGACACCTTTGGTGGCATAATCTTCCCATGTGTATCGTAAGACTTATTGCAATTCCTTTTAATTATACAATTTCATATTCTTTGCTATCATTTACTTTGTATGACTATGTAACAATGTTATTTGGCATGGTGTTTTCACGTCCCCTCCCATCATTCCCAACCACAGAGGGAACATGACTGACATTCCAGGGATTTTTTGGTAAACTCAGCCCCATACATTACTGATAAATTCATGGATAAATAAAAACTTATGTGTGCAAATTCATACTCAACAAACACAGCAGAATTAAACACTATATACACACATAGTTTCATCATGCATTCATCATATAAACAACAGTAATTAATTAAAACATTGCAGATCACATAATTAACATAACTCAACCACAAGGAATACTTGTCTTGTAGATGAAGCTGTCCAAACAACTGGCTATGTGAGAGCAACGTTCCACCCAACCATAGATCTTTGTCTAGCCTATATTCTTTCAGCTGAGATATCACCCCCGAGTTGGGTTGTGTATCCACTAAGGAGGAACTAGATGGGCTCACTCACAGCCATGGTTTCACTCAACAGCTATGCTAATCCAACACACAGTTGGGTTTATCAAGCATGCAAAAGACAAAGGAGGGCAATGCTAAGCCAGTGAGCTCAACCACAAAGCTACAGGAATCGCAAGATAATTCAAACAGTCAAGGAAGCCATAATACCTACCACACCCAACACAAGGAAGGTCCCCTTCTCTACTGTACAGTCCCTCAGGTGTCCCTTCCCTTTAGTTCTCTTCAGGATGGGTATAGAAAGGTCCAAGCTGCTAAATCATTGAGATTCCAGACTTCACCAGGTTTATTAAGAATTCCTAACCTCTGCTCTAGAATTCACACTTGGAATTTTTCAATTCGGTGATCCAATAACTCAATCCTGTCACAAGAATTTTGGGCTATGAAAACTGGGTTTTTCTATGGATTTCGGGGTATCGAATACTCTCAAATTTTCCCCAAGGTTCATATCTATGGATCCCCTATTGGATTTTACTGTCAATACCAAATTATGGGCATTTATGGCTCTTCAAAATGTGGGTTCTTGCAAAGTTGCGATTTGTAGTTTTTCTAATTGTTGGGCATGTGTAATCAATGAAAACTGATGTTGGGGTGTTCAAAAATGGAATGTGAATGAGGAAGAACCAATTCCCACGAGGTAGAGTTACTTGTGGTACAAGAAAAACAGATCCCATATCTACCATACGAATTTCTGGGCTGCTCATGCTCCATTGAAGCCATGGACTGAATTCTTTAACAACTTCCTTACAACAGAATTAAATTTCAGCAAGGAAAGTCAAATGGCTTCACAAGATGACATTTGGAATCATATTGTTCATCCCAACAACCCCCTCACCACACCCTAGTGGAATACACATGGCCCCTTCTCATTCGTTGCTTCCATAGCTAGTTTTGGTATTTGATTGAAATATTAAATATTTACATCATTCACAATGTTCCATGGATTAATAGCACATGGATGGAAACATGTCAAATAATTGTACATTTTAAATAAAATACGAACATACACTAACGGAGCCTTGGCCTTGAGATCCACGCCAGGGAAACATACATCACATGTACACAATATTTGCATAAAAGCCAATATATCACAAGGGCCAAAATTGGGGTATTATAGGTGTTATGGCCAAGCCATGAACCAACCCAAACCAACCACCACAACCATGCGTAGCCACAATGGGTTATCTCTATTCCCATTTAATGACGAGAAGAACTTACCAAATAACAACCATGAAAGGGTTGTCTACATCTTCTTCCCAATCATGCCAAACTACACAAATGCCATGCAATCCTTTGACTGATCCTTAATAGTCTCATAGTTAGATACGAGTAATATATATATATAAAGGGTTACCTACCACAACTTCACTATGTGGTTTGGGGCTTCATTGGAGTCGTGCAAGCATTTATCAGATTGATTTGTAGTGAGGACAATTCCTTTTACCCGATATCAAGTTTGCATGGGTATCAAGTTCCACATTGATCATTTGGATATTCTATATACAGGTGATCCATTCATGTTGGTTATGATCATGATTAGTTGTGACTCATGCCAACCTTCAATACGGTTACCAGTGTATGAATAAAGGCTTGTCTTACATCTTCAACTTCCCTTGATCTAGTAGAGTTCAATCATTTTGCATAGCAGTTGTTACTGTGGATGCATATAAAATATTCCCTTCGCATGGTTTTCCAGGCCAAACTAATTATAGTTTAGAGATATGCATATAAGCACGGTATGCCATTTATATAAGAGATTTCCCATATACATGCATGTTTATGAATATATAGAAATATATAATCATGTGCGTACATTTGGATAGGCATATAAATAAGTAGGGCATGCTTCTTTATAAACCCATGCATGTAGACAATCTTATCTTTGTTTCCAGATTTAGGAATTAGCATTGATTGGAATGTACTTGTATGTTTATATTCAACTAATTTTCTCTTCATTTATGCTTCCTTTAAGTCGAGGGAAAATTCTCCATATATTAACACTATACATTTAGAAACTAGCCATTCAACATGATAACAGTTGTAGCTTCTCTCACGTGCATAAGATAGTTAGGTTCTTTTACCAGTATTCTCTTGTCGAGGCACACATTATTATTCCTTAAGTTATATGAATACATTTTAATTAGCTTTCCCTTAATAATATTATTCATACTTGTTATACATTTATCCATATCTACATGTTGTGTACATGAATCCTTGGATGGGTGTCCTCTCGACACCTAGGTGACTATGTATTTTAACATCTTGTCATTATTCTTTAAATTATTCTTTTAAAGGATTCTCGCTGCAAACTGATGGTACTTTTCTTTGCAAGGTGGGGCTACTCTTTTGAGGGTTGTTTGACAAAGTTTGGGCTCCTTCAAATCTACTTACTTGCTAATCTAAATGAATATTTGAGCTAGCAAAAGCCCCTGGTTATTTATTTAAACAATTAACTTATAGGGATATTGATTAACATTAGATGATTCTATGAAAACATATATATACATCGGATTACAATGGACTATTCATCCGAACTACGATTATTATTTTAAAACTAGTTGTGTTTTCCATGGGGCAACAATCAATCAAGGACTATTGTTGATTTCAGATGTGGATAGCATACTTGCAATTGTGTGAGATGTTTTTGTTTATTATCTTGTATTGTTCATCTATCTCTAGTCATAGTTGTGCTAGATAAAAATCTTCTTATACAATCAACAATCTCTTACTACAGTAGAATACATATACATATAGTTTCATATAGGTGTAGCATTTTTTATACCTCTTAGGTTTTGTTTTTAGTTCTGGTTTTTTGGTAGAGGCTGTGGCCCAATGCCATAGTTAGGTACAAAAAACTCTTTTACCAAATCATTCTAGATTGACTACCCATTGTAGATGTTAGGCAATTAAATAAACAATAACATAGTTGCACAAAGACTCTACTTCCAAATGTAGCAATTAGGGTAATTATTGCATAATTTCTAATACAGGTGTACTAGACTTTGCTACCAAATGCAGTAGTTAGTTAACCACATAATTATAATACACTTGTACTAGAATATTCTTCCTAGTGCAACAATTAGGTTAACCATGCAGCATAATCATTTACTTCAACATTCCAAATTCAAAATAATTACCAGATCATATTCTAGATAAATCAATAATTACTTATTTTAAGTTCTTCATAGCACCACAATGTTTACTAGAACTTATATTAGATCTTGGTAATATTTCATTTACTGCTTTCATCCTAGATTTACATAGGATCACATCACATTTTCCAAATCTTTCATATAACTAGGTCTTACTTAGATCAACAAATACCACATAAATTCACAAAATAGAACATGCATTTGAGTTATGATCCTCTAGATGATACATCACATTTGAAAAAATAGATGAATGCATAAACAATCATAGCATTAGCATAGATAGATACAAAATTGATAAATCTCAAGGACACAAATATCTAGAGTAGAAGGCACTTATCTATTCAGATTTCTATTGATCAATCTGCAACTATTATTTGTACCCAGGTAGTCCTCGTAACAGCTGGTACACAACACCTCAATGCTAACAACCTATGGCCATAGATATTTTCAACCATGGTTGGGCTTGGTTTTGTCCATCCGCAAGCAGATACCAAAGGATTATCTCTACTCTTGAGCTATCAATATTTATGTTCATTGCAACTTCTTTTATTGTTTCATTCAGACTATTCTTTGATCATATTTCATTTCGGATTTCTCTTTTTCTTCTTCATATTTATGTCTTTGATGTGTATTACTCTTTGTTATTCCACCAAGAGATATTAACCCCTTGGAATTCTTTTTCCCCTCTTTTGTAGAAGAGACATTTACTATTCTTAGTCAATACCTTAGGTGATGCCACCTATGTAGGAGTTATAAGTCTAGAAGAGTCTCTTCATATTTTTTTATTCTCTTCTTATTCACATTATTTATTTTATGTTTTAGATTTCAATTTAGTTCCTCTTCTATTTAGCCTTCCTAGTTCCTTTTGTTTATCTTAGCTATTTTCGTAAAGAAACCAAGATCCCTCATTCATTTGTTATCCCCAATAATAGAAGCAAATTTTTAACATAGGTCAATAAACAAACCAAATACATAAGATTTCCAACCATAAGGTTCCACTATTTACAATACTTAGCCGTATACAAGGGTTTCATTCTAGGGTACTACATCGAGGCCATGTCATTCACAAATGTATGGTGATAAGGATATTTTTTTCAGCGTGAAATTTCACCAATTATCTATTTTTTAATTCTTTTTCGAAAAATAAATTCATTAATTGGCCATTTTTACTCTAACAATCGCCTATATTTACATAAAATATGTTTTTTCTATAATATTTGCCAAAATTTACAAGTTTTAGTAGTAAATTGTATGTTTCGTATTTAATATTAGTCTACCTATCTATATGTATGATTTTTTCAATCCAAAATAATCATTTGGAATACTATACTTAGGTGACGGGGGCTTCACTCAATAAACCACTCTCATAGCACGTTTGTTCATGGCATATGAAACAATACCCCTAATTTCACTAAATATTGGAAAACACCTTACAAAATCATTTTTTTAACACCCTCCCAATATGCATTTCTAATTTTAAAAAACCCTTATTTTCACTAGATATTATATGTATCATTTTTTTCATTAACATTTTTTACACCCCTTCATATTTCTATCGAGTATATTGATATGATACCCCTCTTATGATCCCACATGCATTCTACAATGCACCTTGCTTCTTTCGATGTATATTGTGGATGCACATTACTTCACCCACAATGTAATTACTCAACCACATATCATTATGATTTGCAACATCTAATGGTCTAATGAAGAGATCGGAGATCACTTCTTGTATGCACATAGTACAACACTTAGATTACATGTTGCAATTCCCCAATTGCTGACTAAGCTTGCTGTGGGCTAGGTATCCAAGCCCCCATGGCCTGTAACAAGCTCTAGGAGGCTGACTAAACCTCCCAAGGCCTACAATAGGCACGAGTGGTTGGGTATTCAAGCCCCCAAGGCCTATCGAGGGCCTATAATAGGCCCCGCAGGCTTAGAGCCTCCCAAGGCTATTGGTAACAATTGGTTGTCAATGACCAGTGTCTCTCGACTATGATCGAATGGAAACCCACTTCACCACGAAACCCTTGGCCTCAAGCATAACTCAAGATGCAATTTCCCTACGTATTGGTAAGCCCGAGCCTTGCCTCAACCCAATTTCTCATTTGGCCATGATCCCGCCATCTCCATTTGGAGGATATTTGTTAGCTCGCCCATATAAAAAAGACCCCAAAGTATTTTTGTACTGTTACATTAAATAAATAAAACCCTTTGCCCCTTAATATATAAGCAATATAATTTTTAGGTTTTCATGAATATTTAATACTACAATATGAATGAATGTGATATTATATTGCCTTCTAGTGAAGCCCCTGTAACTTAGGTATAGTATTTGAATCCTTAAAAATTACCTTAAGGGGCATTCGACTATGTTAAGGCCTAACAAGTTTGTTGAAAAATTGTTATGCAATAAATTTCCAAAAAGAGAATGAAAAGAGTAGAAATGGATCAAAAAGAGTACTCCATGACTTTAATGAAGAAAATAGGTGAATAGAAAGCATATTCGATAGGGAAACTTCTTTATACAATGTACTAAGTATACAAGACAAGATAAGACAAGACAAGATGCTCCAAATGAAAATGTCTCCTTCCCATCTATAGGAGACTAACAGGTACAATTCCAACTAACTGAACCAAGACAACATAACTAACGTAACCATACTAATGATAATAACAACTAATGGACCAATCCGACACTAAAACTAATATAATGTGACCCATATAAGGAGAAATGTGCCCACATTTAGGGCTTAACATGCCCCTCCCATTTAGACAAGTGTTGTCCTCAACACTTGGTTCGTTTTGGATGCTTTTGTATGAAGGACTCATCTTCCCATGTCGAGTCTTCAATTGGTAAGTTCTTCCACTTGATGAGGTACTTTGTAATAGGCTAATTCGACAACTGCTTAGTCCTCGTGTCAGTTATTTATTCAGGTTCCAATATGAATTTTCCTTTCTCATCAAGTTCTAGTAGGATTGTTTGAATGGTAATCTTGTATTCGATTACCTTCTTTAAGCAAGAAACATGGAAAAATAGATGTACCCTTGAAGATGAAGGGAGCTCCAATTTGTATGCCATACTACCAATCTTCGGCAATAATTTATAAGGACCATAGTACTTGGGTGCTAATTTATTGTCCTTATTTAGTTGCTTGGTGGACATCTGTTTGTAAGGTTGTAGCCTTAGAAATACCCAATCCTCTTCTTCAAAACTTCTTTCACTGTGATGTTGATATACTTTTTGTTCCATCCTATTTTTGGACATAGCCAGGTTTCCTTCTACTATTTGGAGAACTTCTTGCTAGTTCTCTATGTGATATTCTACAACTTGAACTCTAGATTTTCCTTTTAAGGGAGATGTGATAGATGGAGGATGGTACCCATAAAGTGCCATGAATGGAGACATTTTTTATAATGTATGGAAGGAATTATTGTACCACCATTCTTCCAAGGATAACCATTTCACCCATTGTGTTTTTTTATCGGATGCAAAGAAACAAAGATATCCTTCCAAATATTTGTTTGTTGTTTCAACTTTCCCATCAGATTGAGGATTATAAGATGAACTGTGAGACAACTAGGTACCCAAACAAGAAAATAATTCATTCCAAATTTTACCAGTGAAAATTGTATCTCTATAACTTACAATAATATTTAGGTTTCCATGTAACTTTTGAACTGTATCCATGAAGGCAATAGCTAGTACTTTATTTACATTAAAATGGTGAAAAAGTTCACAAAAGTGTGCATACTTCGTGAGTCTATCAACAACCACCATAATAACATTCATCCCTTTTGAATTGGGTAGTCATGTGATAAATTCCATTGCAATTTCCTCACAGTGCTGGAAAGTTATCTCCAAAGGCTGTAAAAGACACAGGGTCTTAATTGTCTCAACCTTATTTTGTTGGTAAACCAAACATTATTCCATGAACTTTTCAACATCATATTTAATACCTTTCCAAAAAAAATCCTTCTTGACAGTCCTATACTGGTAGGTTTTTAAGTATGTTGAGTGCCAACCTATAGGAGAGGTGTGTAATTCGAAAATGACCTTTTGTTTGAGTTGTTAGTTCTTGCATAGATATAAGTGGTCCTTATACCATAGTTAATCATTTTTCCATGCAAAAATATATGATACACTGGGATCTTTCTGTAGCTTTTGTATGAGCGTCCACACATATATGTCATTTTTCCATTCTCCCTTGTTGCTACCACCCAATCAGGTTGTATAATGGAAATCACATAAAGTGTTGCCCCAACATCGCCATCTTTTCTGGAGATTTCATTTGTCACCGCATTTTGTTTCCCTTTTTTTATAAATCATTTCAAAGTCATATCCCAACATCTTGGTTACCCATTTTTGTTGCTCTCTTCGAGGTAGTCTCTATTCCAACAAGTATTTAAGAATATCATGGTTTGTTTTGACCTTGAAGTGCCTACCTATTAGGTAAGGATTCCATTTCTTAAGTGCATGTAGTATTGCCATCATTTCCTTCTCATAAATGGGTTTTTGTAAGTTCTTTCCATTGATTGGTCGAGTTTCGAAAGAAAGGGTGTGTCCTTCTTGCATTATAACAACACCAATTCCATTTATTGAGGCATCATATTCCACAATAACGGATTTTCTGAAGTCTTGTGTGGCCAAAGAAAGATATTTACACATTGCCTCTTTAAGTTCTTCAAAATATTGAGTTTCTTGTGGTGTCCAAGAAAATGCTTCTTTCTTCAATAAAGTTGTTGGAGGTGCTTCTATTCTTCAATAGTCACAAATAACTTGTGGTATTGCCCTGTGAATCCTAAGAATCCTTGAATATTCTTCAAGGTTTTGGGAATTGGAAAGTCCATCATGGATTTAATTTTGTTAGGGTCTACCTTGACACCTTCATGAGATACAATATGGCCCATATATTCTACCTCCTTTACCCCAAATGAATATTTGGAATCTTTTGCATATAGTTGTTGCTACTCTAGTAGTTGTAGCACCATGTCAACATGTTGAACATATTCTTCCTAAGACTTGCTATAGATTATTATATCATCAAACAATACTAGCACATATTTTCTAAGGGATTGAAAATGGAATTCATCAAACCTTGAAATGTGGAAGGTGCATTTGTGAGACCAAATGGTATGAACAAAAATTTATAATTACCTTCATGTGTTTTGAATTCTATTTTTGGGATGTCCTCATTCTTCATTCTAATATGATGATACCTGAAATCAAGTTCCAACTTTGTGAAGAAAATTGCTCCATATAATTCATCTAACAATTCATCAATGGAAGGAATGTGAAACTTATGTTTATTGGTGATCTTGTTGAGTTCTCTATAATATGGACAAATACACCATGATCCCTCCTTCTTGTGTACCATTACCACTGGTGTGAAGTAAGAACTTTGGAAAGGCCTAATTATGCTATCCTTAAGCATTTATTCAACCATATGCTCAATTTCACTCTTCTGACCACAGGGGTGTCTGTAAGATCTGATGTTAAAGAGAACACTTACTAGAATTAATTGAATAGCATGATCAAAATATCAAATAGGTGAAAGAAATTTTGGAATATCTTCAAATTAATGACCCTTTGGAGATCTAGGAAAATAGGAGTCTTAGATGCTTGAACATCTAACAAGCATAATTGTGCAATTACACCTTGATGTCCCCTTTTCAATAATTTTTTCATGCCATTAGATGTTATCACCTTGCTTGGTTTCCATGAGATACCATTTAACTCATATTATTTTCCTTTCCCATGAAAAATTCATGAAAATCTTCTGAAAATTAAAATTCATTGTTCCGAATGATTGTAACCATTGGAACCCTAATACAACATCAACACCACCCATTCAGATAGAAATTATTGGACTATTGAATACATATTCCCCCATCATAAGATTGATATTATGGTATTTCCTAGAGCATTTGATAGTTCCTCCACCTGCAATCATTACTTGAAACTATGTTGTTGGATATGCAAAGCAATTGAGAACTTTGGCTAATTTATAATGAATGAAATTATGAGTACTACAAAAATCAATCAACAATGTTATCTTTTTTCTTTTTTATATATCCTTCGATCTTGAGAGTTTAAGGAGTGCTAATTCTATCCAGTGCATGAAAATATATGGTGGGAGTAATCTCTTCAGAAGTAATCTCTTTTATTTGTTCTACTGAAGATGGTTCTTGTTCTTTTTCTTCATCCTCTTCACAACCAATGTAGAATAATTTCTTTACACCACACGTATGTCCCTTAAAATAGTTTTGGTCACAATTAAAGAACAAGCCTTTTACTCGTCTTTCATCCAATTGTTGAGGTCTCAACCATTGAGGTTGGTTAGAAGAAGGAACATTATTCTCTCTATATTTGTTAGAGGTGGTCCTTTTAGTCATCGTTGCCATATTTTTACTTTCAACCTTCCTTGCCAACATGAAATCCTTCTCTAAGGATGTGGGTTCGAATAGGCACAACTCATGTTGGATGTTATCCTTCAAGGTTCCAAAAAATAGATCCAATAATTTATCATCTGGTATTCCCTCCACTCTGAGACTCAACTTTTGAAACTGTTGAATGTGCTCGCTTATTGGTCCCTTTTGCGTTAGATTTATCAATTGTGTAAATAAGGAATTCATCTTAACATCATCATGATATAATATCAATTATTCTGTAAAAATGGACCAAGAAATAATGGAGTTCTTTTTGTGTTCACAAAGCCATTGGTACCACATAAACTACTTAGGTTCTAAATATAATGATGCAATAGGTACCTTTTAGAGATTAGGCACCTGGTGTATATCAAAAAATTTCTCCATCTGGAATATCCATGTTATAGGGTCCTTGCCATCAAAATTCCTCATGTCACTCTTAGGGAGTTGGATACCCCTTGGGGACCATCCGTCATTACTTCCATTATTAGCATCAAATCCTCTTGGATAATTATTATCAATGAAAGGTTTCTCAACATGGACACTATTTTTATCTTACTGTGTATCCCAAGACATATCATAACCTTTAGGAAGATTCTCCTTTGTATTTTGCAAGAGATTAACAATCCTTTCTATATTGTTATCAATATGTCCCATCCTTTCCTCCATCGTAGTCTCCAAATTAACTAAATAAACCTTTCTCATTGTTACTTTGATCATATATTCCAACTCGGACACCCAAAAATATAGATTTTCACTTTCATCAAAGGTTAGGGATGAATCCTTTGGTGGCTTGATTGAAGTGTGAGTTTTTACACTACCTTTTGGTGGAATTTTGAACAATATTATATATATATATATATATATATATATATATATATATATATATATATATATATATATATCACACCCTGTGGTTCACCTTAATTATATCCTTCTAATCAAATATATTCAAATTTAAAATGTTGTACCTTTTTCAAACCCTGATTTGGAGACTGTTTAGTAGTTGAATTAGAACTGAGGTAAATTTGAATTTTTAGATCCTCTAGGTATGAAACTTTGGCTTGTGCTAGCCTAATATGTCTGATTTCCAATGTTGTAGGTATCGTTGAACTTGGATGTGCCAAAACAAAGTTGTGATATTTTTCACAACGCTTGTTAATTTTTGTATTTTCATAAGAGTGAGAGTGTACGGCCTTCCACGTGTCCAATTTGTTGAATGTGATTTTTAAAATACTACCACACATACTATGGTCTGTATTCTTTCGAATGCAACTTGTATCACTCAATTTGGATCTTGCATGCTCTATATATAATAATTTTCCCTAGAACACCTATTTGAGACTGGTTTTTGTGCTAGTAAGAAACCCTATCTTCTCGAGGGTATAAATATGAACCTCCAATGAGTTAGGATCTGAAAATTTTATCAAAAATATTTCAGCCTTCTCTATATATGGGTTCTAAGTTTCGCTCTTTGGTTCCCCATGAAAAGAAATATATAATGAAAATTCCAATATGACTTGTTTCGAGGAAACCAATTCTAAGAAAAGAGCTCTGATACCAAATTCTATGCAACAAATTTCCAAAAAGAGCATGAAAAGAACAAAAATAGATCAAAAAGAGTACTCCACGAATTTAATGAAGAAAATAGATGGATAGTAAGGCTATTCTATGGATAAACCTCCTTATATAATGTACTAAGTACACAAGACAAGACAAGACAAGATGCTCCAAATGGAAAGGTCTCCTTCCTATATATAGAAGACTAAGAAGTACAATTGCAACTAATTGACCCAAGTTGATGTAACTAATATAACCATAATAATGATAATAACAATGAATGGACCAAGCCGACATTAGAACTAATATAATGTGACCCATATAGGGGGAAATGTACCCACATTTAGTGCTTAACAAAAACCTTTGCTAGTGATTTCAACTCAATGTGGTAGCACTTGGACTTGAACCTAAGACATCTTGGAGCCAGAGGAGCTTGGAATTTCCAATCTTATATGTATTCTACACTTATAATATTAGAATTAAGTAAATAATATACGTGTTATATATCACATTCTAAAAGTTAATCCTCAATATGATCATTTTTCCCTTCTTCTTTTTAACTTCTCGCCAACCCCTATGGCACGAACCACGAACCATAATAACTAATTGTAAACTAAAATATAAATACTAAAGAATACATTCTTTATCATAATTAAGTTAATTTTCCCTTTCATCCACCTATAGGGTATTCAAATAAAAGGTCCTCCCAATTTACACTCCTTATTGGGGATTTGCCTCATTCTAGTCATCATCATTACTTAGCATTGGTTCCTCTAGAAAATCCTAGTTTTTTCTTTATTCTATTCTTGTGCTTTTTTTACTAGGAGGGAAAGCTTGTGCTTAGAGACAAATACCTTAAATATCTCCTATATGCTAACATAGCAATACCATATATTTGTGTTCTCAAGGTTCCATTTAAATCTCTTCCATTTGTGAATCATTTTGACAAGAAGACCCTTACCATGGCTTATCTAAATGCAAATAATAGCATACAATGCAATATCAACATATCTTTCTCAAGATCCTTTTTTATGTAAGCACCCAAAGTATTTCCAATATCCTCAAAAAATGTAATGAGAAACTTTGGAGGTGAAGCCAAATTGTTGTTTTAGTAAGTGCCATAGAATTATGATCAAATTCCACTAATCATAGAGTTATAAAATGTCCCAAACTTCACTTAAAATAGATACCTTCATTAAATACTTTTTGATAATCAACATGATAATAGAACTGAGTAATAAAAAAAATTTAGAAGAAAGTTAGTGCATTTCTTTGTCTACGTCAAATAGGTCCACTGGTAGAAATTCATTGTAGAAGGTTAATACCTATTTAATATTCAAACAACCACATTTTTTTCATAAATTGAATGTAGATGAGCAACCTCCAACATTGTGATCTTGACGAAAGACACGTCTTAACCTTGCCCCACTATGTAAGCACTAGGAAATGTAAATAACTTTAAATGTTTTGAAATATAATAACTGTTTTGCATTGCATATTAGAAAAATAAACTTGGAGGTAGAAGGTAACCCATTACTAATGAAAATAAGGATTGAATGTTTAGCAATATAGTCAAGGTACCAAGGATATTTATGTTCAAGATGTTTTCCTTAATAAGATGAACTTGGGTGTAATTGTTTTCCTTAATAAGGTAAACTTTGGTGTAATTGAGGTACTGGATTCTAATATAGTTTCCTAAATCTCTACTTTAATTGTTAGCAATTGACTTTGGAATAAGAAAGAATCAAAAGGTAGAGGACATTGCTTCCAACCTCATAGAAGGTGGTTTAGTTTCTAATACCCTTCCTTGCAAGGAAAATGCTTTGTAGTGGAAGTTATAAGAGAGATTTTTAATGTTACAAGATTTAACAAAATTATCAAAAAAATATTTACTACAACCTCTACCTCTCCTTATAGTACTAGATGTTTTGACATAAACTTTTATAAAAAAATATGAAATAATAAAAAATATAAATTATTAAATATATAATATTTTAAATACACTATTAACAAATATATTTGATAAAAGGGATATTTAATTCAATAAATATATATCCCTCACCTAACCATTTTTCTATACCATACATAATGACCATACATATCATAGTAATTTAAAACTTCACTACGATATATTGTACCATACCATACCATGTTTCTTTGTGGCTAAGGTATGCGAAAAGTAGGTTCAAGGATGGCTACTTGATACAATGAGTTCGGTAGCCACCCATTGAAATTATTATCTTTATACCAAAGTAAATGATTCATACACCTAACAATGTGCACCCCTCACTCTCTTTAATTGGTTATTTTCACATTTCATTTCATTAGTTATTTGTTATTTAACAACCTATAATGTTTATTACACATTACATTATTATATAGTATTAAATAATTTTACTATATAATATTAAAGATATTCTTCATTTAACTTATCATACCCTCATAATTTTTAAACATAACATTACTATAAATTATCCTAATTAGTTATTTTTATTATTTGTAATTATAATATAATTAATTACTAAATTTAAATATATATTTTTATAAGACACCTGAGACAACGAATTGTTTTCCTCATACCCATTATAAAAAGAGATAAAGAATAAACCTTTGAACTCAAAGTAAGCGTTGGAAAATAGAGTTATGCAAAGGACATGGTTGTGGACATAGGGTAAATGTTCATTTTATTTTAGTAGTAATTTCAACAGTAAGAGTAACTCCGTAAAAAAAACATAAAATAATTTTCATTTTTTTTCTTAAATAAATATTGTAATTGATTGTTTTATATAATTATAAATAAAATTATAATATCAATTTATAAATTTTTTTTCAAGAAAAAAAAAAGTCTGTACTTTTTGCTATTATTAGGAATCAAAAAGTTCATATCTAAAGAGAGGGTGCTATCACTCATGATCGAGCTTAACACATCCAAGAACAATTAACAGATCAAGATACCACTCATCTCAAATCACTTTTGAGTCTCCTTCATTTAACAAAAAAGACAAAAATAGATGGGTCATACATCATAGCTAGAAAAAATTCATAGAAGAAAATTTGGAAGCATAACAAAAAACCTCATATAGAGATTAGTCCTCAAGAAAGAAAGAGGATCCAACAATAGATTGTACACCATCCGACCATTCTTACAAATGAAGTCATCATTCTTCACCATTTAGAGATTCCTTTGACAAAGCATCAACAACATCATTAAATTCACAATAAATATGATTGATGGATAGATCATAGAAATGTGAAAATCCTCACAGCAGATCTAAGAGATGATGTATACCTCACAAGAAAGTAATTGATTAAGCAAGAAAATAGAAGAAGAGTGGTCAATGCAGTATAATGAGCAACAGAATAATAATACAGTAGAACTCGGATAGAAGCAAAAATACTTCACACACACTAATTCATTAATCACAAATGGACAAATAAATAATACAATGCATGAAGAATTCAAATGCCTAAGGTGGCAATTCGAATTAGCCTTCATGGAGTGATCAAAAGATCACTGGAGTGTCATCGGAGCACAACTGGTTTCATTGGAGCACAACTGGAAGTCTTCATCATCATCAATGGAGACATCAACGCTCAAGGAACTGTCAACCATCAGTCAAACTGAGTCTGGTAGGTGT
Organism: Larix kaempferi; assembly: GCA_027924585.1. Taxonomy (NCBI): domain Eukaryota; kingdom Viridiplantae; phylum Streptophyta; class Pinopsida; order Pinales; family Pinaceae; genus Larix; species Larix kaempferi. The sequence continues at coordinate 1,777,328 of BSBM01000450.1, read as the reverse complement.
AACTGAGTGTAACTGAGTGTAACTAAGTGTAACTGAGTGTAAACTGAAGACAACTGGACTAGTAGGTGAAGAAGGGCGAGTTGCTTCCTAAAATCAAGAAAGAAGGGCGCATTAAGCAACTGGAGGGCTAAAACTGATTAGTCAGAAGCTCTCGGGGGCTGACTAATTGAGGTCTAGGTGCTGGACTGATGATTGGAATGCATGCAAATGAATGCAAACCGTAAATGGTGCATGCAAACCCTAAAAGTGCACGCATGACTGAAAATGTAAACGATCAAAATACTAGTGGGACTAGGATGGAGTATAGGAATATCCTAACACCCCCCCTTAATCCATCCTGGGCCCTGGTAACTAATACCAAAGGTCACCCATTACAATGAATAATAACAGTCAATAAACCAAGGAAGTGGGAAAAATTTCATGGGAAAAATACCCCCCCCTCAAAAACAGACTCTAAGGCACACATAAAAAAATAAATGCTACAAACTCAAGCAGGTGTGATGCTTGGTCATATGTTTGGAGGTATCTTCTTCTTGGGAAGAAGCAGATCATGCTCAAAAGGCATGTGCTTGTACTTGCTCTTCAATTTGAATGTGATGAGAACAAATCCAAAAGTATGAGAATGATCCTTGAACCTGTGATTCGAATCAGCTGAGGTAGGATCAAATCTTTGAATGTGCATATAGTCTTTTGTCTTCTTCTTCGAACGACCATGGGTGAAATTATGCCAAAAAGAACTATTACATGTTTGCTTGAAATCAAAATCAAATTTAAGACTTAAAAACAGTTTCTTGAGATCTCCTTTGAACCAACAGGGGTGAGATCAAAACCATCATATGTATGAGAAATTATCCCAAGTAGTAATTGCTTAGAATCCAAATTAGATCCAAGACTTGAATCATGGTTTCTTGAGATCTCCTTTGAACCATGAGAGGTGAGATCAAAACTAGTAGATGCATGAGAAGTTATCCCAAGCGAATGGCCATGGTTTCTTGAGATCTCCTTTGAACCAACAGGGGTGAGATCAAAACCATGATGTGCATGAGAAATTATCCCAAGCGAATTGCAATGGCCATATTCTTCAATAACCTTCTAAAAGCATGGAATAATGATCATATAGAAGTAAATAAGAGGTGATTGCTTGAGGAGAGCGAATGCATTACCTTCAATAGCTAATTTGACCTCCGAAATAATCATGTGATCATTATGCAAACCAACACACTCTGGTGCAAGAGAGGATTTAGGATGTTTTGCAATATCTAGAGTGTGAGCTGGCACAGAAAGAGAAGAAAGTTGGAGCATGAGTGTAGAATCTGCAATTTATTTGTGGACAACTTCAATATGAGATGATACTGGTTCATGATCTAAGAGACCATCAAGGGGAGCGAATGCATCACTGGGCTTGTTCTCGAAAGGGTTTGGACCAATTCCTTCATTTTGTCTGCCAAATATTACATCCAAGTGAGCCCATAGCTCTTTTGGTGATGAAAAATCAGGGAGGTCATATAACATCCATTCAGACATAGCATCCATCATTGATCCAAAGGCTCCATCACCTTTATTTAACCAATCAATCTTCTCTTCAGAAGATTCGAACTCTCTTTCAAAACAACAGCCAAAGAGATCATGTCTCTTCAAATATGCTATCATTTTCGGTTTCCATTCATCATAGTTGAGTGGAGAAAGATGAGGGATTTCTTCTGAATTCATTGAAGTTGTAGAAGACCTACAAAAACAATAGAGAATATATGCAACTACTACTGCTACAAAGATGCAGAAACTACTGCAACTGCTACACTCGAAATCTTGGTAATAACCTACAAAAAACTCTCAGGAATGGAGATAAACAATACTCTCAAGATGCTCTGATACCATGTGAAAATCCTCACAGCAAATCTAAGAGATGATGTATACCTCACAAGAAAGTAATTGATTAAGCAAGAAAATAGAAGAAGAGTGGTCAATGCAGTATAATGAGCAACAGAATAATAATACAGTAGAACTCGGTTAGAAGCAAAAATACTTCACACACACTAATTCATTAATCACAAATGGACAAATAAATAATACAATGCATGATGAATTCGAATGCCCAAGGTGGCAATTCGAATTAGCCTTCATGGAGTGATCAAAAGATAACTGGAGTGTCATCAGAGCACAAATGGTGTAATCGGAGCACAACTGGAAGTCTTCATCATCATCACTGGAGTCATCAATGCTCAAGTAATTGTCAACCATCAGTCAAACTGAGTCTGGTAGGTGTAACTGAGTGTAACTAAGTGTAACTGAGTGTAAACTGAAGACAACTAGACTGGTAGGTGAAGAAGGGCGATTTTCTTTCTAAAATCAAGGAATAAGGGCGCATTAAGCAATTGGAGGCCTAAAACTGATCAGTGAGAATCTCTCGAGGGATGGCTAACTGAGGGCTAGGTGCTGGACTGATGACTGGAATGCATGCAAATGCATGCAAACCCTAAAAGTGCATGCATGACTGAAAATGTAAATGATAAAAATACTGGTGGGACTAGGATGGAGTATAGGAATATCCTAACAAGAAAGAGATCATTAACTGTTGAATTTTTAGGCACCAATGTGAGAGTTAAATTGAATTGATATTGGATTTTTGTTGCGCCCATCTGACAATGACTAAGGAATCTCCAAATATATGTAAAGCATCTATTTCAAAGAGATTGGGGTTCTTTAAAATTCCCCAAAGGAAAAGGACATCTTCCTTCATATTTGTTCCCCTACCAAATAAGAGTCTAAACTTGAAAAAAATTCATTATCAATCTTCAGCAAGAACCCTGCACCACAGTTACCATTTCTAAAAGCTCCATAAAAAAAAAACTAAATCAAATTTATCAAGACCTGAAGAAACATCATAAATACTCCACTGCTTCCTGAAAGATGGTCCTTCAGTTTTGTATGTATTGATCAAAGAAAGAGCCTAATAGACTGCTTCACCAATCGAAACGGTTTTTTGTTGGAAGATAACCTTGTTCTGTGAGTTCCAAATTACCCAGAAAAAATGTGTAAACATATTCTTTAAATATCGGCGAGACTTCACCCAATGATAATAAGCATCTTCTATAGTCAAGGATTGCTAGGTATACACAATACCCAAAGACCTACAAATATTGAACCATACAATTCTGAAGAACAGACAATTTAAAAACAAATGATTCATCGATTCGTTGTCATTCCTACATAGCATGCAAATGCTCGGGCCCTGTTTTCCTCTTCTTTTCAAATTTTCCCAAGTCAGTATTTTGTCCTTAAAGAAAAGTGAGAAAAAACACTTTACCTTCAAGGGGGATTCCAATTCCAAAGTGTTGCATACCACCCTTTAACAATTCCCTCAAAATGGGCTTCAACAATAGTTTTATAGGAAAATTTTGCAGTGACTTGACCAGAGACTGATTTTTTGCACCAAACCAATCTATCCGTATCAAAAGGGAGATGTATTCCAGTTGCATTTAAATTCTAAATATGGTTTTTCCATTCAACATATTAAATACTTTCCAAGCCTAGATCCGAGGCCATTAACCAATAAGATTGATTATGAGGTAGACACAGGGGTCTTCTAACTTTATCAAGAGTTCTAAACCCGAATTCAACCAGATAATCTTGAATATAATTAGATAATTTAAAGCTATGTTCAATACCAACACAAGGGCCAATACCCACCTGTACTTGTTCACCATTGTCGACCAACCATGCAAGATGAGATTTAATCCAATGGAGAATATTCATAAAACCATTCCAATAGAAGGAAGCATTACTATAACTATTCTTTGGATATCTAAGCCACCTTATGAAGTCCCTTTTTATATACTTGTCATGTAAAACCTTCGACTATAGATTAGTATCAATTAACCCCCTCCAAAGAATTTTTAAGCTGAGTGCAACATTAAACTATAATTGTTTTTTTATTTTCCATCCTCCACACTTTTTAGGAAAAGATAAGCGTTCCCAATTAGTTAGATGGTAGTGGCCACCCTCAAGGTTTCCTGACGATAGAAACCTAAACATACAGCTTCTAATATTACTCAAAATATTTTTTGGAATTTGAGCTAGTAAGGACAAATAAACTGACATACTACTGAGAACAGATTTCAATAGAGTAAGGCATCCTCCCAAAGAAAGAAACTTATGACACCACATGTTAATATTGTTTTCAAATCTACGAATAAGCCAAAACCAATCGTAGACACCATAGTCATTTGGTTTTATAAAATAGCCTAGGTACTTAAGCCCATCATTCCGATGTGAAATATTATAAGGAAGTAAGCTAGAAATAGCATTGAGAGTATCTGTTTCCATGTGGATGGATAAGAATGTAAAATTCGTTGAATTGATTTCCATGCCCGAAGCCTCACCGAAAATCTTGTTAATATTAACAAAAATTTTCCATACATCAACCGTGTCTTCACCAACCAAGACCACATCATCTAGAAATAATAGGTGAGTGATAAAAATACTATGAGAGATTTTAACACTTTCGATGATACCAACACTATTTCCAGCACCAAGCATATGGCTGATACCTTCAATGACTAAAAGGAATAGCATAAGTGAAAGAGGACATCCTTGCATGAGTCCTCTGGAACTACTAAAAAATGCAAATGGGGAACCATTTACAAGCACTGAAAAGTTGGCCGTCATCACACATGCCATGACCCAGTTGGTGACAATAAAAGGAATACCAAAGTGAAGAAGTAATAACCTTGAGTAAACCCACTTAACTTGATCATATGATTTTACCAAATCAATTTTTAGAATCAAAACACTTAATTTTTTGGTCTTACCCACCGCATCCAATATTTTCCTATTGGAAAGAAAACGAAACTGTTCCTTTGACATATCTCTGATAATTTGTGTTTGATCTTGTTTGCAATAATTTTACAAATAATATTATACCCCAAATTGCATAATGCAATTGTTTTGAAGTCATTAAAAGACCGACACTTACTACATTTTCGAATCAAAGTAAAAAACATGGAATTTTAACTACTAGAAATCCAACCATCCATTCTTGACTGTTCAACCATCTCCAACAAAGCTTATCCCATAATGTCAAAGAAAAAAATGAACAATTCAACTGTCCAACTGTCTGGTCCTGTACTTCTATCCTTAGAAAACTCCTTGAGAACATTTTCAATCTCCACTAGAGTGACCGAGTTACCAAATGCCAATCCTTCTTCATTAGTTAAAAAAGAAGGATCGAATTTTAACACATTAAGTTGATCATCAACTATGTTTGTATTAGAGTTAGATAGGAGATTTTGAAAGTGTGACTTAGCGGCAATCTCCAATTCCAACTGATCCCTTATTTGGTTGCCAAGATGATCTTGTATGTCTCGTATTGAGTTAATATTTCGTCTATGAGTAGCATAATGATGAAAAAAATAATTATTTCTATCACCAAGAGCCACCCATGTCACACAACTTTTCAATCTCCATGTGCTTTCCTCCTGTTGTAAAATATCAACCAACCTCCCATTCTTTTGTTTTAGCTTTCAAGCCCTTAATCATAAAACTTAATTTATCCATTGAATTTAAATAAGCCGACACCTCAACTGAAGTCCAAAAATTTCTAACCAAAGAACATAAATCAGAATTTTTTAGCCAGGTACTGTTAAATTTGAATGACCTCTGAACTTTTAATGATAAATCATTAATGTGCAGCATAATTTCTTGGTGGTCTGAAATATTTGAGTATTCAATCCAGGATCTAAACCGAAAAAACTATGGGCTAATGACTCCACCATCAGAAATCTATCGAACCTCTTGCTAATGCACTCAGAACCAGACCTTATATTACAGCATGGTGCTCCCATTTTTTTGGGATCACATCCAATAAGTGGGCTCTCTGAAGTAAGTTACAAAAGAAATCAACAAATGCCTCATTTGAACCAGATGTACCCCAAACTTCTACATCATAGGGAGTAAATTTAAGGTCTCCTGCAATAATTAGACTGGGAATATTCAGAATTTATCGAAATTATCTAAAGCAGCCCTGTAGGGTTCCCTATCTTTATAGGGCCCATACATATTCAACACATATAATACAGTAGCACAGTGGTGAAATTTTCCTTCCATAAGAAGGCCACCCATGGTCTTGTAGGAATTAAAGAAGGATGTAAATGGAGTCCATCTAGAGAATCCCACTAAGTCAATAGAACAAAAATACCACCCAGGAAAAATCTTCGAAACAAATTCCATAGAATGAGAAGCAGAGCACATTGTTTCCTGAATAAAAATCACATCAACGCTAGTATATTTTATAAAATTGCATATAGCCCTAACCTTGGAATCCCCTCTAATACCTCGAATGTTAAAAGAAAGGAAAGACACTAAGACAACACTTGAAAGGGATGCTCTGCTCTAAGGGCCCTAGACTAATTCCCACTAGGGTTACTGGAAGGCATACCCGCTGCATCAATTCATTTAGAGAGAGGAATAAAAGAATATTCCACAGTATGATCTTTAATCTTCTTATATTTCTTGCAGATAGTAACATTTTGATAGTGAATCGAAAGTGTAATATTATCATCCGAAGACAGAGGGGTTATACAGAAAATTGTAAGAGGGGATTTTTTAACAGTGTTAGATAAGAGGGCTTCAGAAAACGTTTTCGTGCTAGAAATAATTTCATTATAATCTTGACCAACAGGTAGCTGCTGAAACCCCATGACTCTCAGGATATATCAAACCTTATGAAATTAAACCTCCATATAATTTAGGGCTAGGATTACCATCCATCAGCTTATCTAAATCCACAAGTAAATTCCTGGCAGTTGGCTTTGAAGTACCCTAGCATGTACGGATTTTTCAGCCAAAAGGTAAAAATCCAATTTAGCTTTTGCTACCCCTTCATAAATAATAGAAGGCTCATCAAGTAACATACCTAGAGTATTCATGCCATTCTTTAACTGCAATGAGTTCGATTCAGATTGAGAGGCACAGGAATGTTCCTTACTTGAAACTCATTGAATAAGGAAAGGGAACCGAGCTTTAATGTAAGTAGTATTCCAACAATGAAAGCATCGAAATGGAATATTTTGATAGTCTCAATTCTTCCATAATGTCTTGGAACCCCATTTTATATTAACCTCTATAGGTAGGCCCTTTCGAATATCAAATTCCACCATCATACTAGCAATCCATTTGTCAATTCCATAAACCATACTTTTTCCACTCTAATAAATATTCTAATATAGTTTCTGAGGTATTCAAATATATTTTGAGTCTAGAGCTCAAAAGGAAAGCTCGACATTAAAACCCACAAATGACTTCTTGTCAGTTTCTCTGTCGCAGGATTACAATTGGGGTGCCATCATTTTAGTACCAAAGATCCACCATATAAAAGCCAGGTACACTCCAAAATATAGGGGATGGCGTCCTCAGATGGAAAAATGAAAATAAACCAGCCTTTAGACATAATACTAGTTCTCGGAGGAAGGCCAAATTCCTGCCCCCATGTATTCTTCACCCATTCAATCAAATCCATAAGAGAGAATTTAGCTCCCTCAAATTTCCCATTTTTAAAGTAAATTTACCCTATCCATATTAACATCCAACACTAAAAAAAATTTCCCACCTTAGGTCTAGATTTGAATGATTTAACCTTCTTCATGCATGAGCGACCTCCCCCGACATTATTTTGTTGGAAGGGTTTAACAATGGATTAGCATAAAGCTATGGGATGAAGTTGCAGGAAACAATAGTAGGGAAACCTTTGTGTTTACCCTCAAGTGGGGTGTCCAAGGGTTTTGAACTCCCAACCTCCATGTGAGGGGACCTAAAGATATGTATATCAAGCTAACAATAGTGTAACAATACGTGTTAGAACCAATCAAGTAAGTACAAAAAGAGAAAAGGAAAGTGTCTAGGACAACTATAACTGAAAAGAAAGAAACAAGTCTCACTAGAAAATTTCAACATGACAACTAGGGTATGATTCAACAGAAAATGAAAACATAACCAAAAACCGGTCCAGTTTGCAGCAAAAAACAAAGAAACTTCCCACTTTTTTTAGTCTTGGTTGGTACTAGACCAATTGAAAGGTTAGTGGATGCCCTTGATTAGGCTGTGAATCTTCTTCCAAGCCTGAAAACCCTAGCTCTAAACCCTAGATCCATCCTTCTCCCTATATTCATCTTTTACTTTCTTTCTACATCATAAAATTTTTGCCAAAATAGAATTTTGTTATTATTGTTAAGTTCATTGTTTCAATCTAAAATATCAATTTATAATTAAAAATCTAAATTTTTTTAAGATTAATAAATAATAAATAATATTTAAATAAATAATAAATGATATTTAAGTAATAATCTTATAGTAAATAATATAATAATAAATAAACTTTTATATTTAAATCAATAATATTATGATAATAAATATAAATATAAAATAATAATAAAATTTAAAGTAATAAGTAAAATTATTGTAGAAAATAGGATAGATAATGGAGTAGAATAATTAGTTCAACTTACATGGAGCCAAAGCTCGAGCTAGGTTAGAATAGTTGTTGCTCATTCTATTGGGTCATCATGAGGAGTCTTATGAGGCTCAAAGGGAAATGCAATGTGATATCATTATAAATATAGATATGACTCAAATTTTGCTAGTCACATTGGTTGTCTTTAAAGGAATTTCTTTTATTTAGTAGAACGTTGAGGACCAGTTTCCAAGTATCGCTTAATTTGGTGTCGTCATCCCTATTGAGGTTTTCAGGTTTTAGGGACATCTTGATTTTCTCCCCGGCGTTCCATTTTGTAAGGTGTTCTATACATGCAATGATTTTATCTTTGTAAAGACAAATTTGGTGGCCGGTGTTGTGAGAGTACTCTCCTACAAGAGGTGGTGTCTACAATTGTTTTTATGGTATTGGGAGGGATGAAGGTGGTCTTAATGCCTCTTTTCCTTAAGTTATTGGAAATTTTGTCAGTTATGTTGTAGTTTTTAATGATTCATATGAAAATTTATAATTTTAGTAATTTATATTAGTTTTCAAAAAAAATAAAATTTAAAGGATAGTTTACATTCTTTTCTCATGGGTAAATAGCTATCATTTTCCATTTTAAATAATGAAGTGTGAGTTTTAATTTCACATGTCATTTAAAAGTGCATTTTTATTTTTGCACGCCATATATATATATATATATATATATATATGGAAATTTTGGTTTTTGTCATGGTCTAGATGTCTCCTCTTATTAGGTAAACTTGACTTGGTTGTGGTTTTTTGGGTCCATGGTATTTGGTGACCCATGGTAATGGCCCATTGTATTGCTGGTGAAGAATCATATTTAAAGGTTTCAAGGATAAACCTTATTTTTCATTATGTTTTTTGGTTTATTATATTTTTGTAAAGTTTTTATTTTTGTATTATATGAGGCAAGATATCAGAATTCAATGTTTCATATAGTTATTATAAATTTTATTTAAAAGAATCAACTATTTTTATAATGGGTAAAATTAATATTTAAATGTAAAATGAAAATAAAGTTAAAATTAAAACGTCGTATAAAATTTTATTGACATACAAAGTAAGACATCAAATTTCAACCATAATAATAACTTTAATCTTTGAAATAGATGTTTTATTAAATTTAATTTTTTTAATGAAAAATAATATATTTCTTTTTAAAACATATTTCAAAATTTAATAAAGCATTAAAAAAACATAACATAAAGTTTACCATTATTAATGTTTTTCTTCCAAACACATAAAAAGACATAATATATAATTTATCACTATTATTTTTTTCATCCAGAGATCGAGGAGACCTTCAAGCAATTGTTCTATAAACTCTCCGAAACATAAAAACAACAAAATTGAAGTGTTAGGACCATCAAATTGATTTGTTTGTAATATTGTTTCAAACGAATAAGTATAATCATAAAAGGCTTGCTTGACTCTTCTCTAAGATAAAAACATCGCTCTCTTTTCTATTTTAGTGAATGAATTTTCCATTATGATCATAATTTTTAAAATAGTTTTTGAAATTTGAAATGTTTATTTGTTAAAATAGAATTTTTATGTGTATAAATTTTTTTTTTATATTAATCATTTGTAAAATTTTCATTTTTTACATGTTGTAACAAAAAATTGGCTATATCCTTTTTATATTTTTTATGTAGTTAGGTCATTAATGGAATATTTCACTAAGTTTCCTAAATTTACAATATTATTGATTCATTGTGCCTACGTTTGTAACTCAATTTTCGGATTTTATGACAAAGTTTTTTTAATGTCTATAATATCAAACATTGTTTGACTACAATGTATGTCTTATATGTTTCTATATTTAATGTAGAGTCTCTATCTCAAATAACTCCACACAATCCATTATCCATCATTACTATTAGTCTTTATCTTTTTAATTTTCCACACCTTAATTCATGAATTATTAGACTTGAAGTGACTACTTCCAATATATTGGTGATCAAAAGATTAAATAAAATGTATTAGAAGAAGATGGACCTTATCTTTATGATTATAGCAAAGCAATTCTATAGATATGACAATTGTTGTAATATGAGTGAATGTTCTTAGTTCCATATAATATTGAAGAAAAATAAGTTACCTAATTTATTAAAGTTTTATAAGAAGAATTACAAAAATGTTAAAATGAAAATAATATTAATTAGATAAATTCTTTCTATACTCTAGAATGAATGATTTAACTTACACTTAGTTATAAATTAATTAACATTTTCTTACTTAACATTATGTGTTTTTTTAAAATTATTATATCTCTTTCTCTCAAAAAAAAATTTATTAATATAAAGATTCTCCACTACCTATATATTTTAAAAGTACAAAATTTAAATAGATTTATAATAATAATTAATAATCTATCCAATTCCAAAATGTTAATATAGGCATTTTTTATTATATTAATAAAACATAATGGAAATAAGTTGAAAAATAAATGACTTTCCCAAAATGTTAATATGAAAAAATATATTTTTTATTATAATAATAAAAATGACTTAAAAAGTGAACTACCTTCCAATCAAAGATGAACTACCTTCCAAAAATTATGATGATAGAGTTATGGAGGAAGATATTTTCAAGATTCCTCTACATAATCAAATTAAATAATCTTTTATTATAATAATAAAGTACACAAACTATGATGTTAAAGTTATGGAGGAAGATATTTTCAAGATTCTTCCACATAATCAAATTAAAATAATTTTTTAATATAATAATAATAAATTACACAAAACATAAGTTATAAAATGAAATACCTTTCAAAAATTATGATGCTATGATGCTAGAGGTATAGATGGAGATATTTTCAAGATTCCTTTTTATAGTCAAATTATTTAAATGCATGCAATATCTTATAAATGAAAATAAGTTAAAAATTAAATGACTTGAAAATATTATAATGTTATAGTTATAAAGCATATATTTTCAAGATTTCCTCAAAAATCAAAATGTAAATTAAAAAATAAAATGACTTCCAAAGAGTATGATGATATAGCCATAGAGCAAATATTTTCAAAATTCATGCATAAGATTAAATAGATTAAAAGATAAATCTCATAAGATACTTATGATAAATTAAAAATTAAATGCCTTGAAAAATTATAGCCATACAAGATTCCTCTACATGACCAAATAGAAGTGAATGAAAAGTCTTATAAAAATTGAAATGACTTGCAAAAATTATAACCATATAAGATTCCTCTACATGACCAAATAGAAGTGAATGAGAAATCTTATAAAGTGATGTAGTATAGTTATTTATGAATTGATAATAATGCAGCCAAAAATCCAATGATAAGATTAAAAGAAATCTTAGCTAATGAAAAAGAGAGGAATATTGTTTTTTGGTAAAAGAAAATAAAAATGATGGAGGAATATTGTTTTTTGGTAAAAGAAAATAAAAATGATGGACAAATTTAAAATCACATATTCCTTAGTAAGAAATTAAACTACAAATTTAAAAGAAATATTAGCTAATGAAAAAGAGAGAAATATTGTTTTTTGAAAAAGAAAAGAAAAATAGTGAACAAATTTAAAATCATATATTCCCTAGTAAGAAATTAAACTACAAGTTTAGTTAATCACAAAAGATGATGTGATTGTTAAAAAACACCCCTATTTTTTATGAAGTCAAGATTTTTAAGGAGTAACATATAAGGGAAATCCCCACTTTAATGAGAATCGAATCAAAGTTGTATTAATCCAACAATCCTCGATTACAGAAATTATTTTGTTATCTTAACATTGCATCCTCATTATGCCCAGTTTATTATTATGTAATGTTCTATCCTCATTACTGACATAGAATATGGTTTGTAAATACAAAAAAAATATGATTAAGAAATTTATGCAAAAGTATATTTCACGTGTAAGTTAAGATGGAAAATTTATGCAAAAGTATATTTAATGTGTAAGTTATTTGTCTCTGTTGTTTAGTTTTATATATTATCTATTAATTATTATATTATTAATAAAAAATAATATAATAATAGTTTATTTAATGTGATTTATATATTTCTATATTTGTTTGTGTATTACTTGTATCTTTGCTTAATTTAAGAAAGACGTTATACTAATGTGATTTATCTAGTGTGAGATGTAAATAAGATGAAGTAAAATATGTGGTGTTGTATATAATATGTCATCATGTAGAGATTGGTTTTGTGTAATGTCCCTTAAAATAGCAAAAATTTCAAATTTTTCCGATACTAGATTAAACCGATAAAGATATGAACGATAGTAAATTATCTTCAGTAATGATCAGTACCTACTGTATCGGTATTTGTTTTCTATTATTTGAAGTGTCTTAATTTCATAAATGTCAAGGTTTGCTAATTGTAACTTCTACAGCTTTGCGGAAGCGATTTAAATGAAACTCTGTCGCAAGTGAACAAGTGTTTAAGGTGTAATAATGCAAATCCTTTTCTTATTGTTTCAAGAGTTTGTGTGCAAATTATAAAAGTCTAATGGACGATTCAGGTGGGATGGATCCCTAATGATAGCGGTTGATGACCCGTGATGAGATGCATGGTCTTTCAAGGGCTACGTACCCCGACAGAGCTGCCAAGAGGTAGGGTGTAAGAATTTGGAGACTTCTGACTTACTTAGCGAGTTTCGCTAATGCATTCAGTTTATACTTGTTTGCAGGTATACCTATGAGGCATCTACCGAGAATTCCTACTACACCTTTCTAGCAAATGTTTAAGTCTCAAGTGTGAGGGCTTTTAAATGTTGACACCTTTTAAAAGCCTTGTTGGGGTTGTAATACTTTTTAAACTACACCACTTGTTAACCTTGTATTTATTAAATGGTACTATGTAATGTTTTGGGTCAATGTATGGTTGATTGTATTTACAATACATGTGGATTTTGAATGGTTTAAATACTATAGAGTTTTGAGTCACGTCGAAATATTTGGAGTGGGTAGTAGCATTGAATGTAGTTATGCGACGGCACATGGCCAGCACTGCCAGTTGTGCTGGGGGTTTCTTCTATGGTTCTACACAAACAAAGAGGTATTTTCATGGTTCATTTCTTCTGCCTGTTGTGGACGCGTTGAGGGTTTCATTACTGACCTGAGCTATGGCTCATGGTCAGCACACCATATGGAGTAGAGATGGCGACTGAAACAATCGGAGGTAATTCTTCTCAGTTTCATACTACACCCTTGCTATTTGCATTTATATATATATATCATGATATATGGTTCTGATTTCAAATGGCATGTTTGGTTGGAGGTGTTGGTTAGCGTTTATCTTTTGCGTGGCCCGGACTCGACAGTGGTGATGTTTGAAAAATGGTAAGTCCAGAATATGCCAATTCCTAGCCCCTCCTTTCGCCTCTGTGTTGGGGGGTACTGTTGATGTGTGCTTATGAGGAACTTGTGAACTTGTTTGGGTTCATTGTGACAATTTTCGAGTTCCTGGAAGTCGCCATTTGGATGGAATATTGTGAGAAGATGTATCTATTGTCATTTGCAGACCCCAGAGGATTTTAGTACAAGGTTTTGGTTATCTGGCTCTATGTTTGAATTTTGTTGAACTCTCGCTATTTGGAATAATACCCAAGATGAACTGGGGTTTACATTTAAAGACCTATTGTTTGCGAAATGTATTTGTATGGGCCCTGAAATGTTCTTCTGTGTAATATTTATAAGGGTTTGGTACCCTATCTAATCTCTGCGTTTTTAATTCATATGAATGTTGTCTGTATCAAAGTTTATTGTGTTTTGAAAGATGTTGGTTGTGAGTATGACTATTTAGATGGCATGAAACGTAAACTTGAGGCTAAAATAAAATGCCTATCATGATCTAAGATTTGGGGTTTTTACTACTATGTTTCTGGTTATTTGAAGTAGGTAGAAAGACAAAAAGGGTCTCAAATGAAATGGTGGTGGGAATTGATCCCTGTACCATCGTTTGTGAATAACACTTCTCTATATAATGATATGGTGGTGGGAATCGGTCCATGTACCATCATTTGTGAATAACACTTCTTTGTATAATGAGATGGTGGTGGGAATCGATCCCTGTACCATCATTTGTGAATAACGCTTCTCTATATAATAAGATGGTGGTGGGAATCAATCCCTGTACCATCATTTATGAATAACGCTTCTCTGTATAATATCATGTTAAGTTTGTTTGATGAATATGGTGTAACCCTTCTGTGTTTTAATTAAGATTCGTAACCCTAGATATTGTTTTGATTGACCCTTGAGAGGTATGGGTTGTTGTACAATCGCTATACTTATGGCATCTAGTAAGATAACAAATATTGGATGGTGTTCGATCTCCCGACCCGTGGAATGCCATGTTAACGATTTTGAATGTTTGTGGATTGTTTGATTTATGAAATGCAAATCGTTGAGTTTCTTTTTCATAGTTTAGGTTGCAATAATGGAAATGTCTGATACTAAGTTTATAAATCGTGATGCCTGGAAGATGTGTTTAATCTCTTGTGATGAGTTGACTGTGGGTGATAATCGATCCTTAGAAAAGTTTTGTGGATGATTAACTTGTTTGAATATGGGAAAACTTTGAGAAAGAGTAAGCTGTACATGCCTTCACTACTTGGTATGTTTAATTCGAAGTCTGCATTTGTTTTCCTGAAAGGGTTAGTAGTTTTCGAACATATTCCTTGCTAGATCTATGATAGGTTGATGTTGTATATTTGAAAGAGGACTTTAGTGGCGACAAATATATAAAAAAAATAATGCAAACATAAATTTTATCCTAGCTATACACAGAGTATGGAAAACATAATTTCAAATGTTGTTTCAGAATGGAGAGGATATATAAATAATTTTACTAATGATGCTTTCAAAGGTGTATCTAAGTATTAGGAACAGATTTCTAGGTTATGGGTTTGCTAGGATGTCTAGCACAGGAAATTGCTAGACATTCTACTGATCCTAGCTTCTAGGTTAACGTAATCCTAGCAGAAAAGCTATATCTAAACAATTTAGGATGAAAGAAAAACAAGGCCAAATGATGCTGGGGTAGCATCCTCTATTATAACTTAAATTGAAAGATTCACATTTCATACCTGATTACTTTGTAGTTTGCTCCCTTCCTGAAGTAACCTACACACTCAAACAATAATTAGTGTAGATCCCTCTGAACTCAGCTGACCTGTTACAATGACTTTGGGGCTACCACGTTCCTCCCAACCTCAAGACCCTTGAACCGTTACGGTTCTATCTGGATCCCCCCAAGCTTGGTTCCAACATGCAATGAGAGGTAGAGGCCCTAGATCCACTGCTGGTGCAGTTCTGAGAATTTCTAGGTAAGGTTGCTTTAGCTTCTTGGAGCAGAATACTTTTCTTGGATTACCATAATAGAATGATAAGGACCAAGAATGATGGATGATCCCCAAACTTGGGATCTTCCCTCTTTAAGTAGGGAAGCCCTTCAATTAGGACTGTTGAAACAATCAGTTTCTTTAAATTAGATAATTAATAATTAAAAGGTATTATTTAATTAAATATCTAGTCCTTCTGAACTATGACTTTTCCAACTGTTTAATTATAAGTCATTTTGATTTATGCTCTTAATAATAATTATAATAACAACAATTATACTAACAATAATTATATTTTACTTAACTATTAATACACCATTTACAATATAAATTAATGCATAGTCAGATATACTAATTATATTCCATAATTAAATAATAACACCATTATTATTAAATCTCTTTAATAATAGTAATATCCTCGAGGCCTTTATACATGTTAGTCATAAAAGACTATTGGTAATTATATTTTATTTAGTTATGTGTCATCACATGCCACTTCTTTTCTCTTTAACTTTTAGGGACACGGTCCACTTCTTTGGATGGTCTCGATCAGCTTGGTTAGGTACCTCTAGTCTCTCTCTTTGCATGTTGGATTTCCTCGTTTAACATGGTAGTTCCCGCAGTAGGTGATGATGGATAAAAAGATGAATCATTTAATAAAAATAAATAAGTGTGATAGAAGTGCTCTTCAGAGTCTTTCTGACTCAACACTTTGAGACTCAGTAACCCCAAGTACTCTTCAGAGCCTTTTAACTCAACACTCTAACATGGGCATTTCCCTAGTGCAATTCGAGAGCCCCTGCTCAACACTAGTGATAGGATGTGGTTGTGAAGCACATCTAGAATATTTACGTTTCCTTGGATCTAGTATTTGTTTCTCAAGCTTGGAGTGCTCCAGGGTTTTTCCCAACACTCAATGTACCTCAGGGCTTACTCCAATTACAATAAACATTCTTCTGGGTACATCGGGGCTTATGCCTAGTACGTAGGTTATATGTGTGTTTCTGAGTCCACGCTCAACACACTCATAAGTCAAATCATGTAAAAGTCATAACTCTACACAGTAAGTAACAAAAGATCATCTCAATATATTAGGGTTTGTACCCATATCAAATTAGAAGAACATCATTAAAACATTGGGGCCTCCTCATCCAGTATATACTCAAATAAAGAAGTCAGTCAGGGTCCATGTCTGATATGTCGATATACATATATATAAAAGAATGAATCATAGGTGCTAGGGGTTCATGCCTAATACTCAAACTAAACATAAGTGCTGGGGATGTGGCCCAATATAACAACAAAATAGTTAGTTCAAAATTCGGGATATTACATTTTGTGTCTCTCATGTCTAAGCATCATGTCTATCTTCGTAATCACTGTGCATAAATGTGGCTATGTCCAAAGATTGTTATTGTTGGAAAAATCATTGTGTATACTTGTTGTACAAGAATGTATGGGATTGACCACTAGCTGGGAATGAACTTGCTAAAAGAAATGCATTCATGGGAAATAAAAAAACTACACCAAAAATAGTTAGTGTTAAGGAAGCCATGAAACTATCCTAGTGTGTGGACAAAAGAGGTACAACATGTGCAATAATTGTTGCATTCCCCACTGAGGCTATAACATCTACAAATATATTTACGTTAGATATATTTGGAGATGTTGCAAATGAAAATCATG
Organism: Larix kaempferi; assembly: GCA_027924585.1. Classification (NCBI taxonomy): domain Eukaryota; kingdom Viridiplantae; phylum Streptophyta; class Pinopsida; order Pinales; family Pinaceae; genus Larix; species Larix kaempferi. Next base: position 1,759,831 of record BSBM01000450.1, on the reverse strand, counting down.
TGACAGTCATGGGAAGCGAGGATGCAGCCATAAAAAATGATCCATCATATTTTTCAACTTAAGTAGTTGCATTTTTTGCTTTCTCCCTTAATGTTATCAATTCTAAATTTTGCACCTAGTTTGATTGCTTTGTCTTCATAATGGAATGGTATATCCTTCTATTTGAGGCAATTTCCTTTACCATCATAAATTACTAGGTTATATAACACCTTAAAGAGTTGAAGAAACAACAACAAACTATTTCCTTATCTATTAGCTGTTAAGATCCTAGTGGGCGGCCTTCACTAACACCTCAGGGTTTTGGTGTAATGGTTCATATCATTTGGTATTAGAGCCTCCACCTAGGTTCAAGTCACAAAGCGGGTGGCAACATCGGAATTGTAGTGTTTGTCCAGAGCTCGTACGGCTCAAAGGGGACACCACCGTATGGGTGCACATCCAGGCCAGAGTCTGGACTGTGGATCGTGGTGGGATGTTAAGATCCTAGTGGCAGGCCTTCACTAACACCTTATGGTTTTGGTGTAACAGTTCGTATCATAAACATTGAGATGATAGAATGTGATTTTGAGTTTAAAATACCCATGGCTGAATTCAACAATGCATCACAATAGAAGGAATGTAGACTTTGTATTGTGCAAAACCTTAAGGAGGATGCAAGGGTTGCTATCAAGGATCATGGTGTTGGGAAGGGTGGTTAAGGGGAATATAATTTGACCTTTCAATGTGCAATATCTAGGGTAGAGAGGTGTTGGCAAGTGGGGAACTAGGGACTATACCAATGATCATGTTGGATAGGGAATGAAGTGGGAAAGTCTTGGTTTTTGGAAAAAAACATCATTATTAAAGGTGAGGGGATATTGTAAGGACGCTAATAATGGATGAATATTATCATATTTTGCTTCATAGATCAAGGAAAGGTGCATATACTTACAGATATCCTCCTTTCATACAATGGTATTGAATAAGAGATGAGAGAGTTGAGGTTTTGTGGATGAGTTGAAGTCATATTTTTAATCATGTTTAGTAAGTGTGTAATATATTTTGCTAGCATCATATGAGGTGAACAGAACAAAATTAATGTAGATTATCCATTATAAGTTATTCACAGTCCAATGAGGTTACATTCTAGAGAATGTGTATGTTTGAAATGTTTCCTACTAACAAAAGTAACCACAGAATTTTGAGAAACAAATATGAATTTATCACCTTCCTTCAGTCAATCGAGGTAGCAAGGTTGGGTTTGAGAGGTTATGACGAGTGCCAAATATTTGGCAAGATGTAATATCCCGATTTTTACCCTATTGCATTAAAATTGTAAATGATGTAAATGTCGTTATTCAATCATGGTGAGGAGCTCAAGGCCAAGGCCCCGCCATTGATTTAGCATTTATGTATCGGCAATAAAAAATCGATGCATATGGTTCTTGTGCTAGCTATGCACAATAGAAATTAAAGACATCATGTAAATATGAATTTTAATGAAATACCCACAACTAGTTATGCAATGCAACAAGAGATGGGGGCATAATTCTACAAGGAATAGGGAGGGATATTATTCAAACCCTTAAACCAATGGTGTTAGGAAAATGTCAATGAATGAACCCCAACTGCCCATTTTGACTTATGCACTCAATCATTTAATTCTTCCAAGAGTTAGTTGAGGTAGTTAACGCCTTGGGAATGAAGAGGTATGGCAGCCAATTTCGTGCATGGGCAAGCCATCAACCTGGGAAAGCATACTTTTTCTTATGGGGCAAGAAAACACCCACAAAATTGTGCCAAAATCCATTCTTCACCCATGGTCTTTGCTCTCTCATGCAGTCTAAGCTAGCTTGGACTTTCTCCTTCACGTTTTCCGTCATTTTCCTGCATTTTCCATAGCTGGGAACTCGTTTTTGTATTGCACATTGGTTGGGAGGAAGGGAGTCGCAATTTGGGGGATTAGAGAGTTTTCTCCTGCCCCTTGAATGCCCATGAACATTTTTTGAAAATGAATTTGCTTCCCCAGGGATGATTTGCCATCTACTAGTTCGTTGTTTTTCGTTTCCCATGTTTTTCTTCATACCGAACACTTGTGATTTTGTTGTTGTGCGCATCCTTGTTTTGGTTTAAACTTGTGAGAAGAATTAGGAGTGGAAGTGGACAAAAATTGGCTTGATAAACTTAGTGAGGAAGTAACCCCTCAAGAAGATCAAAAGGGTTGGTTGCTCTTCTATGCACACCTTGAAGAACACTAGAATGGAAGGTATGGCCTGAGGGACTGTCTAGTAGTGAAGGGAATACTTCCTTGTGCCAGGTGTGTAGGTATTGTGGGGACCAAGCTAGATAGATCTTGCAAAGGGTGTCCATATCTCTGTGGTTGAGCTCACTAGCTTAGCAATTCTCCTTTCCCATTGCCTTAGCACCCTCATAAACCCAACTGTAGATTGGCTTGGCTGATTTTGGGTGCATATTGGGCTATGTGTGAGTTTGTTGTTCCCTTGTTCCTTGTAGAGATCATGCCCAGCTCGAGGGTGGAAGTTGTGTTGAGAGATTGATGATCACAACTGGCCTAAGGTTGGGTGGAACCTTGCAGTTGCATAGCCAGTTGCTCAGGACTACTTTGTTATAAGATAAGTACTCTCTTTTGTTAACTCTGCAATGTATTTATTTGATGACTATCATGAATATCTTGAATGTATGATAGATGTGTAATAGAATTTACTTCCGCTGTGTTTCTTACATTTATATATCTGCATATGTCTTTTTATATTATGTGAATCTTTATTTAGTAATCATGGGGCCAAATGCCCAGTTTTAGCATCACGTTCTCTCCATCGTAGGGGTATGATGGGACATTTGATTACAATTGTCAATAATATATAGAGCTTAATGATATTTAGCATGGAAATTATGAGTAAATAGCCACTCACAATCAATTGTACTATATTCCTTTTTCATAAGAACTAGTTGGGGGTAAGGCTTGGTAGGATTATAAATCTTCATAACATTATTATGGGGTTCGTAATACGGTGTGATTTGGGGTTCAAATAACAATGCCTTGATATGGTCTTAGCATTAGAAGGTTTGATAATCAATAGCATTGTGTCTTGTGAAAACAACAATACTGTTTTGTAGAGTAGGTGAGGAGGAATGAGTTGGAACTGCTAAGGTGAATATGAATGTCTAGAATAAAAATGAGAAGTGGGATGAAGGGAAAAATCTTGGTTTCCATACTTACAGTCCATTAAAAAAATGATACATATTAAAGACATAAACACACTATATACATGGCTATTGATTGCATAGAGGATATTAAAATAGAATTAAACTTAATGATCAATTCATGCTCTAGGCAAAAAATAGTGAGTTGCACCTCGATCCTACAAAACACCTCAATGTATTGATGTGCTAAATGATTGATCTAGTTGATAATCATAACTTTGAACAACTTTTTCCTTCAAAATAATTTTTGACAGCATTAACAACATTGGAATATGTCTATTTTCCTCTTGGCAGCCCACACATGGCTATGATGGATGGCCGCTGGCTTTCTGTACATAATCGATATTCTCCACTGCCCCCACACAATCCGATTTATCGGATGAATGGCTGTCTGCACTGCAATATACTGTCGCTTCTGGAGGATGGGCATTATTAGTTTTGGTTATGTCACTCAGTTTACCATCTAATCAACATATTTGCCCATTCCATCCCCATTCTACACTGTCAACTTTTTTTAAGAATTCTCGAAATGACGTCCTCGATGTTGTTTTGGGGAGCAACAAAAACATACAAACAGAACATTTCTGCACAGAGCTATGCACAGAGCTACAGCTCTATAAAACACCAGAACAGGAGCAAGTGTTTTTCTTGTATTATTATCCTCTTGCGAACACAAAATACAATTACATGGAAAATATAAAACTGGGCAGTTGTTTTCCAATTCCCGAGAGGCAAAGCGCGCCGTTTCTAGATACTTCTACATTGCCTGCTCTAGAGGCTTCTTCAACAAGCTACTTTCTTTTCCAATAAAACAGTGCCTGCTCTAGAAGCTTCTTCAACAAGCTACTTTCTTTTCCAATAAAACAGTGCCTGCTCTAGAGGCTTCTTCAACAAGCTACTTTCTTACGGAGTTACAAGTGACACATTAAATTGACATTACACCTACTACATTAAATCTACAACTGCCAAACTGATTACTTACGATGGGAGGAATTGACTACACCTTCCAATACTCGAAGCCGAATTGATCGTCATCTCATTTCAACTATCCCACCGACTTCATCGAGTATTACATCAAATTATCGGTGCGTACTCCTGCGCAGGATCTTTTGCTCATTATGGGCACAGACAGTAGTGTTGTGTGGCCACCGTGCACCCCAAGTTATGCATGCAACAATTGCCATGGATATAGCACGGTTTTTCTTCCTAGCAAGTCATCCTCTGCTGTGCCTGTAATGTGTGCATATCCAAAGTGCCAAGAACTGTTTGGAAGTAGGGTATGTTCTTCATTACGTCTCGGGAAACACAACAGGCCATCTTACTAATGGAGACCTTAACTTTGCCATTGGAAGGAGGAGGCAGACGAGCAATAAAGAACTTCGGAGTCGGATGTTCAGTGGTTTCTTCCGGCTTCTCTGTTATTGCTGGATTTGGAAGAGGAGGTCTGTCTATGCCTTCCCAGCTTACTCCTTTTCGTGGAGATAGGTTTGCTTATTTCCTTGACGATCTAAGCAATAGTAGCATTATAGTGCTCGGTGACATAGGACATTGCTTTGGCTTACACTCACTTTCTAAATAACATACAGCGAATACTATTACATTGGTCTCGAAAGACTGAGCATCGGTGGAAAACAGTTGAGGGTGTCCTCAGATTTATGGACATTTGACAGCAAAGGCAATGGCGGAACCATAATAGATTCGGGCACCTCTTACAGCTTCTTTCCCGAAACAATCTATGAGCAGATTGTATCTGAGTTTGCTTCTCAGATTGGATACAGAAGGGTTTATGCAGAAGGCTATGAGTTATCATGTTACAATGTTTCTGGTGTGAACGTTACGAATATTCAGTTGCCTCGATTTGTATTACATGGTACTGCCTGATGAGAATAGTTTCATTGAGGCCAGCACTGATAATTTTCTGGCAGCAACTTCTGATACAATCTGCGTGGCAATATTAATGAATGCTGGGAGTGTACCCGATGGACCTGCTGTAGTTCTGGGAAACTTTTAGCAGAAAAAATTCTATTTAAGGTTTGATAGACGGAATAATCGTTTGGGCTTCACTCAGAAGGCCTGCAAAGCATTCGGATGAGTGATCACCTTGTTTTCAAAAATTTACAAATTCAGGGGAAAAAGCTAAGTTACAGGTTTCGGTTTTTGGTATATCTGGTTTCATTTTTTGGTATATCTGGTTTATGGGCTGTTGAATATACTCTTTTAAAGTTGTTGTTCCCATGGTTTAAAAAAAAATTAATAAAATAAAAACTTATGTCCTAAGATTATTCTCATTTACATTAAGCATTTTATATCAATTTTTATATCAATAGTAAAATACTCCCAATTCATTTTCATCAACATTACCTTATTAATCTTATAAACATCATGGATGTGGATTTATGTTATTTAATATTTTTATAATTTACATTAACCATTTTATATCAGTAGTAAAATACTCCCAGCTCATTTTCATCAACATCACCTTATTAATCTTATATTTACATCACCTTATTAATCTTATAAACATCATGTATGTGGATTTATGTTATTTAATATTATTAAAATTTATATAATTGAAGGTTGATGATATATAATAGAATATCGAGATTATTATTTTTTAATTATGTGTTTGTGTTAGTTGATATTTAATGGATGGTAGGTGGGAAATCTAATTATAAATACAAATCATAAAATAAATGTTAATATTATTGTGATTTGAATATTAATAAAAAGAATAATAATATTATAATTTATAAAACAAATGGTTTTAAGAATTAATTATTTGCTTTTCTTGCACAAACAAAAAGCATAGGGTTTTAAAGGATTGAGTATTTCCATGTCTTCTACATGCAAAATACATTGGCAACATTGGTTAACAAACAAGCTAACCATATTTCCCATATGGTCAAGGTTTAGATTAGTAAATGGAGAGGCTTTTGAATGCTTATGGGAAATAATGGTAATGTTAATTTACTGAGGCCTTATCCATATCACACACTGCATGGCATCTAACCATGATGGGTTGTAAGAATGTTATAGTTTAAATTTGTATGTTTTTTGTTTTGTGTGATTATGCTTATGTAAATGGAGTGTGGGTTAAGGTATGAGGAGTGTTAGCACTCAAATTGTGCTAAGTTCTATGGAAGATTTCGTAGGAATGAAGGTGCTTCATGATTGTAAAATCCCCGAAGGGAGAGCCAGTTCTCGGACCACATACCCAAGAACAAAGGAATCAGAGTTCAGCGTAAGGAGGATCAGTTCAAGGAATAGAAGATTTGGGGAAGATCTAGAGGTCCCTGATGATCAGAGAGCTAATGATGAGTTAACGCACCAGAAACAAATGAAAATATGTATGGATGGTTCAGATCAAATGCCCCGAAGATCGACGGCTATGAGTGCACATCGCAGATAAGTTGTGGGTGATCTAACGCATGGGCAGGCATGAATCAGCGGGCAAGTTCTTAAAGCAATTGATGGCGAAGATCAGCGGGAGGAAAGATCTACGGTGTACATCCATGGCGTTGATCTAACTTGCATGAAATATGTTGTGTTTCAAATCACCGCGGTCAGAGTAAGCGTCGTGCATCTATCAACAGTGTAGATCTACCAGAGGCAAATCAATGACCAAAGATGACCGCATTGATTTTCCTTGTGGGTAGTTTAACCTCGTCTCAAATCGTCGCGGTTGGTAAAATTGAAGGCCATCATATGGTCAGGATTTGAGCAGGAAAGGAGATCAACGGCTTAAGTATTTCGAAGATCTAAATGGATATTGAAGTCAAGTACGACTTGATTAGAAGCTGTGGGAGATCAGAAAGTAGATCTACGGAGGAGAAAGGGCCGTTCAAGAGGAACGACTGATGTGGCTTCACCACCGTCACACTTGGAGGGGTGATATGGCATCTAGCTTTATAAAAGCCGGGTATGTATAAAGACTTGAACTCCACCTGTCTCGGATGCGTTGGAAAGCGAAAGAACCTGATCCCACAGAGCAGACCAGCCGACCAGAAGCTTAGGTAGATTGTCCAGGTTTCAGATCACCAGGTTGGTTTTTTTTTCTCTCTTCCTATGAATTCGTTTGAATGGCTAAAGTAAGAGATTCCCCTGGTGCCGAATCTCCAATCACCAGTCCCCGGATGGAACACAAGGATGATGACATATTCGACACCATACTAGTCAACATCTCCATAGAGGTGGCCAAGGAGAGGTTGGAGGTTATAAGAGGCAGAATAATAAACGTCCATAAGGTCTATCAGTCCTTCTTTCATCTATTCACCACCACCCAGACCCCAAATTGCCATGAATTCATTGAATGGTGTGCCACAAATTATTCCTCAGAATAGAGAGCGATCCTAGATAACTCAGGCTCTAAGACCCTCTACTCGGTGAAAGCCCAGACTCTTAGAAAGGCCTTAGCCATTTCCCATGAATTCGGTCAGAAAGCCCTAGGGTATCAAATGGAAGACCTGGTTCAATACTCTCGCATAGCCCCAAATGAACTCAAACAAAACTTTTACCATGATGCCCTATTACCAAATGTGTCCTTCCCAGGTTCAGTTTTCCGTGACGAGGCCAGTTTGTTCAGAGATGAGTCTAAATAGATAATCTCCATGATATCCTAGGTTTTAGGGTTAGATAGTGACCAATATGTTCCAGAAACATCGATCAGTCTGATGTTCGTCTTAAGTACCTGTCCAGTAGAACAAACATACCCAAATTCATTTGTCTAGATTGCGTGTCTAAGGTTTAACGATGCCATGGCTGAAAATATTCACTCCAAGTTAATTGAGTTCCGTAAGACAAGGACCCCTAGATTCCAGTCTTATTTACTGAAGATGTTCTTAACAGCAGTTGAAGACAACCTACATGTATATGGGCTGAAAATTACAAGAGAGATGTATTCAGATTACATACTTTTCATGAATAACTTAATGACATGGGTTTATCACATCTTTTCCCAGGTGAATTTGCCTGGAATACTCCCAGAAATGAAGGATTTGCTACAACCCCCTATGGAGAAAGGGATTGGGGACTGGTTTTTGCTAAAATAGGGAACTGTAATTAGAATATATGGATTTTCATACCCGCCATATGTACTCCCTGCATTTTTGACACCCAGGTTGTTCCATTTGGAATTCATAAGGAAGAAACTGACAGCTGAACATGGACATTTTATAGATATCAAGAAGTTATCTGACTTAGCTTTCCCCTGGACAGTGGGTTCTTTTCTAATCAAACACAAAACAACCCTCTCAGGAATTGAAAGAATGATGATGGACCTAGGACTCCCTTCCCGGGTTGCAATGAACTATGATCCACATCACATAATCTCAGAAAGAAGTAAGGCAGTTGATAGGAATGGGTATGAGCATTTTGAGATGGCTGGAATGACTGAGAGAGCCAATTGGTTAGAATATATAGATCAAGGACCAATGGACATTGATGCTTAAGAGGACTCTCAAACTCTGAGATTCCTTTTTCAGGGAAGCACACCTTCACCATGCAGATCACCTGGTAAAGCTTCTACAGGCTCAACAGACTTATATCTGGACAATATTCCAGGAAAAACCAGTTCTTTTGGGGTTATTAGCACTATGGATGTGGATAGTGACTCTGAAAGAGCTGCAAAGAGGTAAAAGGTGGAGGGTGAGGATCAATAAATAGTGAAAATACAAGAAGAGAAAACTAAGAAAAAGCAGGTCAAGTTTCTCATGCCTCATTATGAAGTAAAAGAGCATGTATTTGGAAAACCACCCAAAGGACCTACAGGATCAAGTATCAATAGGGCCCAGCTGTTGGAAGAATATCATGAAAATGTTGATAACATAGCAGCAAAAGCTAAGTTGTATTCTGAGGTAAGAAAGATATCCAAGAATGAAGTGGACTTGGTTACTAGCCGAAATCTGGACTAGAACACATTGAGCCTTGCCATGGCCATCAGAGCAAAGCTACAAAGGTAAAGTTCAACCTGGAAGACATCCCTATCCCTGATATAATCAATCTACACAAAGAGATAGGGAAAGTCATATATAATAGGCTGCTGAAGCTTGCAATAGAACTATCAAAAGTGCAGACAAATAAGGCTAGAGTCCAGAAACAGATGGGGCTCGAGAAAGAAGAAAATAAGTCTCTGAAAGCGCAGGAAAAGAAACATCAAACACAGTTGTTGGAAAATGAGACCGAAGAAGATAAAAATAAAAACATCCAAGAGTTGTTGAATGAAAAAGATCAAGAGATCTTGTCATTAAAAAAGTAGATAAAGATCCCCACCACTCAATTGGAAAATAGTTCTGAAATAGCAGAGTTGGAAGAAGAGAAGGAAAAGTTGAAAGGGGAGTTGTTAGACTGTAAAGCCAAATTGGTGGAGTTTGGAGATAGGGAAAAGAAGCTGAAGTTTGACATGACCTATATGGAGGCCAGTGCAAACTCATGGAAAACCCATTTTGAAGAATTGGATAGGAAAGTGACAAGAAAGGAAAAGGAAATAGATCAAGAGGCCTCAGCCTCCATTGTAGCTGGAGATTTTTCCTTGGTAGGGCAGATACCTAATGCTAGTTTGGAGGATGCTAAGGTGATCCGATTAAAGAAGCAAGTTTCCAATCTGCAAACTTTGAAGGATATTCCAGAAGGCCAAAAGGAGGCTTGGGAAACCAAGTACCAGGAGACGTAGTCAGAGATTGATAGTTTGAATGAAGAGGTGATAGGGAAGAAGGTGTTACCCGAAGCCAGGAAAATCATATGGGATGATATCATAAAACAGGCTGAAGATCTAAGGCCTTACCTAAAATTTATAATGGATAAAGGAGTAGTGGTGAAATTATCCCAACAAGGTGTAATAGTGGTGAAGGAGAGATTGAACAAAAAGACTTTGGAGCATGCCTAGAATGCAGTTGAGTTCTTAGGTGGCCTTTCAAAGGGACAAGCTACAACTGCAAACATCTAGGGCAGGGTATCCATAATCATAGGAGCTAAGAAGATAATTAGTAGATATCAACAAATGCAAGTTGTCCAATCAGGGATAGATATCATATCGAAGTAGGCACAACTCTTTAAAGAAGTCTTTGAGACTCTATTCAAAAAGGGCTTGCCTACCTTCTGGGGTGAGAATGAAGTCATGCTTCCAAGAGATGAATACAAGTATAAGTTGTGGGACTGTAGGATGAATGAAGAGGACTTCATCAGCATAAATACACGCTTAACAGGAGGCATAGTGACTGATACACTGAAAGGTGACTTTGAGCTAGCAACTAGTTTTAGAGAAGGAAAAACTCTTCATGTTGGCTATTCGTACACTGAACACACTGAGCTGAGGATATTACTCAAAGAGATCGCCTCCCAGGATTCACCCTCACTCGAGCAATGGAAGCTGGTAGAGAAGTATGGGAAAGAAAGTTAAAGATAGGAGCATGAGAGGATGTAGTGAAGTCAAAAAGCAACCAATATGGACACATCAAGGATTTGATGAACAGTGAAAGCAATTCAACTGAAAGCAGCTACATAATTGCAATTTTTGTATTTTTGTATTTTGTTTAATAGTAATTTGGCCATGTAATGAAATGGCCACGCAATTGTAAATGGAAGTTAAGCTTGCCTCGTAGATATTTTGTTTTGTAATAGCAACAACAAACAATGCCTCGATTTGGCTGTTAGATAGGTGTCATATGGTTGTAACTGTTTTCTGTTCAGAAGGAGCCGAGCCTAGAGCTCAAAGACATCTATAAATACATTTGTAATCGAAGCAATAAGGGTTGAAAATCTTATTTGAAAGCCTTTGGTATTTTGAGGATTAGTCTATAAAACATTTTTGATCTATTTTAACACAATTTGCAGAGTCGAAGCTTGCGTTTTGACAAGGATTCCTATGTAATTAGTCTAGTAGTTTGTATTTTCCTTATTCCCATGTGAAATCGTACTCATTTCTTTGTTATTCCATTTTGTCTTATTTCTCTCATGCTTGGATCAGGGTAGTGGTTAAGTGGAATTCATAGTAGTTATGCTCTGCTTAGGCTTTTCCAAGTATTTCACTAATATATTCTACTAAAGTTGATGTAGGATTCATCTTGGTATGCCTTACGTTGATGGACTATTTCTTTCCTCTTATGTTCCATAAATTAAATCCCTTTGACCACTAGCTACTTGCTACCTTGCCCTTGTAAATGCATTTGCAGGACCTTTGTGAATGATGTTTTTAGAGTTTGTTAAATATGACTCCATTGCCCAAACGAAATTCATATGTTTTCAACCAAACAGTGCTTGAATAATTTTCATTCCAGACATAAATATGATATTCTGTATAATTGTTGTAATTGAATATCTTGGTCGTGAATGCTGGTGTTTCTTTTTCATTATTGAAAATCTTGATTATTCCAGTCTTTTCATGAGATTTTAGAGAGAGCCCTCTTTGTCTGTGTTGGCTCAGTAGCACAAGCCAAAGATTGGGTAGAAGTTACCCAGAATTACCCTCTTTCAGCCTTGGGGGTCAATTCCGGTGTTAACAAATTGGCGTCATTGCCAGGGAGCACGATTGTTTTATCAATCCATGGGAGAATGATATATACGTCTGAATTTCAAAGAACAAGAGAAATCCCTGTGGGCAAACAGAGGTTTCCACATTTTCAAGAAGGTTGAAGAATTTTTCCTTGGCGACTCCACTTACAAAGATCAGATAATTCAAGACGACTCCACTGAATAAAGATCAGTACACCAAAACATACTACTGAAGAAATTCCAAAGGCATCCTGGCCTCAAGAAAGATCCATACGAGATGTAATCCTTTCCTTAAATCCTATTAGGTGTAGATAACCTTGAAAGTTTACTCAGACATAGAACCTTGAATGATCGGGCTAGCACTCCTAGCATCGAGACTATTTCTTTTTTAGAGGATGCATCTGTCTTTCAGGATTTGGATCTATAGATTGATATTAGAAAACCTTTACCAAGAAAAAAATCTAAATCATACCTAAGCCTAGGTGAAGAAGCTCTGAATAATTTTGAATCATATCTGTTAGATCCTGTGTGGTTTGATTCTAAAAATATTGCCAAAGTTGAAGGTAATAAGCCCAGTTCTTAGCCCCCCCAAGCCCATACTACAATCCCAACCAATGATCTTACTCATAGTATTTCCCCACAAACTTAGAATCCACGTAGACCCATGGCTGCTAGATTTGCACCTTTGGTCCTGCCTGTTGTTTTTCATGACCTCCCTCAGAACTATGCCCAGAGAATTGTCTCTTATAATGGAGAGGGAGACTGGTCGGCCAAACAACATGTTGATAGATTTGAATATTTTGTATACTTGGAGGAAGTGGACCACGATGACACTCAAATGAGATTGTTTGCCTAAAGCTTGTTTGGAGAGCCTAAAAAATGGTTCAGATACCTACCTAATGCTTCCATAGAAGATTTTTCAGCTTTTAAAGTATTGTTTCTAGAAAGATGGGAAACAATGGGAAATCCTGCCATAGTCTTATGCCAGTATAATCACTTAAAGAAAGGAGGGTTTGAATAAGTCCATGAGTTTTCTTCCAGATTCATGAAGGCCTATAATTCTATTCCTGATGATTTAAAACCCTCGGTGGGCGATGCAAAGCTCCACTATGCAGATGCCTTTGATGGAGATTTCTCATGCACATTAAGGGAAAGAAAATCTGCTTTCCTGCCTGCTATGCTGAAAGATGCCATGTAGGTTGAAGCCAACATGATGGCTTCTAGGAAAATAAAAGGCAAGACTGAAGCAGATAAGAAGAAGCAAGAAAACCAAGCCTCTTCTAGTGATGCTCAAATTGATACCACGATGAAAACTATAGAAATATTGATGGATAGGTTAGCGATGGAAAATAAGCCTCTTGTTAGGGAACAACCTAAAAAACAAAAAAGGAACCCTAACTTTAGAAGGTCGCCTCGTCCAAGAAATCCAAGAAACTAAGAAGACCACCAGATAAGGCCTCCCTTCCCTGAGAATTTGATAGATGAAGAGGGACCTGAAAACCCTGCTACTGACTAGATACATCTCTTTGACACCCTAAACCACGAAGTTCATTTGACTGAAAAGGAGCATGATTTTTTCACTAAGGGAAATGCTGATAAAGCTGTATAATTCAATTCTGAGCAGTACCAAATGGGATACATGAATGTTGTGGATGATATCCAGAGAAAGATGAGGTTGAGAAACAGAGAAATACCTATAACTAAAGGAAAGTCTACTCAGATTCAACCTCCTAAGACTCAACAGAATATGGATAGGCTAAAAGAAAAACAACCAGAGGATGCTTCACAGAAAATCTCAAAAGTTAGGGGGCAACATTCTAAAGAAGGTAGGAAACCAGAAGTCATTGAAATAGGGAAGCCAGCTTCAATATTCAGCTTGAAGGCTGAACTGTCTAAGGTAAAGATCTCTATCGCCTTGAATGAGTTGTTAAGAAACAATGAATTTAGGGAAGAGATAAATAGCCTAGTAAAGGGGCAAGCAGGGAATACACAAGACATGTTGGAAGTGACAGATGATGCCCACACTGTAATATTTGGTTCCAAACTGGAGGAGCCAGACGATGAATAAGTCCCTCCCTTTTATTTGAGTCTGAATATCCATGATAAGTTATTACACAACACCCTGATAGATTCTAGGGCTGTTAAAATTCAATATGCTAAGACAGAAAATAGCAACATTACATTCCATTTCACAATAATAGCATATACAGGATCACTGAAGAAACGACAAGCATAGCATAAACAAAAGAGACACGGATTTATCCTGGGAAACCCTCATGGGGTAGAAAACCCAGTAAAGCTTCCTCAATATAGATGACCAGCAATATACAAAGATGCAAACCAAAGACATAATCTCCTTCTCCACCGTAGCAGACCTCTCCTCCAAAAGTGCGCCTCCCTTGAATGAGTGAGTGTGTCAAATGAGGAACACACCTCCTCTATTTATACACTTCACTGATATGTATTTTACACAAGTACACGTAGGCTCGTATTTAACCAATGGGTTAAATACCCTACTACAACTAACTGGGTCGACCCCTCTAGGGTGGTCTAATAACCCTTTGACCCACATAACACATAAAGGGCCGACCTCCACTAGGGAAGTCTAATAACCCGAGTTACCACATTCTGACGGAGGAATAAACATCTCCGGATATACAATAAGATCTTTACGGAGGAATGAAACATCTCCGGAATAATAAAGTACAATTATAATATTCTTTGAAGTTACAATATCTCAACACTCCCCCTTAACAAGAAGGATATTATAACAGCACCTGCACGAGCAAGGAGTCATCAACATCATACATGATACATCTATAAATCATTGGAAGCTTTCTCAACATCATCAGTAACTCAACCAGTTACTGGAACATCTTCAATACTGGAACATCAACATCATCAGAGTTGATAGTACTCAATCATCAGCATCGTCAACACACGATCAACAGCATCGTCATCATACGATCATCAGCATCACGATCAACATCATCATCACACAATCAACAGCATCATGATCAACATCATCATCACACGATCAACAACATCATGATCAACATCGTCATCACATGATCATCAGCATCATCATCACACGATTATCAACATCGTCATCAGCATCACGATCAATATCATCATCACACGATTATCAGCATCGTCATCGCACGATCATCAGCATCGTCATCGCACGATCATCAGCATCGTCATCACATGATCATCAGCATCGTCATCGTACGATCATCAGCATCGTCATCACACGATCATCAGCATCGTCAAAGGATGATGTAAACCAGTCATGTACCTTTTTGAACCGAAGTCCAGGGACGATTCAGTCCTATCATTATCGAAGACATACGTCTACGGCTCTTCTTTCGGACTGAGGTCCAGGAATGATTCAATCCCTTCTTTCTCGAAGACATACGTCTACGGCTCTTCTTTCGGACTGAAGTCCAGGAATGATCCAATCCCTTCATTATCGAAGACATACGTCTACGGCTCTTCTTTCGGACTAAAGTCCAGGAATGATCCCAATCCCTTCATTATCGGAGACATACGTCTACAGCTCTTCTTTCGGACTAAAGTCCAGGAATGATCCCAATCCCTTCATTATCGGAGACATACGTCTATGGCTCTTCTTTCGGACTGAAGTCCAGGAATGATCCCAATCCCTTCATTATCGGAGACATACGTCTACGGCTCTTCTTTCGGACTGAAGTCCAGGAATGATCCCAATCCCTTTATTATCGGAGACATACGTCTACGGCTCTTCTTTCGGACTGAAGTCCAGGAATGATCCCAATCCCTTTATTATCGGAGACATCACGTCTACGGCTCTCTTTAGGACTGAAAGTCCAGGGCTGATCCCAATCCCTTCATTCTCGAAGACCTCACGTCTACGGCTCTCTTTAGGACTGAAAGTCCAGGGATGATCCCAATCCCCTTTATTATCGGAGACATACGTCTACGGCTCTTCTTTCAGACTGAAGTCCAGGAATGATCCCAATCCCTTTATTATCGGAGACATCACGTCTACGGCTCTCTTTAGGACTAAAAGTCCAGGGATGATCCCAATCCCTTCATTCTCGAAGACCTCACGTCTACGGCTTTCTTTAGGACTGAAAGTCCAGGGATGATCCCAATCCCCTCAACTGTCCACTAAGGACTTCATTCTCGGAGACCTCACGTCTACGGCTCTCTTTAGGACTGAAAGTCCAGGGATGATCCCAATCCCTTCATTCTCGAAGACCTCACGTCTACGGCTCTTTTTAGGACTGAAAGTCCAGGGATGATCCAATCCCCTCAACTGTCCACTAAGGACTTCATTCTCGGAGACCTCACATCTACGGCTCTCTTTAGGACTGAAAGTCCAGGGATGATCCCAATCCCTTCATTCTCGAAGACCTCACGTCTACGGCTCTCTTTAGGACTGAAAGTCCAGGGATGATCCAATCCCCTCAACTGTCCACTAAGGACTTCATTCTCGGAGACCTCACGTCTACGGCTCTCTTTAGGACTGAAGGTCCAGGGATGATCCAATCCCCTCACATGTTCATTAAGAACATGTATCCTCATCATCATAACATGTATCATCACAACATGTATCATCAATATTAAAACATGTATAACCACAACATGTATCATCAACATCAAAACATGTAAAACCACAATATGTATCATCATCATCAAAACATGTATCATCAACATTAAAACATGTATAACCGCAACATGTATCATCATCATCAAAACATGTATAACCATAACATGTATCATCAAAACATGTATAACCACAACATGTATCATCATCATCAAAATATGTGTAACCACAACATGTAGAACATGTATAACCACAACATGTATCATCAACATCAAAACATGTATACATCTATCATCAAAAGCATGTATACATCTAATCATCAAAAGCATCTAACATCAAAAGCATGTATACATCTATCATCAAAAGTATCTAACATCAAAAGTATGTATACATCTATCATCAAAAGTATGTATACATCTAATCATCATCAAAAGTATCTAGCATGTATACATCTATCATCAAAAGTATGTATACATCTAATCATAAAAATAAAGAATATAAGAGTCCTAATCTAAATAATTCTAGGTGAGTAAGTGCAAAGAAAAATAAGTAACCTCATCATTGATGAGATAGGCTTGTCTGTCTCATACTGTGCTACTCCCCCTTTCGAGGAGGGTTCTTCTGAACTACACCAAGCTTGTCTCGGAAGTGTTCAAACTTTACTCGAGACAGAGGCTTGGTCAGGATATCAGCAATTTGATCCTCAGTGCTTATATACTCTAGCTTGATAGCTCCTTTCTGCACCATATCTCGAATATAAAAGTAACGGATCTCTATGTGTTTTGACTTATCGTGGAACACAAGATTTTCAGTCACATAATCACAGTGGGATCCATTTCTAAGTCAAACACTCCAAAGCTTCTGAAGCCATACTGCTTCACAGCTGGCAGAGCAGACAGCCATATGTTCTGCTTCAGCAGCACTGAGAGCCACACTAGATTGTTTCTTGCTGAACCATGAGATCATGGCAGATTCAAGACTATAACATCCACCTGATGTACTCTTTCTGTCTGAGGCACTTCCTGCCCAATCAGAATCTGAGTAACCATGTAAATGGAGCTCATGACCTCCAAGATTATATAGACCAAAATCTAAAGTACCTTTTGAGGTACCTCACTACATGCTTTGTAGCTATTAAGTGAACCTTTCTAGGTTCTACTAGATACTGACT
The DNA here is from genome assembly GCA_027924585.1 of Larix kaempferi. Classification (NCBI taxonomy): domain Eukaryota; kingdom Viridiplantae; phylum Streptophyta; class Pinopsida; order Pinales; family Pinaceae; genus Larix; species Larix kaempferi. The sequence goes on along the minus strand of BSBM01000450.1, from coordinate 1,742,381 downwards.
TACGGTATTTACAACAAAGCATATATCTGGCCTAGTGTTTGTTAAATACATCATTGGCCCAATGATTTGTCTATACAGGGTTAGGTCCACTAAATCCGATGAGTTATTAACTAATAACTTCAAGTTGGAGTCCATGGGAGTGGCCATGGCTTTACACTCCAACATATCAAATCTTTTTTTAGAAACTTCACAGCATACTTACCTCGATTTAAAAGATTCCTTTTGGATCATGCCATACTTCTAGACCTAAGAAGTAGTGCATTAATCTGGGATCTTTCATTTTATTTCTGCAGCCATTTTCATGATCTGTTTCTCATTCCTTGTCAGAAAGAGATCATCGTCATGCAATAATGGTATGTTAGGTTCATTATCCACAACCTTAGGGTAAAGGTTAGGGACAGATTTACTTCTGGTAAATCCCAAGCTTTGTCATGAAGCTGTCAATTGTCCATTATTCACACTCAGCATTGAGTGATCTTCTGCATATCTATCTGTGCCATCTCTCGTCAAATGGGTCTACTAATATGAGCCTCAAAATCATTTGAACTCTGTGGTGAGTTCCTTCTTGCATTCCACATCACCCATGATGATCATTAAGCTCATCAATTTACTACCGATCCTAGGAACCCATGCAGAAAATTATTAAGGGAATGGTCTTATCTAGTCCCTTGGAGCAAAACATCTTGTTAAGGTTCTCTTTCCTCTTTCTAAGAGAATCTTCTAGCCATGAGCCTTCTATATTTTGTTTGATTTGTAAATCTTCTTGTTGAACATCCATCACTTGTTCGGTGTTCATCATTCTTCATGATCTTTCCTACAAAACAAGTTAAGTACATGATTAGTAATACTTCATAATCATGTAATCATGATAACCTATTATGCATACAGATATCATCTACATAGTTATGCAACTATTTTGACCAATACTTTGGTACAACACTTTCCCATATCTTGTATGCATACAGTGGCTATCTAGATGCCTTCCATCTCTACCAGAACATGCTATTGAGAGTGTGCACAGCTCTCAGCATGTCAGCAAAGAGGTTTCATTCTAGACAAGCAACAATGGAATGTTTGTCCAACTTACCAATCATATGCATATTAGTAGTACACTGTTCAATGCTCTATGAATGTTTACACTCAGCATAGTATATTCTAGGAATACAAATATGAATACAAGCAATATCATTTACTATTTCAAATAACAACTCAAGTACTTATCTTTTATGTTTGTGTGGTTGCCTCCCGCTTGATCTTCTGTATGTCTTTTGAACTTCTATTCATTCTGTACCACTGTGCATGCTCAAGAGTCATCCTCATGATCTCATGCACAAACATACACTTATTAGTATATTCTAAATGCTATCAAAACATTATAGTACTAAATAATCTTGAAAATGTATAGTCATGATTATAGTTAATAAACATTAGTATTCAAGATTTCAGGGAAGTCTTCTTTTACTCATGCATATCATCAATCAAGATAAAAGATATAATATGCATAATCCCTTGATTACTAACTTTATGAACAAGCATAACCAATCATTCCAAGTATACTTATATAAGGGATCCTAACACAAGGTAAGATTCATGGGAAACATACCTGGGTTAGTATACCTACTTGGTTATGTACAACATACCTAAACAATCTCTTCAATGATTTAGAGATCCTGAGCTAGAACCTGCATGTCTCATAGGTTAAGCATAATATAACAAAGTCATACATACCTCGTGAGTCTTTGTCTTCATGTTGTCATGGTCATGGAACTTGATTTGTCTTTTGTAATGTACCTGTGTCTTGTTAGCAGACAACATCAACCTCACACAACATCATAATGCATAAGTACAATCATATAGCCCTAATCAAACCATTCACATGCATTCATATTGTTACTAGGGTGATAAGACAATTAATAACATTAATCAAGATTGTACTAATAACTAACATGAAGACAAACACATTATGAACTTAATCAAGAATTAGATTTCAAGGCATACCTGAACCTCCTTAAGTCATACCTGTCGAGACTTTTTGTAGTCTTCTTATGTAAGGTCTTAGCCTCAACTCCCCCTGAAACTTGATCTGGAGCTTGATTAGTGTTTGCTAGCGAAACTCTAAAAATTCAATATTTGACTTTCACACTTCTGAATGGATGGAAGGATGTGTCTTGCTGAGCTGATCAAACTAGCATACTTCAGTTTTGAAATCTCCAAAGTTTGACCCCTCAAAATTGTCTTTGAAACTTCTGGATTCACTGGTGACCCTGAACTGGGGTTTGATGAAGCCCACTCTTCTACCCAATCAAAATGTATGATCCAAAGCTCTAAGCTTCTATTCTTCTGAGGAGCTTCCAGCCGTGGTCACAGATTTCAAAAATTTCCCATTTTTACAGAAGCCCTAATTTTCCACTTTTCTGATCAAGGTCCCGAACTAGGGTCTAATCAAGCCCGGCCTTCTGCCCAACCAAAAATTCTGATCTTGGTCTCTAAATTTCTATTTTGATGAGTAGCATCCAGCCGTGGTCTCCGATTACAAAAATTCCAACTTTCTTCAAAGCCCTAAATTCCGGAAGCCATGAATGAAGGTACCAAAAAAATAATTCTGTTTTGACAGAAACATGTACCTAATTGTTTCTGGTGTAACTCTGAAATTTTTGATCCACAGGGTCTGAAAAGGTTTCCTGAGATAGCCTAACCTGTTATCTTTCCATCCTGACAGGTCTGACCTCAATTGGATTCTCTGAGAGAGAGTTATGCCAAATGTTGCAACGTGACCTGTTTTGGGATAAAACAGGAGATCGAACTTGTACGGCGTGCCACGTGTCACTGTTTTAACTTCGGCCTCTGAAAACGTTTTCTAAGATAGCTCGGCCTGTTGCCTTTCCATCCTGAGAGGTATGACCTCAATTGGATTCTCTGAGAGAGAGTTATGCCAAATGTCGCAACGTGACCTGTTTATGGGATAATACAGGATAGCGCACTTGTACTGAGTGCCACATGTCACTGGTTCAACTTCGGCCTCTGAAAAAGTTTTCTGAGATATTACAGACTGTGTACTACCTGTCACATTTTACGAAATTTCATTTGGAGCTTCCTAGCCCAAGATATGACATTTTTCCCAGGGTCACCTGATTTTGACTCAGATCTGGAAGAGGCAGAAACCCTATATTGTACAGATCATAAATCACAAAGTACAACGAATTAGAGGTTGTCCTTTGGACACAAGGTACCTGGAGATTTAATATTTGTCCTGTAACAATTTCAGATCCGAAAACTTCGCCAAAACATATTTATAGCGAAAGTTCTACAATGACTGGTTTTTGCTATATAAAACCCTAGCCTTCAAATTGTCATAAGTAAAGCAAGTGTTGTTAGTGCCATACCTTGTCTTCCTTCAGGTTAGCTCTGATACCATGTTAAAATTCAATATGCTAAGACAGAAAATAGCAACATTACATTCCATTTCACAATAATAGCATATACAGGATCACTGAAGAAACGACAAGCATAGCATAAACAAAAGAGACACGGATTTATCCTGGGAAACCCTCATGGGGTAGAAAACCCAGTAAAGCTTCCTCAATATAGATGACCAGCAATATACAAAGATGCAAACCAAAGACATAATCTCCTTCTTCACCGTAGCAGACCTCTCCTCCAAAAGTGCGACTCCCTTGAATGAGTGAGTGTGTCAAATGAGGAACACACCTCCTCTATTTATACACTTCACTGATATGTATTTTACACAAGTACACGTAGGCTCGTATTTAACCAATGGGTTAAATACCCTACTACAACTAACTGGGCCGACCCCTCTAGGGTGGTCTAATAACCCTTTGACCCACATAACACATAAAGGGCCGACCTCCACTAGGGAAGTCTAATAACCCGAGTTACCACATTCTGACGGAGGAATAAACATCTCCGGATATACAATAAGATCTTTACGGAGGAATGAAACATATCCGAAATAATAAAGTACAATTATAATATTCTTTGAAGTTACAATATCTCAACAAGGGCTTCACACAACTTGATGCCAAGGTCAGTGGTGGACCAGTTGGGGTTACAAGTCACTAGACCCTACAAAGACCTATATTCTTTTGATTCCAGAAAGGTACCTTATTTACTTCTGATTAAAGATGTGGTAGTAACCCTTGTCCAGATTCCAGTGAAGAGCATCATGATGGACATAGTAGTGGCTGATTTGCCTGCTAAGTTTGGGATGTTGTTGTCAAGATCCTGGGTAAAAAAGTTAAAAGGAACCATGTAGATGGACTTATCTTATGCTACTATACCACTTTTCGGAAGCAATAGGAAGTTATACAGAGAGAAAATGCTGGCTTATGTGGTCAGTAGTGACGACAAACCTGAAAATCACCCTATATTTGCTGTGGATACAGACATAGGCTCCTCTATCCTTTTCAATGATGGTCCACGTACTAATCCTATACCCCCATTTTTCTAGGAAGTCAAGGAAGATAAGGATTTTGCAACAAGGTATGAGGCATCAGAAAGGCGAAAAAATGAAGAAGGGTTGTGGAATACATACTTTGGTGGGTCACTGAGTAAAAATGGAGCTAGGGCTGGGGTTTGGATCATACTTCTAGACCAAGAATCCAGAGCCCTATCCTATAAATTGACTTTTGAATGTACAAACAATGTAGCTGAGTATGAAGCTTTACTTTTAGGATTGAGAGCTCTAAAAGATCTGGGAGCTAGAAGAGTACATGTATTTGGAGATTCAGAGTTAGTGGTGAACTAGGTAAATGATAGTTATCAGGAAAAACACCCCAGGATGAGGGATTATAGAAACGAGGCGTGGGACATGTTCAGAAATTTTTTCGATGAACATAAGATCTGGGGAATTCCGAGGTGTGAAAATCAAATAGCAGATTCCTTGGCAACTACTGCCGATGGTTTTAAAACTCCCATTTTTTCCCAAGAAAAAATGAGGTCGAAGTAATAAATAGACCCTCCATCCCAGACAATTCCAAGTATTGGCAAGTGTTTGAAGATGATCTACAAATTAAAAGATTTTTAGAATTATCTCATGAGTTTGCTAATGTCCAGATTGACACAGAAAACGAGAATGTAGAAGGTCTGATGGACTTGGAACAGTCAGAAAGTGAAGAGAATGAAAATAAAGATTGGAAGAATACGTTGGGAGGCAAAGACATTGTCCAGTTAAAAAGAAACTATATTCCCAAGGGATTAATACCTCTGGAAAAACTCTTTGATCAAAATGATGTGGCAAATAATCCAAAATTTGAACCTCCCAAGGATACTATAGAAGATTGGAATTTGGGTTCTATTGGGGAACCTCGAATGGTGAAGCTGTAAGAAAAATTGGAGACTAGGAGGAAAGAGCAGTATGTCGATTTGATGAAAAAATATGATGCTACCTTCGCCTGGAGCTATGAAGAGTTAAAGGAATATGATACCTCAATAATCTAGCATTCTATCCCGATTCAGCTTGGGGAAAATCCTTTCAAACAGAAGTTGAGAAGAATGAATCCTAAGTTGGTACCGGTAATAGAAAAAGAGATCAAGAGGTTGTTTGAAGCAAAGATTATTGTCACCTTGAGATTCTCTCAATGGGTAGCGAACCTAGTTCATGTAAGAAAAAAGAATGGAGATATTAGAATCTGTATAGATTTCAGGAACTTGAACAGAGCTTCCTTAAAAGATAATTACCCTCTGCCAAAAATGGAACACATCTTGCAGAAAGTAGTAGGAGTAGAAAGGATTTCTATGATGGATGGTTTCTCTAGGTACAATCAGATCAAAGTCAGTCTAGAAGATCAAGAAAAGACTGCTTTTACAACTCCATGGGGCACTTTTATCTATGCTAAGATGCCTTTTGGATTAATGAATGATGGAGATACTTTCCAAAGAGTGATGGACATTTCCTTTGCTGAAGAAAAGGATAAGTTCGTAGTGGTGTATATGAACGACATAACAGTATACTCAAAGTCTAATGACGAGCATCTAAAACACCTAGAACGGGTCTTTAAGAAATGCATAAAGTATGGTATCTCCCTCAACCCAAATAAGTCTCATTTCGCTTTAAAAGAAGCTAAACTCATGGGACATATCATATCCAAAGGAAGTATCAAGATTGACCCTGAGAGAGTTAATGCCATCCAGAAAGTTGGAGAGCTGAGGTGCAAAAAGGAGGTGTAGTCTTTCATTGGACAAGTTGGTTTTCTGAGAAGGTTCATTCCTAGTTTCACTGAAATTATGATGAGTATCACTAATATGATAAGAAAGGAAAGTCAAATAAAGTGGACGGAGGAAGTTAGAGATTCTTTCAAGAGGATCAAGAGTGCTATCACTGAAGCCCCTGTATTAGTCAGCCCTGATTTTTCTAAATATTTTCTGATTTTTTCTTATGCTTCTGAGCATATAGTGGCAGGAGTGCTGCTACAAAAGAATGACCAGAATGCAGAACAGCCAATTGCTTTTTTCAGTAGGGTGCTAAGAGACACAGAGATGAAATATGACATCATGGAGAAGCAGGCTTATGCCTTAATCAAATCACTGAAGGATTTCAGGATTTACATACTTCACTCACACATCATCACCCATGTATCAAATAGTGTTGTGAAATGTATTCTTACCCAAGCAGATCCTGAATGCAGAAGGGAGAAATGGATTGTTGTATTACTAGAATATGACTTAGAAATAAGGCCCACAAAACTGGTGAAAGGGTAGGGATTAGAAAAATTGATGACCAAGGTCGATTATGATTCCTTGCAGATGAATTTTTTAGAAAAGTATTTGCAGCAGCTAGACACTGAAGTACAGATAAGTCCAAAAATTTCTGCATCCCCTTGGTATGCTGACAGTGTTTATCTGTTGCAAAATTTACAAGCTCCTCTAGGATTAAGCAAGAGTAGGTCCAGAGCTGTAAAATTAAAGGCTGCAAAATATTGTATTATGAATCAGTTCTTGTACTGGAAAGACCCTGGAGGTATATTGCTAAATTTCCTATTAGAGGAAAAAGCTAAACATACTAAGAAAGAATTTCATAAGGGAGATTGTGGCAGACATCATTCTTGGAAAGTAACGGTGAATAAGATCTTAAGGGCCGGTTTCTCTTGCCTACCATGTTCACAGATGTGTATATGGAAATAGTTTCTTGTCACCAATGTCAAATATTTGAAAGAAAGAGGAAAGTTGTCTCACTGCCCCTTCACCCAGTCATAGTAGAAGCTCCTTTTCAACAATGGGGACTAGATTTCATTGGGGAAATAAACCCTAACTCCTCTGGGCAGCATAGGTGGATATTGATAGCTACTAAATATTTCACCAAATGGATAGAAGTTATACTTCCACGAATGCAACATAAAATGTTATTATGGACTTTCTGGAAGATAACATCCTATCCAGGTTTGGATGCCCCAAAAGAATTGTGACTGATAATGCGCCTGCCTTTTGTTATAAGAAGATGATTAATTTTTGTCATAAATTACATATCAGTCTGAACCACTCTACAGCCTATTATCCCCAGGGAAATGGTCTGGCAGAATCCTTCAATAAAAGCCTAGTGAAGATCATAAAGAAATTATTGGAAGAAAATAAGAAGGCGTGGCACACTAAGCTGAAGTATGCTCTATGGGCTGATAGAATAAGCACTTAAAGGGCAATTGGGATGTCTCCTTTCCAATTGATATATGGGGCAGAAGTGGTTTTTCCAGTTTCTTTAGGGTTACCAGTCATGAGGTTGTTGCAAGGGTTGGAAGAAGAACCTAATCATATGCAAAGAAGAGTGAATGAGATAATCGAGTTAAATGAGCTGAGAACTAAAGCCTATGATAGAGTGCAAGGAAATCAAGAAAAGATGAAAGAAGCATTCGATAAGAAGACCAAGGAAGATCAGTTTCAGGTGAATGACATAGTTTTGAAATGGGACTACCCGAGAGAAGACAAACATGGTAAATTTGACCACATGTGGATGGGGCCATACATTATTGCTGCACCCAGAGGAATAAATTCTTTTATCCTAGAGAAGCAAGATGGATCTGCCTGGTCAGGAGGTCCAGTTAATGGAAGATTCTTGAAACATTACCTGTCCTGAGTAAAAGTAGGTAACCCATGTACCATAGCCTATATTTATATATTTTTCTTTATATTTTACAATTTTGTGGTGTTCAGTAAAAATGTGCACCAAGGCATAGCTTAGTTTTCATTTTTTAGAGAATTTCTCTCCCTCTGGTTTAGATATGCCCAATGGATCAAGCACTTAATCTACGGGTGTTCTTTGCTACCTCGCTGGGAGGATAGCATCCCCGTTGGAGCTAGTTGTTAGCACTCAAATTGTGCTAAGTTCTATGGCAGATTTTGTGGGAATGAAGGTGCTTCATGATTGTTAAAATCCCCGAAAAGGGAGACCCATCTCTCGGACCACATCCTCACGAACAGAGTAATCAAATTTCAAGGTAAGGAGGATTAGTTCAAGGAATAGAAGATTTGGGGAAGATCCAGAGGTCACTGATGATGAGAGGGCTAATGATGAGCTAACGCGCTAGAAACAAATGAAAATATGTATGGATGGTTTGGATCAAACACCTCAAAGATGGATGGCTCTAAGTGCACGAAACAAATAAAGTTATGGGCGATCTAATGCATGGTCGGGCACGATTCAATGGGCAAGTTCTTAAAGCAATTGATGGTGAAGATCAACGAGAGGAAAGATCTACAGTGTACAGCCACTGTGTTGATCTAACTTGTGCGAAATATGTTGTGTTTCAAATCACCACGGTCGGAGTAAGCATCGTGCATATGTCAACGGTGCAGATCTACTGGAGGCAAATCAACGGCCTAAGATGACCACACTGATTTTCCTTGTGGGTAGTTTAACCTCGTCTCAAATCACCGCGGTCGGTAAAATTGAAGGCCATCATACGATCAGGATTTAAGAAGGAAAGGAGATCAACAACTTAAGTATTTAAAAGATCTAAATGGATATTGAAGTTGAGTATGACTTGATTGGAAGCTGTGGGAGATTGAAAAGTAGATCTATGGCGGAGAAAGGGCCGTCCAGGAGGAACTGCTGATGTGGCTTCACCACCGTCACACCTGGAGGGGTGATATGGCATCTAGAATTATAAAATCCAAGTATGTACAAAGACTTGAACTGCACCTGTATCAGATGCATTGGAAAGCGAAAGAACCTGATCCCGCAGAGCAGACCACCCAACTAGAAGCTCAGGTAGATTGTCCAGGTGTCGGATCACTAGGTTGGTTTGTTTTTCTCTCTTCCCGTGAAGTTATTTGAATGGCTGAAGTAAGAGATTTTCCTAGTGCCAAATCTCCAATCAACGGTCCCCGGTTGGAAGACAAGGATGGTGACATATTCGACACCATACTAGTTAACATCTCCATAGAGGTGGCCAAGGATAGGTTGGAGGTTATAAGAGGTTGAAGAATAGACGTCCATAAGGTCTATCAATCCTTCTTTCATTTGTTCACCACCATCCAAACCCCAAATTTCCCTGAATTCATTGAATGGTGTGCCACAAATTATTCTTCAGAATAGAGAGTGATCCTAGATGCCTCAGGCTCTAAGACCCTTTGCTCGGTGAAAGCCTGGACTATTAGAAAGGCCTTAGCCATTCCCAATGAATTTGGTCAGAAAGCCCTAGGGTATCGAATGGAAGACCTGGTTCAATACTTTTGCATATCCCCAAACGAACTCAAATAGAGCTTTTACCATGATGCCCTATTACCGAATGCGACCTTCCCAAGTTCAGTTTTCCCTCACGAGGCCAGTTTATTTAGAGATGAGTCTAAATGGATAATCTCCATGATATCCCAGTTTTTAGGGTTAGATAGAGACCAATACGTTCCAGAAACATTGATCAATCTAATGTTAGTCTTAAGTACCTGTCCAGTAGAACAAACAGACCCAGATTCATTTGTCGAGACTGTGTGTCTAAGGTTTGATGATGCCCTAGCTGAAAATATTCACTCCCAGTTAATTGTGTTTCGTAAGACAAGGACCTTTCGATTCCAGTCTTATTTACTGAAGATGTTCTTAACAGCAGTTGAAGACAACCTATAGGTACTTGGGCTGAAAATTACAAGAGAGAAGTATTCAGATTACATACTTTTCATGAATAAATTGATGGCATGGGTTTATCACATCTTTTTCCAGGAGAATTTGCCTAGAGTACTCCCAGAAATAAAGGATTTGCTACAGCCCCCTATGGAGAAAGGGATTGGGGGCTGGTTTTTTCTAAAACAGGGAACTGTAATTAGAGTATATGGATTTTCACACCCGCCATATGTACTCCCTGCAGTTTTGACACCCAGGATGTTCCATTTGGAATTCATAAGGTAGAAACTGACAGCCAAACGTGAAGATTTTATAGATATCAAGAAGTTATTTGACCTAGATTTCCCCTGGACAGTGGGTTCTTTTGTAATCAAACACAAAAAAACCCTCTCATGAATTGAAAGAATGATGATAGACCTAGGACTCCCTTCCCAGGCTGCAATGAACTATGATCCACATCACATAATCTCAGAAAGAAGGAAGGCAGCTGACAGGAAGGGGTATGAGCATTTTGAGATCGCTGGAATGACTGAGAGAGCCAATTGGTTAGAATATATTGATCAAGGACCAATGGAAATTTATTCTTTGGAGGACTCTCAAACTCGGAGATTCCTTTTTAAGGGAAGCACACCTTCACCAAGCAGATCACCTGATAAAGCTCCTACATGCCCAACAAACTTATCTCTTGGCAATATTCCAGAAAAAATGAGTACTTCAGGGGTTATTATCCCTATGGATGTGGATAGTGACTCTTAAAGAGCTTCAAAGAGGCAAAAGGTGGAGGGTGAGGATCAACAAATAGTGAAAATACAAGAACAGAAAACTAAGAAAAAGAAGGTCAAGTTTCTCCTGCCTCATTATGAAGTAAAAGAGCATGTATTTGGAAAACCACCCAAAGGACCTACATGATAAAGTATCAGGAGGGCCCAGTTGTTGGAAGAATCTGATGAAAATGCTGATAACATAGGAACAAAAGATAAGCTGTATTCTGAGGTAAGGAAGATATCCAAGAAAGAAGTGGCCTTGCTTACTAGCCGAAATCTGGCCCAAAACACATTGAGCCTGGCGATGGCCACCAAGAGCAAAGCTACAGAGGTAAAGTTCAACTTGGAAGACATCCCTATCCTTGATATAATCAATCTATAGAAAGAGACAGGGGAAGTCATCTATAATAGGCTGCTGAAGCTTTCAATAGAACTATCAAAAGTGCAGACAAATAAGGCCAGAGTCCAGAAACAGTTGGGGCTTGAGAAAGCAAAAAATAAGTCTCTGAAAGTGCAGGAAAAGAAACATCAAACACAGTTGCTGGAAAATGAGACCGAAGAAGATAAAAAGAAAAACATCCAAGAGTTACTGAATGAAAAAGATCAAGAGATCCTATCATTAAAAAAGCAGCTAAAGATCCCCACCTCTCAGTTGGCAAATAGTTCTTAAATAGCAGAGCTGGAAGAAGAGAAGGAAAAGTTGAAAGGGGAGTTGTTAGACTGTAAATCCAAATTGGTGGAGTTTGGAGATAGGGAAAAGAAGCTAAAGTTTGACATGACCTATATGGAGGCCAATGAAAACTCGTGGAAAACCTAGTTTGAAGAATTCGACAGGAAAGTGAAGAGAAAGGAAAAGGAAATAGATCAAGAGGCCTCAGCCTCCATTGCAACTAGAGATTTTTCCTTGGTAGGGCAGATAGCTAATTCCAGTTTGGAGGATGATGAGGTGATCCGATTAAAGAAGCAAGTTGCCAATCTACAAACTTTGAAGGATATTGCAGAAGGCCACAAGGAGGCTTGGAAACCAAGTACTAGGAGATGGAGTCAGAGCTTGACAGTTTGAAGGAACAGGTGATAGGGCAGAAGGTGTTACCGGATGCCAGGAAAATCATATGGGATGATATCATAAAATAGGTTGAAGATCTAATGCCCTACCTAAATTTTATAATGGATAAAGGAGTAGTGGTTGAATTAGCCCATCAAGGTGTAACATTGGTGAAGGAGAGATTGAACAAAATCCTTTGGAGCATGCCCATAATGCAGTTGAGTTCTTAGGTGGCCTTTCAGAGGAACAAGATACAACTGCAAACATCCAGGACAGGGTATCCATAATCATAGGAGCTAAGAAGATAATTAGTAGATATCAACAAATGCAAGTTGTCCAATCAGGGATAGATATCATATCAAAGCAGGCACAACTCTTTACCCTCGCCCGAGCTTGAAGCAGCCAATATGGGATATGAGGATATTACTCAAAGAGCTCGCCTCCCAGGATTTACCCTCGCCCGAGCAATGGAAGCTGGTAGAGAAGTATGGGAAAGAAAAGTTAAAGATAGGAGCATGAGAGGATGTAGTGAAGTCAAAAAGCAGCCAATATGGATGCATCAGGATTTGATGAACAATGAAAGCAATTCAGCTGAAAGTAACTACATAACTGCAATTTTTGTATTTTGTTTAAAACTAATTTGGCCATGTAATTAAACGACCATGCAATTGTAAAGGGCAGATAATCCTGCCTCGTAGATATTTTTTTTGTAATAGCGACAGCAAACAATGCTTCGATTTGGCTATTAGATAGGTGTCATATGGTTGTAACTATTTCCTGTTCAGAAGGAGCCGAGCCTAGAGCTCGAAGACATCTATAAATACATTTGTAAACGAAGTCACAATGGTTGAAAATCTTATTTGAAAGCCTTTGGTATTTTGAGGATTAGTCTATAAGGCATTTTGAGTTATTTTAATAAAGTTTGCGGAGTCGAAGCCTACGTTTTGACAAGGATTCCTATGTAATTAGTCTGGTTGCCTTTATTTTCCTTATTGCCATGTGAAATCGTACTCTTTTCTTTGTTATTCCATTTTGTTTTATTTCTCTCATGCTTGGATCAAGGTAGCGGTTAAGTGGAATTCATAGTAGTTATGCTCTGCTTATCCTTTTTAAGTATTTCACCAATATATTCTACTAAAGTTGATGTAAGATTCATCTTGGTATGCCTTACGTTGATGGACTGTTTCTTTCCTCTTTTGTTCCACAAATTGAATCCCTTTGACTACTAGCTGCTTGCTACCTTGCCCTTGTAAATGCGTTTGTGGGACCTTTGTGAATGATGTTTTTAGAGTTTGTTAAATATGAATCCATTGCCCAAACGAAATTCATATGTTTTCAACCAAACAATGCTTGAATCATTTTTGTTCCAGTCAGAAATGTGATCCTCTGTATAATTGTTGTAATTGAATATCTTGGCCGTGAATGCTGGTGTTTCTTTTTCATTATTGACAATCTTGATTATTCCAGTCTTTTCATGAGATTTTAGAGAGAGCCCTCTTTGTCTGTGTTGGGTCAGTAGCACATGCCAAAGATTGGTTAGTAGTTACCCAGAATTACCCTATTTTAGCCTTGGGGGTCAAATTCGGTGTTAACAAGGAGTTTAAAAAAAAGACGATATGGTGCAGTCTTTGTACATCTCCATCTCCAATGTAATTGTTAGCAATTGGCCTTCGAATAAGAAAAAAAAGGTAGAGGACATTGCTTCCAACCTCATAGAGTGTCATTTAGTTTCTACTACCCATCATTACAAGGAAAAGGATTTGTAGTAGAGGTCATATTAGAGATTTTAAATATTGTTACAAGATAGGACAAAATTGTCAAAAAAAAACCTTTGCTACAACCTCCGCCAATGGTCGAGATGTTTTGGCATACTTAACTGTTCATGCACCTGTGCGTACAATAATAAAAGGCATTAGTGCACATTAACTAAAAAAATAGTGGTGTATTGTAATATAAATAGGAATGGGTGCATACAACTATCTTAATTATACTAGTGCTCTATAACTTTATATGCACCGATTTTCTATAAGCACTAGTGCTTATGTCCTTAGATAACACACCGATGGTAACATTCATTTCATTTCTACATTACTATATGATTACAATATTTTGTAGCCTGGTGTAATCTTATATGGAAAGCACCGGTCTGTACAAACAATAAAATTGCAGTGGACATATAACTATTACTTTGTTGCAGTTGTGTGATTGTATTTCAAAAGCATCGGTTTTCACATTCCATCATTAAGCACACCATTGTAAATTTTACTTAAATGAACTGATGCAATTAAAATGATTAAAATAAATTGTTATAATTTTTCATTGGTGACCAATGACTGATGACTATTATAAAAATTACAATGCATTGATATATGTATTTTTTACTTTTACTTTTTTAATTCCATTTTTAATACCTGAGAATGTCAACCCCTATATGAAGCTAAGTATTGTAAACAATGGAACACTATAATTGACAATGTAATGTATTTGGTTTGTTTATTGAATTATGCTAAAAATATGCTTGTGATGTGGGGGCTAACCGATGATGAGGGGCCTTGGTCTCTTGAGGGAAAGAAATAAAGCAAACAAAAATAATTAAGGAGGCTAATAAAAAAAAGGAATTAAATTGAAAACTAAATAAAAATAGAAAATAAATAAAGTGAATAAGAAGAGTTCATAAAAAGAAGATGAAAGGACTCTTATAGAATTGTAACTCCTAAATAGGTGTCATCACCTAACAAATTGACTAAGAATAGTAAAGACCTCTTCTACAAAAGAGGGGTGAAAAGAATTCCAAGGGTTTAATTCTCCTTGTGGAAGAAGGAAGAGCAATACACATTGAAGAATAGAAATTTGAAGAAATATGAAAAAAGAAAGTTGTAATCAACATAAAGATGGGAAGCTGATGGGGAGAGAGCTAGCATCCAGTATCTACATGCAAGTGACTAGATCCAAGTCCAGTCATGGTTGAAGATATATATGGCCATAGAGTGTGAGCATTGAGGTTCTATGTACTAGCTGGTAGGAGGACTAATTGGGTACCTATAACAACAATATTTTCTATATATGTTGAAGAACCCACTATTCGTTTTCAACAATATTGTTTATATAGGCTGGAGTACTGACTATCAGTTGGTAGGAGTATTGCATGGATTCAACCACAAACACTGACAAGGTGAATTGGATAAGTTGGGACCCTGATCTAGAATGCAGATCTACTAAAATAAAAGGAATATGAACATATAAGAATTCCTAAATTGTATCCCTATAGATACCAGAACTCAGCTTGGGGGTGACTGTGGGGATAACAGGACTGGAGTTTCCTACGGATATATGGTTTGGTGGATCAATGAAAGCCCTGCAATAGTTGCAAATTGATCAGCGGATTTGGGAACATATGATTTTTTTCCCTCTAGATATTTGTAGTTATGAATTATGAATCTATATGTTTATGCGAATGCTATGTTGTATATGCATCCATCAATGTTTATATCTAATGGATTATCTAGAGGACATAATTTGAAATGTATGTTCTTTCTATCTAAATCTATCTGGTATTTCTTGATTAAGTAATACATGGTTGTATGATAGGCATGGAAATGTGATCTACTCCTATGATGAAAACAATAAACAAAATAGTAACATGTTGTTATATAGATACTAGAAACTATGTGGTGCTATGAAGAACTACAATTAAGTAACTATTGATTGATTTGTTATCTTGCATGGTTAACCTAATTGCTGCATCTGGAAACAAACACCTATATTAGAAGATCTATGTGGTTACCCTAACTATTGCATTTGGTGGCAGAGTATAAAACAACTGTATTACTGTAGGTGGTTAACCTAACTGCTACATTGGGAAGCAAAATCTAGTACAAGTGGTTTATTAGTTAATTTTATTAACAACTACATCAATTGGGAAACTAATCTAACCATACGAATGTTAAAGGTTGCCAGCACCTAGTTGTGGTATTAGGCCATAGAACCTATTGAAAATTAGAATGGAAAATAGAACTCAAAGAAATTTTAATAGTGGTGTGTGTGTGTGTAAACAAAAGTGAAGCATATCTTAAAAATATAATGATATGTATATCTATTCTAATAAAGCAAGAAATTGATGGTTACAATAATAAACTTGGTGTATATCTATGATAAAGATAGTTGAATAGAAAGAGATGACAAACTGTAATATCTATCATGACTACATGCATGCTATCTAGTCTAAGCTACATGCCTAAAGTTCCCAACGAACTCCAGTGCCTCAAGGTGGGTAAACCATCCGGCCTCCTTGACTCGTGTTAGATCGGATGATAAAGGCCTAGATTTTGTTCCCCCAAGAACTTGAGGATCATGAGAGGATTAGGACCCAAAGAAAACCCTAGCAAGAGATATAAAAATAAATAAAAATCGTATCATGTAATATCTACCATGATGTAAGTAGAAATGAGATGCAAGTACTAAGATCACTCTAAAGTTATCACAATAATTAACAAATTATCGTCCTATATCTAAGACTTCCCCAATTGGAAACACGGTCTATTATAAATAATAAGTTATAGCGTGGTAAATAGTCCATTCAAAATTTATGTGCATATTTGCTACATAAAATCTATGAATAATAATGAAATCCCCTATAAGCTAACTATTCGATTAAAAAGAAAAAACAGGGATTACACTAGCCTAGTCCTTGAGTTACGTGATTATACAACCAATGTTAGAGGAGCTGAGACTTTGTGAGCAACTCCTTGTAGTGTAGACATAACCTACACATGGAGGATAGAATCACATAAAAATATTATATATAAATTACTAATGATTGATAAAATACATTATTTACGTAGGAGCCGAGGGGCTATCCCTTCAATATTACCTTCATACGACATGCAAATTTGAGTTAGCAACAGATATATACAAATATAAGACAATTTTTACAAAAGAACTTAGTCGCGGTAGAATAATCATCAATGTAATGCTTTACTTTGTACTTAAATAATTCATGGAAGATAGACAAGTTCATTGTTCTATGTTTAATCTATCAATTCTTTTTAGAAAGCTGATTAGAGAACGACATGAAGCTCAAACTATAGATTGTATGACGAGAGATCGATTCCACACTTGTTTGAAGTTAAAAGAATGGGCTACCTATAATCAAGCATTTATGATTTTACTCTACGACCTCACTACCTTGGAGATCGATCGATCTATCTATATACCTTAGTTACTTAGTCATACCATACATTTACGACCTCACTACCTTGGAGATCTATCTATATACCTTAATTACTTAGTCATACCATACATTTATATAGTATTATTGGTATTCATAGGACAACCATTACTACACTACCATATGAAACCCGTGATATGATACCATAGTTTATATAATCATGTATTATTTATTAGTATCCTATCCAACACTAATACACGCTAAGGCTCCACTAGACCATGGTCTAAATGGTTAGTGAATGACCCCAATCGTGGTGCGTACTCCATGACGTACTGTATAAGGAGAGAGATCAAACATTAGTGGCAAAACGAATGACTGTTATGCTCAGCTTGATTATAGGCTGGCCTTACTATGTGAGGAGAAGTAATTACTACTTTTTAATGGCAAGGATAGAGGCACCTCTCTAGGAAACCTCTAGATATTTCCTTCGTTTTTCCTAGCACTCCCCAAATCATGCCAAGACTGTAGGGAAACAAGGTACCCTGCTTTCCATCTACATTAAGAGGGTATCTTCCCTCTCAACTGTCATTTCATCATGGGCCATGCGAGCTGGTTCAACGTGGTGCTAAAATTTCAGAGGGAGGACACCGTTGGTGGCACGATCTCCCCAAGTGTATGGTAAGACTTGTTGCAAGTCCTTCTAATTATACAAGTTCATGTTCTCTTCTATCGTTTACATATGGTAAGACTTGTCGCAAGTCCTTCTAATTATACAAGTTCATCTTCTCTTCTATTGTTTACTTTTTATGACCGTGTAACAATGTTATTTGCCAAGGTCTTGTGTCCAAGACACGAACCAGTCCAAACCAACCACTACAACCATGCGTAGCCATAATGGGTTGTCTTTGTTCCCAGTTAATGACGAGAAGAACTTACTAGATATCAATCATGAGAGGGTTGTATGCATCTTCTTCCCAATCATGTCATCCTACACGAATGCCATGCAATCCTTTGACTGATCCTTAACAAATCTCACATTTAGATAGGATATATATATATATGTATGGGTTACCCCTCCCACAAATTGATTGTGTTGTTTGGGGATTCGACGCACTCATGCAAGCCTTTCTCAGTCCAATTCGTAGTGAGGACTGTTCATCTTACTCAAGATTGAGTTCGCATGGGTATGTCGACTCTTCCCCATCGATCCTTTGGATCGAATGGCACAATATCTTGTGTATACAGGTGATCCATTCATGTTGGTTATGAGCACGAGTACTTGTGACTCATTCCAAGGTTCGACAGTGTTACCGGTGTATGCATAAAGGCTTTTCTTACATATTTGACTTCCCTTGATCTAGTAGAGGTGGATGCATATAAAATCTTCCCTTTGCATGGTTGTGAAAGCCAAACTTATTATTGTTAAGAGATATGCATATAAGCATGGTATATCATTTATATAAGAGATTTTCCATATACATGCATGTTTATGAATATATACAAATATATAATCATGTTCCTACATTTGGATAGGCATATAGATAGGCAGGCCATGCTTGGTTAGAAAACCATGCATGTAGACAATCTTATCATTGTTTCTAGATTTGGGCATTAACATTGATATGAATGTACTTGTATGTTTATATTCAATAATTTTTCTCTTCATTTATGCTTCCTTTAAGTCTAGGGAGAACTCTCCATAGATTAAGACGATACGTTTCAAATCCGGTCATTCAACATGATAACACTAGTAGCTTTTCTTGTGTACATAAGCTAGTTAGCTTCTTTTACCATTATTCTCTTGTCGAGGCACACAGTATTATTCCTCAAGTTATATGCATATATTTTAATTAGATTTTCCTTCATAAGATTGTTCATACTTGTTTTACATTGTCCATCCATATCTCCATGTTGTGTATAGGGATCCTTGGACGGATGGCTTCTCGACACCTAAGTGACTATAATGTATAGGGATCCTTGGACAGATGGCCTCTCGGAACCTAGGTGACTATGTATTTTAGCATATTGTCATTATTTTTTAAATTATACTTTTAAAGGATTCTCTTCGCAAACTGATGGTACTTTTTCTTTACACGGTTGGGATACTCTTCTGAGGGTTTTTTGACAAAGTTTGGTTTCCTCCATCTCTGCTTAATTGCTCATGTAAGTGAAGATTTGATCCAGCACAAGCCCCTGATTATTTATTTAAACAGTTAACTTATAGGGATCTTGATTAACATTATATGATTCTATGTAAAAAATATATAAATAGGATTACAATGGATTGTTCATCCAAAATATGATTCTTATTTTTTAACTAGTTGTGTTTCCCATGGGGAGGCAATAGATCTAGGAATATTGTTGATTTTAGTTATGGATAGCATACTTGCAATTGTGTAAGATATTTCTCTTTATTATCTTGTATTGCTCATTTATCTAGTCATAGATGTGCTAGATGACAATCTGCTTATACAATCAACAATCTCTTACTACAGTAGAATACATATACTTATAAATACATATAGGTGTAGAATTTTTATACCACTTAGGTTGACATTCAATTATATTGGTTCTCCATTTCTCAAGTTCTGAGATCCATTATAAACACTTTGAGGAAGTATATATTTAACTTTCTTTGGACTCGGGGGATTGAGAGGGGCAAGCTTATCATCACCAATTGGGAAATACTTGCACTGCCTGAGGAATGGGTGGCTAGGGTATTAAAAACCTCACTTGGTTCAGTATTGCACTAAGATTGAAAAGCTTCTGGCGAGTTTTATTTGGTAAAAACCCATGGTCTACATTTTTACATGAAAAATATATTAGAGGGAACTTAATCTCCTGGATAAGGAATCCCAAGAAGGTTGTAAAAGGTTCTTCTATTGTCTGGGTAGGTTTCATTAAAATATATAATTGGCTTGGAAAGGACCTCATATGGTGTGTTTGGAATGGAAAAGACATCTTGGTCGGTATCGATCCTATCCTAGGCATGGAAGGTAATTATCAACTCTCACCTAATATTTTGAACTATCTGAGTGAATGTGCTTATTATACACTTGCACAGATAAATAAACGAGTCGGTATGAATGAGAATAATTCATACTGGTACACTACCTTAGATTTGGGGATAACTTCTTATGCTGCCACTAAATGGGAATTATACATTAAACATTTAAATATACAGGATGTAGGTTAAAAGAAAAGAAGGACTCTTTTATTTGGAAATCTAATCCAACTACAGGTACCATCATGGAAAAAATTGTATGTCGTGCTATTATGAAGGAATGAGGTAGTATGATACATAATTGGTGGTTTAAAACTCTTTGGAAGTGGCATATCCCATTAAAAATTAAATGTTTTATGTGGTTTTCACTACAAAATGGCCTGAAAACTTGGGACAACCTTGTTAAAAGAGGTTGGTGCAGCCCCAACATATGTCACATGTGCAAGTTAGACTTAGAATCTGTCGATCATCTGTTGGTGAGTTGTAATTTTGCTATAAATTTTTGGCATATTATTATTCTTGCCTTAAATATTGAACATGACTGGGGGAATTCTAATTTTCACATCAACAACCTTCAATGGTATAGAGGACGTAGAAAATTCCATTATATACCTGCCTTTATTTCGTGGATAATATGGAGACCTATGAACATGTCTGGTTTTGAAGATCAAGCACAAAATGTTGACAATATCTATATGCAGATCATAAACTTTGTGAAAGACTACTCTATAGAGGTTGCTATAGTGAACATTCCAAAAACTATTAGTAAAGTGATGTAGGCTGAAGGTGCAACTGGATACAGTGATGGTGCTGTTGTAAATGGTTTCTGTGCAGCAGGAGCAGTATTTTTTCTAAATAATGAACCTAAATTTACTTTCAAATTAAAGTATGGACATGGGACAAACATTTAGGCAACGCTATTAGCACTCTGGTGCCTCTTAAAGTTGCAAATATATGTGGTATAGATTCTCTCAAAGTTTTTGGGGATCATGCTAGGGTGACCATTAAATGGGAGAAAGGTGAATTTCAACTAAATGTTACCTCATTAATCCATTGGTGCTCCCAGATCAAAGCAGAGATCATAATTTTTACATCTATCAATTTCTGATCATATATACAGGGAACGAAATATGCTAGCAGACAAACTCTTGAAACAAGAACTTGAAGGTGATGAAGGGATTATATGCTAGAGGAGTTTAAGGGAAACACACTTTTTGACCAGGGTACCATTGATATATTTGAGCAATAGTTTTAGCTTTTGGAAAACTGTTTTGGATAGTGTTTTCATGAATCATCTGCTGTTATCCGATGCAACATTTGATTCTTAAAATTTTGATGGACAACATAGAACATTAGCATTAATGTTTTTGGTAGTCAGTTTGAGACTATCGACTAAACATATATGTACTTTTTGATTCAGCTATATGAATAACAAAAGTATGCTTTTGTCACTGAAAAAAAATATCGTAGTTACATATTTTAAGTAATTATAAATAAAATTATAATATCAATTTATAATTACAAATTAATAAAATTTTAAAAATTAATAAATAATATTATAATAAATAAATATTTATGTTTAAATAAATAATATTATCATAATAAAGTATAATATAAACTAATAATAAAATTTAAAACAATAATTAAAAGTACGGTAGAAAGGAGGATAAATAATACGGTAGAATAATTAGACAAACTTAAAAGTATATTTCCATTCACTTTCATCAAATTCATGATTTTATTTATTTTTATTTTAAATATTTTAATGTTTGTAGTTTTTAATGATTCATATGAAAATTTATAATTTTAGTAAGTTATATTAATTTGCAAAAAATAAACAATGTTTTTTTAGGATATTTTTTCTTCTTAATAATAACATTAATCTTTGAAAATAAATATTTTATTAAAATTATTTATTTAATGAAAAATGAGAAACACTTCAAAATTTAAGAAAGCATTAAAATAAAAAAACACATTCTCATAAAGTATTTTTCATGTATCTTCCAGGTAAACACCTAAAAAGTCCTAACATAGAGTTTATCATTATTAATGTTTTTCTTGCAAACACATATGGAGACATAATATATTCACTACACTCTTCCCACTCAAGAAATTGTTCACTAAACTGGTTGAAACATAAAAACAACAAAATTGAAGTGGTAGGGCCATCAACTTTATTTGTTTTTAATATTGTTTGAAATGTAAAAGTACAAGCATAAAAGACTTGCTTGATTCTTCTTAAACACAAATACAATATATTTTGATAAAAGTATTATTCTCTTTTCTAGTTTAATGACTGAATTTTCAATAAGATCATCATTTTTGAAAATTTTAAATGTTTATTTGTCAAAATAGAATTTTGTATATGTATAAAATTTTGCTATATATTAATCATTTGTAAAATTCTCACTTTTCACTTTTTGTAAGAAAAAATTGACCATATTATTTTACATTTTTCATGTAGTTAAGTAATTAATGAAATATTTCACTAAGTTTTCTAAATGTACAACATTATTAATCCATTGTACCTACATTTATAACTCAATCTTTAGATTTCATGAAAATGTCTTCGGAATGTGTGCAATATCAAACTCAATCTTTAGATTTCATGAAAATGTCTTCTGAATGTGTACAATATCAAACTATCTTTAACTACAATGGATGTCTTGATATGTTTCTATATTTAATGTTAGGACTCTTTCAAATAATTCCACAAAGTCCTTTATCCATCAATACTATCATTTCATATTGTAATATCTTGAAATTTTGTTGATTATCTTGATGTTATATATTGGGCGTAAACCCCAATGCATATGATTTATTTTGATATAATAGGTGTAAGCCTCAATGTACATGTTTTAATTTTATTATATATGTTGGGCACGGATCCTGACAAATGCAGATTATTGTTATATAATGGGCACTTTTATTATGTGTTGGGCGTAAGCCCTGATGTACATAGAGTGTTGGGCATAAGCCCTGGAACACTCCAACTTGATAATGAGCATAAGCTCCGGAGCATCGGATCTTTGGCCATTGTATCCCTAGGTGTATCTTACAAATACATCGTAGCACTAGTGTTGAGCAAAGAGCTCTGAAACTACACTAGCATAACGCCCATGTAAAAGTGTTGAGCTTAAGCTCTGAATAGCACCACCTGTCATCATACGTGTTATTATTGACTAATTGAATCACTACTAATCTCATCAAGGACTGAGGAGACTACCACAAAATATGAGGTAATCCAACATGCAAAAGGGACCTAGAGCTACCTAACCTAGTCGACCATCAATACCCACCAAGGGCCTTATCAAAAGAGTCTACCCTATTTAATTAATGCATCAAAGTTACAATGCTATACTTGAATTAATCAAGTGAGTAAATATAAAAGAGACTCACTTATTTACGAATGATATACATAAATATTTATAAAAAATATTAATTATAAGTAAAAGATATTACTTATAAGTAAAGATATTACTTATAAATAAATAGTATATTTATAAGTAAAGATATAATTTATAAGATAAAGTTATTTTTATATATTTAAAGAAAGTTTAGAGAATAATAAAGACACACAATTGATTCAAAGTAAAGTCCATAAATCCATGTGAAAGGATTTTACCTATAATTATATTACAAATAAAACAAACTATAAAAGTTACTATAATTAGTCAAAAGGACAAGTAAGAGCCCTGGATAAAATTGAAAGTTATAATTAAAAAAACTTTTTAATTATATATTATATTTTTTTAACTAAGAGTCAAACTAAGATAATATTAAAAATAGTATTATAGTTTTAACTGCTATTTTCCAAAGTTCAGCTATAAATACTAGGGCAATTTCCAAGAGAGATCTAGCTACCTTATTATTATTCTTTTATGGTAACAAGAGAGAAAATGCCCCATAATTCTGGAAGAGTAATTATTTAAATACTGGATTGCAATCAGCTACCTTCCCTAGGTTCTCTAGTTTCCTCTTACATGTTGGACCCAGCTCGGGGGGATCCAATCAGAACCAGGAACAATTCTGAGTCATGGTTGGGAGGAACGTGGTAGTTTCAAAGTTATTTGGTTACCATCCTATACGTTATCTAAGCATATTGCTTCCATTAATCAATGTTTGAAGTGTGCAGGCCTTTACGAGGAGAAGATTCAAGCTGCAAAGTTTAGGTATGATTTGTTTTTATAGTTTCAACTTATTATAGCCTAAGAGTTAAATTTAAATTACTGTCATTTTCTTTTCCATAGTAGTCTAGTTATCGTTATGCATTGTGAGCAAGGGCTGCTGCATTGGCTCCCCAGGTCAAAACTTCATTTATCTTTAGCGTTTAAAATTTAAATCATGTATAAAGTATTACCTAAAATATCCAACCTTCTTCATGTATTTGATTTTTAGGATCTAGCAGAGCTACTTGCGCTAGCTTGTGCTAGACCCTACGATCTAGCTAGTAAATTATTTACAAAGTTTAACAAGAAATACTTATGTTTGGCCCAAGCCCTCGAGAAAACGTAAACACAGTTTTATGTGCCCTTAAGCGAAATTGAAACCACAATAGAGCCATTCTAGACAAGAGATCGAATCTCTTTAAAAGATTCTCAGCCTAGCATCTTAGGCTCAGAGGTAATTAATTAAAATCAAACTTTTATACAGTACCAAACCCTTTATTTAAGTAGAAAAATTTAAAGCATCAATTTCTGACAAAGAATTTCGTAGATTCTTACAAACTTAAATAAAATAAAATGCAGCATAATCATTAAATTAGAGTCGAAATCGTGCCAACCATAGAACTTCTCATAAATCTAAATTACAGGCTCATGATTTATTTAGGGTACGCTTCAAAAATTTAAATATCAACTTTCCAAATAAAATTTGGATTTAAGGTGGAGTCCTCTAAACCAACAACCTAGTCAAAATGATGACCACGCTACAAAGTGGATCGTTAATCATATTGCACAAACATTAACGATTAAAAACGAAAGCCCATAATGCAAATTAAAAGGTTAGGGCTCTGCCTAGCGATATTACATATAACCATTTTTTCTTTTAAAACAAAAAAGTTAAACTATAGCATCCACCTACAAAGAAGTCTCCTTCACAGCAAAAACCCAGGGATATAATTTTATACAGAAACATTATCTCCCAGATAGAATTGCACAAACCACAAATTCACCGAGGCTCTACCCCTCAGGTTTAAACATCGATACAATTTATAATTAAAAGCATAATATTGACAGAAACTTCACACTTAGAAGCAAAAATATTTAAATCCTCTATGAGATTTCAGAAGCAAGCTCAGTTTCCCCAAATTGAAATATTTAAACCCTAGGGCTTGCCAAAACCCAACATAGATTCCATAAAAACATAATATTTTTGAAACAAAGATCCATAAATTAAAAGCACTACTTCCTGACATCTGCTGGGTCAAAAATTTATAGAGTTTGAAACGCCATTGCCAAAATCGAAACCCATGAACATCCAAATATTCCATATTTACCACTAAAAGTTATAGAGTCAAAACGCTATCCACAAGAGCTTGAAAAAAATTCTAAAACATATCCACGACACAGACATAGACCAAAATGAAATGATTTCATATTATTTATAAATACAAATTACAAACCACCGAAGCCACACTGAGACTATACATAAACTGGGAGCCTGCAGGGAATCCTCTATTCCAGAAACACCTATACAGGCTTCAAATAAAAAATGAGACTATAAATTATACCCATCACTGAGTCAAAATGTTACAACGAGTCTATCCACAAGTTTCTTTTTCCAAACTGAACATTTCAATAAGATCCAAACCCCAAATGAATAAACAACTCTCAACATTACTTAATGGGAAAACACCTCAGTGAACCACCAACTTAAACAACATTCGCATGAGGGGAGAAAAAGGCCAGGATGGACCAAGCTTACCTAGGGCTATCCTAGCTTAAAAACCCTCTGCTACAATCCTCCACGCTAAGCTCGAACCCTAGTATTGAAAACCCTGTATATAAACAAGTTACGAGCTTTAGCCATAAACTCTAGCAAGTCGAAATTGTGGTATCAAGGAGCTTAGACAAAACATAAATAAAATATTACATAGTTTACCTTATAGTCGTATGAGTGCAGGGTCGAGCCATGCCCATGGCCACCTTCAAACCTGAGAGCTCTGCTCCCCTTCCATCAAACCAGCAAATGCGAAATTACAAAACACAACCAACTATTTCGCTAGGGTTTACCCTACCCCAGCTGGACATCACGTTTTCGATGGCTAGCTCATGGGCCGCCTTAAATTCCACCAACCTCCACTACTATCGAACTATTTTACCTGCTCTCCATAATAGGGAGTGACAGTCCTCCATCCAAATCGATTTTGATCACCATAACATAAAGTTTAAAACTCACGTTGACTTCGTATCCAACAATCGTTTACAAGGTTATAAACTTTAAAAGAGTTAGGCATAGAGTCACTCATTTAAAAGAACATACAAAACAAGGTATTGGCAAACTTTAGCATAATGCTAAGTAAGCCAAGCCATCATCACCTAGCTCAAACCCTTCATGCTTTAGGATTCATAAAGGAACATTTAAGAGAAGATATTATTACACATTGAAAATAAACCATTGAGTCTAAACATACCCACATTTAGACATTAAAGAAAAGCATAATTATAACCAATAGCCCGATATGGATCACTAGAAGCATCACCAAAAATTGCTTCCACAGAATACAAATGAATCCATTCACATCAAACAATCCAAGCAAATTATCATGAACGAAAGTATAAACTGTACATCTGCATTATAATGATAAGTCTTCTATTTTACCTCCGAGTGTTGAAGTTAATTTACTAAACATTTGATCCAATTGATGATGTTAGTGATACATAATTTTTTTAAAATTTTACAATTTTAGGGACATGACAAGTGGTATTAGATCCCAATTACAACACTAAGAGACCTTTTTGGGCTCACTGCAAAACATTCGCTGCAGAATTTCAAAAGTAGAAATTATGATCTTTTTACATGTAATGCCCGCCTCGGTACATTTTAACTGACCGTAGACTTGAGGATACTTGCCAAGAGACTCGACCAAATCAACTTTAGTAAATGGTCCTTTGAACATTTGAAATGCTTGAACGACTCAAGAATGCTGGATTTTTTGGATGATGACAAGTGATAAACGAAAACGATGCAATGAATGACAGTTATAGAAATTGATATTTTACTTAATAAATGAAGGCTCTGCTTAATGATTTATGAATTTATGAAATGAATTATGACTCAATGTTATATATGCTCGACTGACTGAGATATTATGATGAATGATGAAATGAATTTATAATGAAAATGATGAATGAAATATATGCTCGACTGACTGAGATATTACGATGGATGATGAAATATTTCATAGTGCAGCGCTACTAATATGCGCTTTGAGTGTGTGTGTGTGTGTAGTGGCAGGTAAGACGATTTACCAACTGATCCACAATGGAATTATAGCGGTCGTAATAACGGAAATAACACATAGGGGTACGATGATAGACTTTCGACCCTGAATTAGCACTCCACGCACAGGTCAGAAGCTTGCGAGCTGACCTGGGGAAGCATGTGCAGTACGAGCGAGGCCATACCGACTTGGTCATGTACAATGAGTTGAGAGGCACGTGATAAGGAGAACCTTATCCCTCAGCCACCCTTAGTCTCCAAGAAGTGTAGTTGAGAGATCGCGGTAACAACTCCTCGATCACTGCATTGTTCTCCTCACAATAAGAAAGAAAATGAATTGTCGGAAAGGCCTGCCGAAGGGGCACCTAGATAGGAACAAGAAGAGAATTTTAATCTATAATATAAATTTTGAGGAAATATAATAAAAGAAATAGATTTATTTTTTATATTTGGAAAAATGAGAAAACTTGAAATAGATTAGATGTTTTAGCAAAAGAAATATTTTAATCCATTTCTTTATTATTGTTTGAGAAAGGAAAACTTGAAGTAGGATGAAAGTTCTGATAGAAGAATATATATCTTGAAAAAGGAAAAATAATTAAAAGTAGATTAAATAATTTAATGAAAGAATATTCTTATTTCTTTTTATTATTATTTTAGAAAAGAGAACAACTTAAAAGACATTGTGTCCATCTACTTGGAAACTTATGAACAAAAAGATTAATGAATAAACTTATTAGTAAGCAAAGTACAACTAGGACTCTAAAAGGAACCACTCCACCTACATCCCACTGATTTAGGGATTAGATAAATTAACTAAGGGGACAACAAGGAGACAATGTAGGGATTTAGGTGCACACTTAAAGATAAAGTGACATTTGTATTATGAGAATAAATAATTGAGAATTATTAAATAAAATAATATATTTGCATGATGAGACACTTGGCATGGATATTTTGGTTATAAAAGAAAGGGAGGAGAAGGAGAATGTAATCTCTTTCTCCTTAGTGCTGGATGAGCACCGTAATTGAGAAATTATCTTGTGATTCTTGTGAGTTGGGTTGAGCATTCTAGGGATTAGGGGATCCCCGCGGAAAGCTTGCATTGTGTATTCTTATGACCCCAAAATGATTAGGAGTTCGGGGGAAAGAATACTACCCCCAATATGGTAGGGAGGTCAACCAAGAGGTCTTCAGTAAATTGGGATATTGGATGACTGGATCAAAGCGGCAAGGTATGTCAGCTACAACCACCTACAACCATCAAAAATCATATATAGTTCCATTTTATGTACAAGTTGATTTTTTACATTTTTATTTTACAGTTTCCTATTTGATTTGCAAGATTAAAAATGTTCATAGGATGCTAGTATTATTGGGAAAGTATTTTTGGGGGACCCCAAAATGGGGGGTACCTACATTACAAAACTAACATAATTTTATTTCTTCTGACTTAATAAACTTTTCAGGTACAAATATAATCTGAATTATGAATGTAGAAGAGGACAACAGTAGACATGGGAATCTAAATTCCCCACCCCAAGAAGAAGAACTCATGGTGGAATTGAATTCAAACTTAATGAATTCAATACAGAGTTTGCAAGTAGAATTATAGAGTTTCATAGATGAAAACATGAATGAAAGATGAGAACATAAATGAAGCTATACTTCAAAACTTAACAAGGGTAAACCCCAATAGACAGTCCACCTACTTAGCCAACATATCCAAGGAAAACCACTGTTGTACAAAAAGGTCTAGCAGTCCTAAAGAGGAGGGACATGAAGAACACACCCCCGATTTCATGGAAGAGAACTCTAAGAGCTCTTCCAGTGATGATGGTTCACCCTCCCCTTGCAAGAAGAGGAGGAAAAATTATGACAGTTTGTAGGGAGAGTTCTGGAAAATAAAATCCACAACATATGAAGGAGAAATGAATACTGGGGAGAAAGATGAAGAGTGGCTGTTAGGAATGAATAAGTATTTTAGAGTGCACAATTATTCCAGTGATATGAAAGCACGGCTATCCATTTACAACTTGAATGGAAAGGCATCCTGGTGGTGGAGAGACCTAAAACATACCACGAAACATGAAGTAAAATGTATCAGATCGATCACTTTCAGCAAGTTGTTACAAGACAAGTACATGTCAAAACATTTCTTTGACAAAAAGATCAAAGAATTTCATGAACTAAAAATGGGCTCCCTAACTATGGAATCCTTCATCAACATATTTATGGATCTTTTACATTATGTACCATACATAAAATATGAGATGGTCAAGATACAACAATTCTTAGGATGTCTTCCTCCCAATTTTTGAGAGAAAATTGAGTTCGGCATGCGTAAGACTCTAGATGTAACTTTGCACAAAGCTAGACTCTGTTATGAGCATAGACAACCAAGAAATGAAAACATAAACAGAAACAACGATAGATTCATAACTTTTTTAGACAACCGAAGACCAAGTTTTATGCCACCACCATACCGGAAACAAAACAATAGTTTTCCGCCCAATAGAAATTTCAACCGACCTCATGCATAGCCAAATGTGCCTGCACCAGATACCAACATACCAACTTTTAACAAAATAGAAAAAGTTGCCCCGCCAGCAATTACTTGCTGGAAATGCCAAGGGCCCCATTATTTCATAGATTGTCCCAACAAGACAAACGAGGTTTTTCACAACATACAAGAAAACCCAATGGTAGGGGACATGGAAAGAACACCAAGAATTTATGGAACACTTGACAGCCGATAAACAGATCACCATGCCACTATGGTCGAGATTGAAGGTAAGGTTTTAAATACAACTTTTAGTTTTGATCGATCTTGGTGCATGCCAAAGGTATGTTTCCCAAAAAATAGTCAACACTTGTAAGCTAAATTGAGAGAAACATGAGAAACCATGGTTGGTACAACTAGCCACTGGTACCAAACGAAAGGTCTCCGAAATAGTTAAAGTTTGCGAGATTGATTTGAATGGATTTACAACTAAGGTAGATTTAAATATCCTACCACTAGGATCGTATGACGTACTTATCGGCATGGACTGGTTGGAACAGCACCATGCCATGCTCGACTATTTGCACAAGTCAATATTGTGCACGGATAGCCAAGGGAATCAAAAGAAGATCCAAGGCATACCAAGAAAATTTCCATCAGGAAAATATCTTCCTTACAAGCGAAGAAGTGCATAAGAAAAGGTTGTAAACTCTTTGCAGTTAACATTCAAACTGTAGAAGCCGATAGGAACAAAAGGTCGAGGAGTTCTCAGTTCTTGTAGAATTCAAGGATGTATTTCCCAAGGAAATATCAGAGCTACTTCCCAAATGAGACCTAGAATTCTCCATAGAAACTAACACCCGGGTCAATACCTATTTCTAAAGCCCCTTACCGCATGAGCCCACCAGATTTGGTCGAGCTCAAACTTCAGTTACAAGAGTTAATCGAAAAAGGATATATCCAACCATGTGTGTCACCTTGGGGAGCACCAATCCTCTTTGTCAAGAAAAAGGATGTGATGATGCATATGTGCATCGATTACTGTCAACTCAACAAATTTACCATCAAGAACTATTACCCACTCCCTAGGATTGATGACTTGTTTGATCAAGTCAGAGGAGCGAAGATATGTTTTGAAGATCGGCCTGTGATCCAGATATCACCAAGTAAGAAGCCATGGCAAAGACATCAATAAGACCGCCTTTCGAACCCAATACAACCATTACGATTTTGTGGTGATGCTTTCATATTGACGAATGCACCCGCAAATTTTATGTGCATGATGAACAACATCTTTAGTCAATACCTAGACAAGTTTGTACTAGTCTTCATCGATGACATACTGATTTACTCCAAAAGTGAGGAAGAACGTGAAGAACATATCCACATCGTGTTACAAAAACACCAACTTTACGGTAAGTTTAGCAAGTGTGATTTCTATAAACCACAGATACAGTACCTAGGTCACATCATTTTAGAGAAGGGGATAGTAGATTTAAGATTTCTGTGGTGGGTGGTTTTTGAAGAACAGGTTCCCGGATTATCCACGGTATTCATTTAAAGTCGATGTTTCCAATCCTAAGCTGGATTCATAATCGGGACAAATATTAAATCCATCGAGGAATGGCCTACAGCTACTTGTGTGACAGACATAAGATCATTCTTAGGATTAGCAGGATACTACCGGAAGATCATTGAGAACTTCTCCCGGATTGATTGTCCTATGACTGCCTTGCAGAAAAAGGAAAACAAATTCCTTTGGACAACTAAGTGCGAAGAGAGTTTTAAGAAACTAAAACAACTTTTGACCAACGCACCTATTCTATGGATTTCTGATCCCAATGGGGACTTTGTTGTTTGCACAGATGCAAGCAAAGACGGACTCAATGGAGTCCTCATGCATAATCACTTCTCCATCTGCTACAAGTCCAAAAAGTTAAAGGAGCACGAGTAGAACTACCCCATTCACGATCTTGAACTAGTCGCCACCACCCATGCCTTAAAAATGTGGAGACATTACCTTATGGGAAAGAAGTTCCTATTGAATACGGATAAAATGAGTTTGAAGTACTTATTTGACCAACCTGACCTAAATGCTAGACAAGCCAGGTGGTTATCTTTCCTTAGCGAGTACCACTTCGAATTAAAACACATAAAAGGAAAGGAGAATAAGATCACCTATGCTTTAAGTCGGCGAGATCATATGTTATATGAGGTAACAATAATTCAGACCGACTCAGACTTGCACGACAGGATTAGGATGACATGTAGGAATGACCAATTTTATGTTGAGATCCTTAAAAAGATTCAGGAGGATAGATTATTCCAACAACAAAAGGAATATAAGATAGATGAGTCGAGATTTTTATGGTCGAAGGAGAGACTTTATGTCCTAGACAACAGAGACATTAGACCTAACATTCTAACAGAGTTCCTTCATAACCCCTACTCAGGGCATCTGGGATATTAAAAGATGATATCGACGGTAAAGAAACACTTTTTTTGGCCTAAGTTGAAAGATGACATAACATTATTCATTGTTAAGTGCCAAGAGTGCCAATTGGTCAAGGCAGAACACCAGCACCCTTTAGGATTACTACAACTCTTACCCGTTTCAGAGTGGAAATGGGAGGTCATCAGTATGGACTTCATTACCGGTTTACCAAGGAGCAAGAAACAGAACGATTCCATCTTTGTAGTGGTAGACAATTTATCCAAAGCAACACACTTCATACTAGTAAAATCTACCTACGAAGCTATCCATATTATGGACATCTTCCTGAAAGAGATCTTCCGATTGCATGGCATACCCAAAGCAATCATTTCAGATAGAGACACTAAATTCACCAGTAACTTCTGGAGATCCTTGTTCTCCGGATTAGAGACACAATTAAACTTTAGGACCGCTTACCACCTACAGACTGACGGACAGATAGAACAGGTAAACCAGATCCTAGACGATATGCTTAGTATGTATGTTATGAACAACCCCACAAAATGGGAGGATTATTTACACCTCGTAGATTTTGCATACAACAACGGGTACCAAACCTTTTCCAAGATCAGCTCCTTCGAGGTACTCTATGGCAGAAATTGTAGGACACCAGGGACATGGGATAGTCTGGTAGACAGACTCATGCTAGGTCCATATTTTCTGAAAGATTTAGAACAGATAGTCACCAAAGCACAATAGAACTGGAAAGAGGCACAAGACCTCTAGAAGAGTTATGCAGATAAGAAAAGAAAAGACAAATATTACCAAGTCGACAAACATGTCTTCTTAAAAGTTAATGCAAAGAGGAGCTCTTTGAGCTTGGGGCGATGCGGAAAGTTAGCCACCAGATTTTGTGGACCCTTTGAGATATTGGCCAAGAAAGGGCCAATAGCATACGAGCTAGCTTTACCATCCCATGTAAAAGTTCATAATTTTTTTCATGCATCTCTATTAAAGAAATATGTGTATGATACTAAGCATGTAATTGATTGGTCCTTATTACATGTAGAACCCGAGGGGGAATTCATGCCAGAGCCCCTCCACATACTGGACAAGAGGGAGGTGCATCTTAGGAGATGAACTATCATCCAATTGAAAGTGTCATGGAAGCACTTCGGTCCTGATGAGGCCACCTAGGAAAATGAAACCACCATGAAGGAGGCTTACCCCGCCTTATTTCATGACTTCATTTCTAGTCCCTAGAACACCAGGACGGTGTTGTTCTAAGCACGGAGAGATGTAATATCCTAAATTTTGTTGATTATGTTGATGTTATATATTGGGTGTAAGCCCCAATGCATATGATTTTTTTTGATATACTAAGCATAAGCCCCAATGCACATGTTTTACTTTTATTATATATGTTGGGCATAAGCCTCGATGCATGTGACTTACCTTAGTTATAGATATACATATTTGGGCATGTACCCTGACAAATGCAGATTATTGTTATATACTGGGCAGAAAGCCCCGATGTATTTGATTGATGTTTATTATGAGATTGGGTACAAAACCCTAATATACTGAGATGATCTTTGTTATATACTATGCAAAGTTATGATATGCATGGGTGACTTTTTTAATGTGTTGAGCGTGGAATCTAGAGCACATGGATGACCTATGTACTGGGCATAATCTCCTATGTACATGGAGGACTTTTATTATGTGCTGGGTGTAAGCCCGATGTACATAGAGTGTTGGGAATAATCCCTGGAGCACTCCACCTTGATGTTGAGCATAATCTCTAGAGCA
Source organism: Larix kaempferi (assembly GCA_027924585.1). Classification (NCBI taxonomy): domain Eukaryota; kingdom Viridiplantae; phylum Streptophyta; class Pinopsida; order Pinales; family Pinaceae; genus Larix; species Larix kaempferi. The sequence goes on along the minus strand of BSBM01000450.1, from coordinate 1,708,146 downwards.
TCGGATCTTTGGCCATTGTATCGCTAGGTGTATCTTACAAATACATCCTAGCGCTAGTGTTGAGCGAAGAGCTCTGCAATTTCACTAGCGTAACACCCATGTAAAAGTGTTGAGCTTAAGCTCTGAATAGCACTAGGGGTTACTTAAATAAAAAAGGTGTTGAGTTGAGGAAGGCTTTGAATAACACCACCCATCATCATACTTGTTATTATTGACTAATTGAATCACTACTCATATCATCAAGGACTGAGGAAACTACCACAAAATACGAGGTAATCCAACATGCAAAAGTGACCTAGAGCTACCTAACCTTGTCGACCATCCATACGCACCAAGGGCCTTATCAAAAGAGTCTACCCTATTTAATTAATGCATCAAAGTTACAATTCTATACTTGAACTAATCAAGTGATTAAATATAAACGAGCCTCACTTATGTCTGAATGGTATAAATAAATATATATAAGATATATTGTTGTTAAGGATTATACCCTATAGTAGGGGATGGATGCTATCAACATACATGGGGCTGATAGAGAGATATACTACGGTTTTACAATAGTTACTGTAGTAAAATGATATTTAGGGTTTGAGAAAGAGTACCTTGTTTATGGTGGTTGGTCCTAGATTTCTCCCGATCTCTACAGCAACACACTTGCAAAACCAGTCAACCTTCCTCAAATTTTTTTTACTCCAAACAGATAATGATATTGACAAAAAAATATAACCTTAATGGTAATCAAACATCCAATAAAACTGCCATTTAATTGGGATGAGAAGGATATCTCGATCTTTATTGTCAATGAAATGCAACAAAATACAACTGATATACCCGATCTTGTTCCAAGCACTTATGCAACTGAGTTCTGGGCTCCTGCTCCTCTCTTGACTATAAATTCCTTTAGCATAACAATAAATTTCTCCTTAGATTGACCTCTTTCTCATGGTTTCCCCTTGTATTTATGACCAAGGCAGATTCATGAGAAAGTTGAATTGGGAGGTTGGGGGAGTTATAATACCAAACTCAACTAATCCCAATTCATATTATTCATATATTTTTCCATTTCATCTTAAGATGTGTGCAGGTATGATACTAACTAACCTGCACATGGTGCATCATTAGTACTCTTAATGACTAGCGCATACAACTTTTAGGGTATGTGCACAGATTGTCAACAATGGGACCAGCGCATGATGCACTAGATTCTTGTTATAAGAGTAGCGCATTTCCAATGAAATATGCAGAAAAAATATAGTTTTCAGCCGAAGATGTAAGATCTTAACATCAAATCATCTAAGGTTAATATATCTCTTCCATCCATAATGTCCTTTTGTGTGATCAAAAGGGCAATGTGATCACGAATGGAGAAGTGATGATTTGACCTATAACAGATTCCCCCTAATGTGTGAGGTTAGAGGGAAATGATGGACGAAATACATTACAGTCAAAGTCAGAGAAGGAGCAAGGAAACTGCAGGACAAAGTCATAAAAGTACCTGAAAACAAAAACCAAGGTTAGCGGGCAATTACAATCTTGAAATCAAATAGATGTTCTGTATGATAGAACATAATCTCCAATACATAAATGGGAGATTTATATAGCATGGAAACTGAAATACAAAAATGGATCCATGTCAAAATAGGAGATCATAGCCATAACAACAAGCTAGATGTATGTCTCATTAAGAGCCAAAAAAATGAGTGTGGCTCAGTCATGCGCAACTTGGGTGATAACATAAATGTTGTCATGCTATTATAGTCTGAAGGTCTTCATCCAAAACATCCCAATGTACGAACCCTAACCATGCGAATAAATGAGCTGAATTCGAACATGGGGGGTATCATTTGATTACCGATCATTGATGTATACTGTTAACAAACCCGAGGGAGTCCACCAATAATGTAAATGAGTCCCAAGGTACCTAGTACATTCTAGCAAGTGTGAATAAGTGGACTTGAAGTCGAACACTTGAAGAATCAATCGAATAGGAGACATTGATGTATTCCCACTATTCAATGGCGAGGGAAACTGTCATTGATAACTACAATCCCCAAGGTACTTACCCGAAACTCTAAACTTCATTCCCAAAGTATGATGAGCTGAGGTTGATGGGAAGAAGTCCGCTAGAAGGGAGGCCTTAATGAATCGTCCATCATCCAACACAAGGAACAATGAGTTGATTTAGAATGAAGTGGACTTGAAGTCGAACACTTGAAGAATCAATCGAATAGGAGACATTGATGTATTCCCACTATTCAATGGCGAGGGAAACTGTCATTGATAACTACAATCCCCAAGGTACTTACCCGAAACTCTAAACTTCATTCCCAAAGTATGATGAGCTGAGGTTGATGGGAAGAAGTCCGCTAGAAGGGAGGCCTTAATGAATCGTCCATCATCCAACACAAGGAACAATGAGTTGATTTTGAATGATACAAGATGAAACAAAATGACACCAAGGATGGCTGACACTTGAAGTCAAGGTAACTGCAGAATGGCCGACATAGGCTGTATCCTTGAACACTGAGCACGACACAAGAGTGACTTAGGAATATTTTAACATGACGAGAACGTGATATAAACCTGCAATGTAAGAGACATTGGTATATTCTCCATATGACTAGAAGAGTAACCAATCAGAGGAGTACGAACTCTTAAATCAAGTTCATCCTATGATCAAAAACTAAAACCAAACTGAATGACAAACTCAACAGGTGATGTGTTCAAGGATATGAGTAACATGCTAACTTTGAACCAATTTTTTTTTTGATATCCTTCCCTTCCCTTTTCTCTTTTTAGTAAAAAATATTCTTCGTGTTGGTTTTAATGAGTCCAAGAAAGAAAACTCAATAGTATCTCTTCATTTTTTAAGCAAGCTCGAAGAAAGAGGGAGAATATTTCTTGATATAAGTCCAACCATGTAAAATTTTAATGAGCCCATGGGAGGAAGATTGAGGACCTTATTCATTTTTAACAAAGTTTGAAGAAGAGATAGACGAATACTCTATAACACTGATCCATGGATTTTAATATCGATCCTGGATCGGTTTATGCTCGCCGGTGTTTTCTTTTTTGAGAAGTCTGAAAAACTTAAACAATAACATCATACAACTACTTGTGGATTTTAATATCGAGCCCGAGTTGGTATGTGCTTGCCGGTGTTGTCTTGTTTGAAGAGATTGAAAAACTTAAACAATAACTCTATATACCTTCTCATGGATTTCACATCGGGCCCGAGTAGGTGAATGCTCGTTTGGTGTTTTCATGTTTCAATACTTTGAAAACCCTAAAGAAAACTCGTGAAGGTCATTTTTCGTATAGTTAGTCTCCTCACCCAAAAAAGTGTAAAACAATGAGAGAAGAACTCTTCTAGCCACATATGACTAGAGTATACATTTTTCCTAAATGATCCACAAAGGTCCGGAAAAGGGGTAAACTTATACCTAAGTGGATGTCGCTTCAAATATTTTAACGAGTCTGAAAAGACAACTATACTCAGCAAGCTTGTTTATTTTGAGAAAGTCTAATAAGGCTTAAAAATACTTTATAAGCTTCAGGGCCATAAGTTTCATGACCTATCAGGTGATGAAAATACTCGACAACCAGGTTAGTGATATAGCACATGATCAAGAAAAATTTCCTAAATGACATAAAATATACCTAATTTGACATGTCAATAAAGAAAACAAACCTTAATAGATCGCTTTTATGAAATATAGTGAAATTATGACATTCGTACTTGACCTACTCCACCAAAAAATCAAAAAGTGTATTAGTGAATTAAATAAAAGATTTAAAACAATTTTGAAACTATACCACATTTATAAAAGTGGGTAAAAATTAAAATGAATATTTCTATAAATAGTTTCAAAACAAATCAAAACTCACCATTTCCAAATTTTTAGGGAAAAGATTAGAGAAACCAACCTCTACTACCATTGCTTGTTACAATCATTTTGGGTTATCAAAACATCTTCCGTCTCTTCTAAGTAAGTTGTAACCATCCCCTCTTCCATTTTCATGCAAATTTCTAAGTTTTTAATGGTCAGTTTAATTTTTTATTGGGATTTTAATTTTGACTCTACGGGTGCGCGGGTTCCTTTGAGAAAGACTAGCGCATAAGAAAAATATGTGCTACTTTGTCTCAAAGGGATCTGCGGGTAAGGAGCCCCTATCTAACATTGATAGTCACGAACACCGCAAAGTAAATGGAAAAGAACAAAATTAACCAACGCAATGTTTTACCAAATGCAGGATGGTGCTAGTTTGGCATGAAAGAGAGCATGAGAATATGGATAAAAAATCTATAGGTGATCCTTTGACCCTTCATTCATTAAGAAGATGTGTATTATTGAAATTCTACCGAATCGTTAATATGCGGGAACAAACACAATTGCTCGAAAAGATGGTGCAATATTGGGATTCCAATCAGGGAGTCTTTAATCTCCAAGGGGAGATCCTGGAGCTCACAATAGATGACATATACTTTATCACTGGTCTCTCCCGAAGAGGGGAGGTGGTGAACCTCAAAGGCACATTTCGAGGTGCGGTTTCCCTCTCCGTGTAGGATTATATCAATACTTACTGTCTACCAGGTACTGAGAAGAGTGGCAGTTAGAATTCCATAGCTACTGTTGTAAGTTTCCCGTTGAAATTTATCTGAATTATTCTCAACCGGATAGAGGGAAGTGCAACTCAACAAATGGCATCGAGGAACTATATGCAGGTGGGAATAGATTGCTTGCATGGGAATGTTTTTGACTGGTGTTCTAGCTTGTTGGTGAACATGAAACTTCAACTTATTGAGTGCAAAATAGGTAGAAAGAAGAAATTTGGTTACGGTAGTATTCTCTGCACCTTCTTTCTTTGAGAGAGTTCCTTCTTTGAGTCTGGGGATGTCCTTTCCCCCACTCAATCCTCGAGAGCCACTCATGACTCAATGGGGAGAGATATTCAAATTCCAAGGTGGCGGTGAGAGCAATCTTTCTTATCGTGACGAGGAATACTAGGCATGGTGGGGTCAGCAGGTGCCATCACCAGATCAGTTTCCTTATGCGGGAGTGGAATTCCGCAATGACCCTAAGATAGCTCTTCCTCCAGGATCTTCCTGGGGAGAGATGGGTAAGACAAATTTCATTTTGAAAAATTATTTCATTTTTTCATTTTATAAGTATATAATTTTTTGATGAGTTTGACGTAAACAAAATTTCTTGTGCAGATGTTGGACCTGTGTGCCCTATTGGGCACCCTCGTACCTTTGTGTGACCAGCCAATGTAGGGGCAACCGATGCCATGTTGATGAGCATAGAGGGGAAGATGAGTCGGTTGAATCATGACATCGCCACCTACAAGATTGAGTGGATGCCGCTCACCATGCAGGAGGATGTTGTGGGTGTGCCCCCAGCGTGGATTCGGCTACTTAGGAAAGTAGCTAGACTAGTCATCCTCGACAAAGAGGCTGTGGAAGAGGTAGCATAGGCCCCTCCTTCTCCATAGAGGAGGACATATGTATATATTTTTAGGCTGTTGAGCCCATTTTGTATATTGATATGAAAATTTGATAGACTTGTGGATACAAACTCATATATTTTTTGATACGGCTTATATACAGTGTTAACACCCAAAACGTACCCCAAGGTTGTGAAAGGGCAGAATGGGGGTAACCACTACCCAATTTGGACTTACGCTACTAACCTAGCATAGTATGAGAGGGGTCTTTCTTAAACTTATGAAAAACTAGAAATACTCAAAGTTGTCAGCAATGAACAAACACACTAGCCTTCATTACTAAAAATATTCAATCAAACAAATTCTTAGAAGGTCAGACTTCCATTACGACAAATCATTTTTATAAATTGTTGGTTGGAAAACAACATGGATCTTTGTTGGGTGATGGATTCAAATCAAACAAGACATGAACATCAATGACAAGTGCTTTGCAAATACAGTCACACAGGGACAAGGTAGCCACCAGCTCGCAGTCAAAGAGCTTTTAGTTGGTGATTTAGAAGAGAAATGAACAATCAATATAAAGCATGGAAACATGAATTCTATATTGACTTTAGTAGAAAATAATTGTGGAATGCTTGGTATGATCAAAATGGAGCATAATCTCTATGAATTCCATTGAGATACTACACTGAACTAAACATGAGAAAGCATTTACAGAATGGATTAACAATGAGAGAAACACAATTCACATAGGAAAAGAAAGAACAGACTGCAAGACCAATAACACAGGAATCCATGATAAAACACATGCTCGACTCTGTCAATTTTATTCAAAAACTGCTCAAAAATGTCCTACACAGAGCAACATATATGTTTCCAAAAAGTTTTCAACCTTTATGCCTTCGATTACACTGAATTTATAGATTTCCTTGAGCTCCATGCTCGGCTTTTCTAGAATAGAAATGGTTACAACCTATTGACACCTAATCAAAGCATATTCACCATTACAGTTATAAAACAGAGATGACAAAACTCGGCTCAGTAGCCTTTTACATTTACGGGTCATTTTTACTATGCGATTACCGAATCTTGACACAAAAGACAAAAATGATTTTGAAGATGCTCTTGCAGCTGGCCGCTCTTACTAACTGGCTGCTTCCACTAGCAGAATGCTTGCAACAACCTGAATTCTTCATGCACCCACCTTTAGCTTTCGTTTACAATATTTCTCAACCCACTTTGATTGCTCCGCTGTTGGCAGGTCTAAGGAAGCAAGCTCCTTGAAAAGAGTTCTCAACTCAGTGTGCTCTTTGTAAGAATACCCTTCGAGGAGCATGTGGGACTGCTTGAACATTGTAAGGAGCTCGAAGTCTTGGGCTAGATTTTCTACCACCATTTTTTCCTCCAAGGGCTGCACCAAACCTGCAAAAAATTCTTGGTTTGTCTAACATTCTTCCAATTTGTATTGGTACTCCTCTTTCGTCATCATGGTCCCACTTTCCTCCCAGAATAGGGGCAGACCTTGCTTAAACAATGGATCAAAAACTTCCTTGAAAATTTTCACTTTCTTGGTCAGGATATCTATTCCTGTATGCACGGAGATCACCTGCTGATGCTTTAGCATCACTTTCCTAGCCCATGCGATGATGGTCATTCTATCTTTGATATCTGTTTCTTTCATTTGGCTTCCAGATAGGCCACTCAAGAAGTCTACGGCATTATGGGAGCATCCAAGAGGCTTTTTGTTCAGCTTCTAATTTGCTACTGCAATCACTGGGTCTGCTGATTTGACAATGGCCTCTTTATCTGCTATAAAATCTAGGTAGGGCCTCAGTTGCTCTGCTTGCATAATTATTCTATCCCATATGAATTTCCTTGCCTCCTGTAGTGTTTCCTTACCTATGACCTATTTTTTTAATCGATCCAAGTCCTCTTGCACAGCCTGATGCTTGGATTCCCAATATTTTATGTCCTTTTCTGCCTCTTCTTTCTCCCGCTCAGTAGTATCTCTCATAGCTTTCAGGTTGGCATTTTGTTTCTTTAGTCTTATTACCTATACACTAACCAAGTTGGTCTGGGATATCTTCCCTACTATGGATATATCCCCAGCCTCCATCGAGGGCGTGATCATGACCTCAATTTCATGCTCCTTTTCTTTGAGTTTCTTCTCTAATCTTTCGAATTCAACCTTCAGATATTTCCCACTGTCCATCCCCGATTTCAGTCTCTCCTACCCTCTTTCCCTCTCTTCCTCAGACTCTATCACTTTGGATTTGCATTCTGTCAGCTCTATTTGTAGCTTTTCCTTCTCCTCCTCTAGTTCTACAATTTTTGCAGCACCTACCAACTCAGCAACTGGCATTTTTGGCTTCCCTTTTAGCTTTAGAATCTCTTGATCATTTTCTCGTAACAACATCTAGATAATTTTTCTCTTATCTTCAATAGTCTCAGTGGCCAGTAGCGAGTTTTGGAGTTTCTTGACTAGTGCTTTCAGACTTTTGTTTTTAGACCTTTCTATTCTTAATTGACTCTGCACTTTAGTCTTGTTGGTTTGTGCTTTTGACAGGTCAAGGGAAAATTTTAGCAGCTTGTCATACAGAACCTCTCCCATCTCTTTGTGCAGGTTAATTACGTCTGGTAGGGAAATCCCTTCCAGGTTCACCTTCAGCTCCATTGCCTTAATCTTGGTAGCTAAGGAAAGAATTAAAGTATTCTGCACAAGGTTTCTACTGGTCACCAGAGTTAGCTCTTTAGAGAAAATTTTCCTGACATCATCATACAATTTCACCTCCTTTGACAATGTCTTAGGGTCTTCCTCATATTGTTCCAATAAAGCCATCTTGCGCACACCTGGTATAGAAGGTCCAGCAAGGGTTTTTCTGAACACATGTTCCTTAACCCCAAAAGATGGAATTGGGGACTTAACATGCTTCTTCCTTGGTTGTCTTTCTTTCACTTTCACAAGTTGTGTCTCAGGATCTTCCACCTTTTTCCTCTTGATTTCTCTCTCACTTTCGGTGTCCATATCCATCGGTTCACCATCTTTCTGTTGTGAGGTCTTATCCAGAATTCTGATGAGGGCTAGAGCTGCTGCAAGCTCTGAGTCCTTTCCAGGTGAATCAGGGGCTGAAGTTGTGCTTGTCGGTACAGAAAATAGATAGCTCCCCAGTTGGTCAATGTCCATCTGACCCTTTTCTACATATTCTAGCTAATTGGCCCTTTCTACCAGGCCAGGGATCTCTAGATGCTCGTATCCCTTTCGGCCTATTTCCTTCCTCCTCTTAGAGATTATGTGGTGGGGATCATACTATATCACAACTCTAGAGGAGAAACCCAGATCGCTCATCATCAGCTCAATGTTAGGAAGAGATTCCCTATTTTTGACAACAAAAGGACCCACCACCGAAGGGAAATTGATATCAGTGGATTTCTTGTCCTTTAGGAAATGTTCACACTCCACCTTTAGTTTCTATCTTATGAATTCCAGGGTGAAAAACCTAGGAGTTAGGAAAACTTGCAATACATAGGGGGCATGAGAAAAACCGTATACATTGATCACAGTCCCGTTTTTCAACAGGAACCAGTCTCTGACTCTCTTTTCCATAGAAGGATGTAACATATCTTTCATTTTAGGAAGGACTCTAGGAAACCTTTCTTGGAAAAACACAAAATAGATTTATGAAATGAGACTATCCATGAAAACCTAGAAATTTGAATACATTTCTTCAATGACCTATAGCTCTAGTCCCTGCAGGTTTTCTTCTTTCGCTGCTAGGAAAATATTCAGCAGGTACGACTGAAATCTAAAAGACCTAGTTCTAGGGAATTCAATGAGTTGGGCATGGATACTATCTGCTAGGGCTTCATCGAATTTTAAGCAAGAACACTGAGCAAGTGAGTTAGGGTCGGAGGGTTCGACAAGGCAAGTACTTAAGACGAACATAAGGATGATTAGGGGCTCGATTAGGTATATGTTGATATCCAACCCTAGGAATTTGGCCAACATGGAGAAAACATACTTGGATTCCTGTTTGAATAGTCCGGCCTCACCAGGGAAAGGGGTTTCAGGAGGGGAAAAATCGGATAGTAGGTTGTCCTGGTAGAAGCTCCTCTTAAGATCCTCAAAGGCTTGATGGAAATACTGAATGAGGGATTCTATTTTATAATCTTGGGCTTTATGACAGAATTCTGGGGGAATGGCCAGGGCTTTCCTAACAGTTAGAGCATTTATGTAACGCAAGATTTTGGAGCCTGATGAGTGCAGGACACCTCTCTGCTCAGGGGAGTAACGGCTTGCACAGTAGTCCACGAATTCGGGATAGCTAGGGGTTTGGGATGTAATGAAAAGGTGGAAGAAGGACTGGAAGACTTGGTGGGTATTTGGTTGGTTGATCTTCAGAGCTTCTAATCTCTCTTTAATGGATTCCAAAGGGAAACTAATAAGTATGGTATCAAAAAAATCGTAATCTTTATCCTCTACTAGGTCGGTCAACTGAGGAGATTCGAAACTTGGAGGTTCTACAACTTCTTCCATTTAAATAGCTTTCGGTGAGAAACAACTTACCTGGTGGCCCGACAGTTGGGAGTATTTTCAGGGCGTCTGGTTGGCTAGTCGGCTCTGCACAATCAGCTATCTCCACTACCCAATGTGCATAGGACAAATCTAGTGTGGCTCCCTGCGCAGACCTTCTTTTTATACTATGAAATGACCAATATCTCCTCCTTACAAGCAAGCTAGCGATGGATACCTGTAAGTCGTTCATCTATGCTGGCAATCTACAGCTGTAGATCCTCCTGCCTTTGACTATTTTTAAACCTCTCTGTGCTCTGCAACTCTATTACGTGCTATTGTAGCAACACCTTTTTCCAGCAAAGCCCTCCTGACCGTGGATTTCCCTTTACTCAGATATGAGCCGTTTGTAGCTGCGCCTCTTTACCAACTTTTCAAATCTGAGCGGCGTCGGTTTGGCACACAAGTTGAAAATACGAACAAGTCTTGAACCATAGATCTAGATCGGGTTTAATCCCTGCCATTGAAAAGTGCGGCACAATAACACAGCTTCGCAAATCTGAGTCGCGACTTTCTCCGCACAAGTTCAGATTGCAAACTAAATGTCAGCCATATATCTTCATTGTCCGCCATTGATCCGGCTCCTACATATCTATTGACAAATGTCCTACTGATGCTTAAATCCTCGCCACCTTACTCTGTGATAGAAGATTGTGGACCTGGATCTCATCACGTCCATTCTAGGCTATTAATCTTAGCCGACCGAGGACGCAGGTGCATTTCTTTAGAATTTCACCCTTCGGTTATCCTCAAATGCTTTTCCTTCAAGCCAACTTCATCGTGCATAGCTTGGATTTTCTGTTATCTAGTGGACATTGGACTAGGCTAGGATTACTCCTAAAGCCTTCGAGGTTTAGCAAACCTCTCTTTTTTGCCTGAAACCTCCCTCAAATACTTGGCATGATCTCAGTGCTAACATACAGTATCGGATTTATTATTTACATGTGTGTCGTATCTTTATGTGTGAATGGTTATTATGATTGTGTGTGGTGTAGATGCCAATCTAAAACATAATTTACATATGAATCAACTAAATAATTTAAGTTCCTTCGAATATGTTGATAAGTAATCTAATCGAAATGTCTCTCAAGCAACCTAAATCATAAGAACTGACGTAGCAAAACAGGATCTCTAACTTGATATTCACCCATTAACTGAAACACAAGCAAATGCGAGTCGATTCTTACCTCCAGGTGTGAAAGGCCATGTTGGAGGACATCTCAGAGTAACTCAATGACCGCGCTATATTCAACTGCATTATTCATTGTGGGACCCAAACAAGCCCCTCTGAAAGATACAAGTTGGCCATCTTGTGAGTAAATAGCCCAAGCTGCTGCTGCCAACTAACGGGTGTGGCAACTAGCGCCATCAGCAAATCCTATAAATTATTCAGTCGTCATCTGGAAACACAAACCAATATACACATAATATGTGACGAAAACCGCAAGCAAATCTAACTCTACAAAAATGTACTTCTATAATACATGAAAAATCATAGAGGCCTAAGCATAATACTTTTTTAGGTAGAGCCCATTTCCAGGCTCCGACAGCTTATTTCCCTCATAATCCATTTGTTCATAAGCACCCTTCTTCAGAACTTTAGATATTATGTAAGGACTGAGCCACATAGACTTGAACTTTCCTTCCCCCAAGGGCTCCTTGTGTCATAAAGCAAGACAAGGTCTCCTTCGAGAAAAACCCTAAGTTTAACAGATTTATCGTACTGACTCTTGACTCGAATCTTATGAACTTCATTTGCTGTGAGTGCTTCACGGTGCTGTTCATCAAGATGTTCTAAGTATAGAAAACATTCTTCCAAAACTGAAGTGTCAGGGAGTAGTTGGATGGCCAACTTCAATGAAGGAATTTCGCATTCAACCAGAATAACTTCTTCTACCCCGTGAACAAGCTGAAGAGGAGAGAACCCGGTAGCAGTCTTAAAATTAGCTCGGTATTTCCAAAGAGATAGATACAATATGATGTGCCAGTTGGATCGACTGGCATTGATGGTCCTTTGAAGAATGGTCTTCAAATTTTTATTAACTGCTTCGACCTGACCATTCGCTTCTGGATCAAATGAAGACGAATGTTCCTGCCAAAAACCTAGCATAGTGTATAGATCAGTCATCATGTTGTTTCGAAAGTGTCGACTGTGGTCTGTCACGATCTCTTTGGGTACACCAAACCTAGAAATGATCTGGTTAAAAACAAAGTAAGCAGTCATTTCTCCATCTGCTTTGACAGTGGGAATTTACTTGGCCCACTTTGTGAAGTAGTCGATGACAAAAATTATGTGATGATGACCTCCAGTAGAAGCTGGATTACAATTCATGAAATCAATCCCCCACTTGGTGAAGGAGTCTGCTGTAATCATAGGGTGGAGAGGAGATGGGTGTGCTCTCATCATTTTGGTGAAAAAATGACATGGGTGACAGTGTTTCACAACTTCCACACAGTCTTTGAATATCGTGGGCCAAAAATAACCAGCATGCAATATCTTCTAGTGTAGCTCACTCCCTCAAGACATGGAGAAGATTCAAAGAGCAATGTGCCACATCAAAGGTAATTTCATGTCTTTTCTTTTTGATAGAAACCATTTGTTTGAGCTTAATGAATTGTTACATGATGGATACTTGAAGAATAATGAGGATAATCATAAGCTCACAATTCAAAATGAGCATCTTCTTGAAAAGTTGCAAGATACTTGTTTTTCCTCCTATGTTTCAGATTGTCTAATAGTAGATTGTTTGAAGGATTCTCATGACATGGTGGATCATGAGAAATGTAGATATTTGAATGTTATTGATGTGTTTGAATATGAACTTGATGCGATCCAAACACTTGATGTGGTGGAAGAGGAACTTGAATTGTCTCTTGATGAAGGTTATGCAATTTTTAAAGAAGAGCATGAATCCTCTACATTCGAACTAATATACAACAAAGGTTTAACACTTTTGAAGGAGCTGCATGATACTACCCACATGGATCCTTCCCATGATGAAATTTTTGCACTTTTTGATCATTTGGTTGAGTTAAATTTCTGCACTCATTAGGGGAGTTTTGGGGTAAAAAAATGGGCCTCAAAACGAAAAGTGTACTAGAAAAAATTCACTTTAGAATAACCAATAGGATTCAAGATGATGATGTCAACCATAAGGGTAAAATTTGTAAAACAAATTGGAGGGAAAAACAAAAAACTACTTTTTATTATCGTATTTTTGACATATCTCCTTAATGGATTGCCCAAATTTCAAGTTTGGGCACTCCTTGGATGCATATTTTAATTTTGCATCCAACCCATACCCACACTGCATACTTCTGAGGCACCCACAACATGAAAAAACGAAAATTTGAATAAAAACCATATTTTAATATTAAAATGTGTTTTTAATTGAATTTTTCATTTTTTCATGTCGTGGACGCCTCAGAAGTATGCAGTGTGGGTATGGGTTGGATGCAGAATTAAAATCTACATCCAACGAGTGCCCAAAATTGAAATTTGGGCAAACCGTTAAGGATATATGTCAAAAATATGATAAGAAAAAGTAGTTTTTCTTTTTCTCCTATAAAATTTATAACTCTTATTTTATTATTATAACTCTTGTTTTATTATTTCCCCTCAGGAGGCCCATTTTATACCTCAAAACTGCCCTAAGTTTTTTGATCATTTGGGTGAGTTAGTTCATTCTCCTACATCCTACGATTCCATGTTTCGCAGCATTAGTCTCAATGAAGTATGGGTGAAAGGGTTCTTTTTGATGGTGCCACATGAGGAGTATGGAACTCCTAGATTTACCTTTTATGATAACAGGGTTGGAGCACATTCTTATTCACATTTGCAGCAACATCATTTGTCACTTTATGATGATGCACATCTACATGGATGCACCTATGATATGCATTTGAGTCACTTGAAGAATCATGGTTTTTCTTTCTCAACACTTGGTTCATTTGATGTTGGAGGAACTTCATCCAACACTTGCGTGAATAGATTTTTTATTGGAGAAATTTTTTGTTGGAAGCCACATACTTTGTTATATCTTTATGATTCTCACATTCATGGATGTATGGGTGAGACTTCTTTGATTCATTTGAAGTCTCCTTGTTTTTCCTGCTCATTATTTGGTTCAAATTTTAGTGGAGATTCTTCATTCACTTCTTGGATGAAAGAATACATGGCTGAATATTTTGATTCATGTCATATCCTTTTGGAGTAGCATTATAGGACATGGGATCCTCACCTATGTCATTGGAGTAGATTTGATTGGCTACTTGTTGATTGTATTTACTTGGAAACTGGTGGTCTACTTGCTTGGAGGTATAAGCACTTTCATGACTCTTTGATGAAGCATCTTCTTGCTGTACATTTTAATTATGTTGTTATGTAATTTGATGATATATATTTTGTACTCATGATGTTTGGAAGAATTCATACAAGAAAATGGGATCCTAGAATCCTCTTATCTAATGGCATGGGTTGGAGAGCACTCTTAATTGTTGGGGTGCATTACAAGCAATGGGACCCTGGAATAATTTTTGTTTCATTGGTTTCAATTTTTTTGGGGAAAGAAGAAGTATGGGAAATGGATTTCCCATTTAATAAAGTGATTTTAATTAGAGTAGTGCAGTATCAAGCATGGTGGTTCCTCTCTAGAATCTTCATGGAATCTTGAAGACTCAAAGTTGGGCAACTCAGTGGCAACTTCAAAGAATTATATAGAAAACATGTTCTTCAACACCCATGTTTGAAATTGCTTGAGGACAAGCAATATTGGGAAGGGAGGATTTTTCATGTCCCAAATTTGGCATTGGGTCACAAGGGCCTAAGCCCAATGACCATATTCATGAGAGTTTTTCAAATTGATGTTAAGGGTCAAAATATTGCCTAGGATGAAATTTACAAGCTTCCTAGGTTGAGGGTGGAAGCTTTGGGATTTGACATAAGGAGGATAATAAATGATTTTTTCACATTAGAATGGCATAAATATTTAATAAATGAGCTAAATAAATAAATACAAGAGAAAATAAAAGTGGCAATTGATCATGAAGACACATGGAGGATGTGGGACCCACACAAGCTAGATTTTCCATGCCACAAGGCATCCTACTCTTGCCATTTCGAATCCATAAGAAGCCAAATGTTCTTGGGGTGATTTAGAAGGTCAATATACTTGGAGTGATTCATGTAAGGTTGAATTGGAGTGTAAGAATAACTCCCATGGAAGAGGAATAGGAAATTCGGAGCTAGTGAGACACTTGGGCTGGATTCCCTAGCTCTATGACAACAATGATGAAGATGATATGACACCTATGACACAAATCAGACCTGAGGGATGACATATGACATTTATGACATGTCAGGGCTAAAAATACCCTATAATAGGTTGCTCAAGTGAGTTAGGGCAGCCAAAGAGAAACCAATTCGAATTGGGAGAAGGAGAAGGCTAGAATTGGAAGGATAAGTAGCATACTTGGGAATCTCTTCCCAAATTCAGTTGGCATGAATATATTGGAAGGAATTCAACCCATGGAGGACATTATACGTTTATAAAAGTCATGAACAAAGAATAATGGCAGCTTTTGATCATTTGAGAAATTTGCAATTGCATTTGTGAAGAGGGTGACCTAGTGGATGACTAGTTTCTTGCCTTAGCCAATTTTGAGGGTGAAAGATTCCCATCCAAGTTGATAATTGGAAAGGCCATTCAGACCTTTAATTTGGATATTTAATGGATTCTTTATTTGCAGGTGTAAGCTATAGGGAATCTCATGGTTTCTTCTAGTGCAGCTCACTCCTTCAACCATTTCCAGTTTTCATGGCATATTCTTGATCCTTGAGGGAGGGCGTTTTTGGTGAGCTCTTGTACTCTTTGGGAGAGATTATCATGATCCATCTATGTTGTAATATGATTAATAATCTCTTTCATTCATCTCCAGAAATTTTCTGGTGGAAATACCAAGTGGTTATATGTAAAACTGATTATTAATGAGCAAATGGTGACCATTCCCCCACTAGATTGATGTATGCCAATGTATTGATGATGATTTCAAATGGAAGAATTTTTCTATGATATATTTATGATGTATGGAATTCCATTGATGAGTATTACAAGTTTCATGTTCAGCACTTAAGCATTTGGAGCCATCTTGCTTAGTTTTATTTTATTTGAAGGAGATTTAATGCTTTTTCCCCCAAGGTCGAACTAATGATTTTGTAGCTATTTGGGAGAGGGTTATAATCAGATTAATAAATTGAATAATGATGCAAAAAAGAAATTTATTTTATGCATTAGACATCATCTACCTCTGTTCATAAATTCGAGTTGGTTTTGGAGCATTTGGAGAGTAATATTCAACATTTACCTTGGGGGGATTGGAACCCCAAATTACTATTAAAACTCCCATCTTGGCCAGAAGTTTAAATAAGTTTACAGAAGTATTTTGATGATCATAAATCATCCCTAAACATCATAATCAAGTACACATATCATTCATACAACTTCACTAAATATTTGGAGGCATTTGGAGCCAATTGGAGACCTAGAGACCAATACTAGTCAAAGGGAAATTACTAGTAAAGTACCCTACATTGTCTAGAATTGAAAGAGGATTTGCAGAAGTATTTTAAAGGTCCAAAAGAACCCTTGAAACAAATATTTATGTTCTAAAATCATTGATATACCTTATCAGAACATTTGGGAGCATTTGGGGAAAGTTGGAGACCTAGGCATCAAAACTAGTCAAAGGTCGAATTTGGGGAAAAAGAGAAAAATTCGTCATTTTAATAAAATTATTAAAGAGGGACATTACAATGTGACTCCCACAGGCTCCACTGTGAGAATCATTCAATATTGTTTCAGCTTCCTCTAAATTTAAACAATGGCGAAGAATGGAATCTATCCCACTTCTATATAAACTGTCAGCAATAATGAGATAATTCTTTGCATGATTCTTCAGTTTCCGTCTGTCCCTATAGAAACTAGGACACCTCAAATTCTGAAAATATACTAAAATATCTACGTACCATGGGTCAAAGGATTAAATAAGGAAAATGTGTTCATCCAGAAATGATGACTCTTCCTCATTGTGTACTACGTCACTCATAAATTCAGAGATAAGTTCGGCAAAAACCAATGACTCCTTTGACTTAGTTGATTGAAAAAACAGGTCAAATTCTTGCAAGATGACAATCCATTTATTGAAATTCCCACCGATGATATGTCTGGTAAGAACATATTTAAATGGATTGACCTTTTCAATCACTGTGGTGGTTCGCAGCAAAATGTAGTGGCGTAGCCTCTGAACCACATGGACAGCAACTAATGCTAACTTCTCAACGTAAGAATACTTAATATCAGGAGATATTAATGCCCGCGATAAATAGTAAATTACATGATCTTGGAACTTGTCATCCTCCTGAACGATTACTATGTTGATTGTGTATACAGATGCAGCCAGATATAACTGGAAATCCTTGGTATAGTCTGGAAGGCTCAACAAGGGGGGTGATAATAATGTGTTTTTCAAGGCCTCAAATGAAGTTTGAGTAGCCTCATCCCAAATAAAATAGGTGTCTTGTTTGAGCAGTCTCATGAAACCTTTTTTGATTTTGGCATAGTTAATGATAAAACGTCATAAGAAGTTGGACATACCCTACAGAATCTGAAGTTGTTGTAGGGTTCAAGGAGGAGGAAGATTTACAATGGCCTCAAGTTTGAGTGGATCGAGCATAATTCCATGACTGGATACAATAAAACCTAGTAAATGTCTGGACTGGACGCAGAACACACACTTATTAGGATTCAATCGAATTTTATAATATTTGCATCTTTCAAACATGAGTCTCAAGTGATAAGGATGGTCTTGTCTCTTACAAGATCGCACTAGGAGATCATTAATATAAGGTTCAACCACATGTTTGATATCGTGAAAACTGAAGTTCATTGCGCGTTGGAATGTAGCCCCAACGTTCTTTAGGATGAATGGCATCTTTCAGTAAGTGAAGGTTCCCCAAGGACAAATAAAAGTTTTCTTGTGATGGTCTTTAGGTTTTATCTGAATCTGGTTATATCCTAAAAAAAATCCATGAAAGAAAACATTTCATGGCCCGCACATGCATCAATAATCTGGTCTATGAACAGTGTGGGGTAGTTGTCTTTAGGACAAGCTTTATTTAAGTCCTATGAGTCTGTGCAGACTCGAATGGTTCCTTGCTTCATATTAACCGGAACAGGGTTGGAAACCCATTCCGTCATAGTAATTGGATATATGAATCCCGCTCTAAGCAGTTTCTCAACTTCCTCCTTGATAACAATCGATTTTCTAGGATTAACCAGATGGAGATTCTGTCTCACAAGCTTAGCATTTGGATAAGTTGTGATGACAAGATCCATAATGGTAGTGTCAATTCCTGGCATCTCCTCGTAAGACCAGGAAAACACGTCGTGGAATTCCTTAAATAGGTTGGTGTACATAATGATCTCCTTAGGAGAACAATCTACTCCAATGAAAATGTTTTCTACAACGCAGGGTTTGATGGAGATGTCAATCGGAATGGTTCTCGATATTTTTTCCATATTCCCCTCAACATAAATATTTTGTATAGAAGGGGTAGTGGATAAATCAACATCACCACCAAGTGTCACTGAAAAATATCCTCTCTCAATCCTGTCAAGATCAGGAATAAACTAGGACCTGTGATGCATATGTTCCTATGGGTGGTCCAGGCCTACCATAGCTTCCAAAATGGCCTTGTTAGAGGGAAAAACAGTATCCAGACAGTCAAAAGAGTGGGTAGATTTAACAAACCATGCAGGAGAATAGTCCATATCTGATTCTGTGGAGACAAACGGAGTCGAGATATGCTCTGTTGCAGTGTTTTGTGATGCTTGATAAGTCACTTCTACAATAGACCGAGGCACTATTGGTTCTGACTGAGTAAGGAGAACCCATGGATCAGTTATTTGACTGACCATTGAAATATCTGAAGATGAGCAATCAGTGGTACTCGTAGAACCAATAAAATTAATGGGGGAAGGTAGGTCGAATGTTCCCATCAATGATGAATACATGCCTACTCCCAGACTCTCACTGGGTGAGTGAGACTGATCAACTAATGAGATTGTATAATCCGACGAAGTGTTGTTGTTTTTCCAGGTAAATGAAATTTTATCTACTGTAATGATCTTTCCTTCATGCGGGAACACCAGTACCCGAAAAATGGACGACAGGACAACTTTCATCGCGTACATCCAACTTCTTCCTAACAACAAATTGTAATCAAGATTAGCATCCAACACTTCAATCTCTACTGACACTAACTTACCGACGAGTTCAACTTCAAAAGCGGGAAAGACTCCATGTGGATGGAAAGATATCCCATCAAAAGCCGTAAGTATAGTGTTAGAAGGGGATAACTCGGGTGAGCCTAACGCCTTCCAACAAGAAATCGACATTACACACGTAGACGTACCCTCATCTACCACAGTTCATCCAATGGTATTAGACCCATGGACTACTTCTATCTGGAGGGCTACGTGATATAGAAACTAGGGTTTTATAGTAGCCATATCAAAATGAGCAAGCATACTAGATGATTCGAGGCTCCCTTCTACCGATAGAAGTGCATTTCGCTGCAATGGACAGCTCTGCAAGACTTCTAGTGTGGACATAGCACAGGGTGTTTGGGATAGATCCTCTACAACATTGTAGTTAGGAGCAGCCCGCGCATTAGGGTTGTGCACCTCCCATCTTAAGACGCCTTTCAGGATCTTCGACAAAGTATCTATAGGTCTCTCAATATGAAGAGGTGTAGATATTTCGGGAACGTCCTTATCTTTCTGCTATGATCCCGGGGAATATTTCCTAGCTCAATTTTCAAAAAGCATATCTGAGTTAACCATGTTTATGAACAATTAATCAGCTGACGAGGCACGAGCTATGCCCCTAGCACTAGATTTTCCAGAAGCGGAACCTTATTCGTGAGCGAATGGATCTTTCAGAACAGCTGGTTTCTTCTCACGTAGGAGCATCTGGGCTTCTTCCATTAGAGGGAAATGATGGGTAAGGTGATATTCCTTACATAACTTTCAAGGAAACTTAACCTTCTTTTTATCTTTCTTTCCCTCATTGACATTTTCATTATTTTTGGGATTTGGATGGTTCCCCTCCCCTTTCTTTCCCTTCTTTTTATTGTTGGGTTGCCAAGGACCCTTTTTTTTTTCTGCACTTGCTATACAAATTCAGTAATAGAAAGGGAGAATGCAACAATAGTTGCATCTATAGCAAACTGCTTCACAGATAAAGAATGAACTTCCTTGGTTAGGGATTCGAATGTTGTTGTATCAACTGAACCAATAATGCCATCAACATGCATTCCAGGCTTAGGTTTTCTTAGATCAATATTAGATCGAGGCACATCGGGTATAATCACATACAAAATCCTAGATTGAGCATATACAAGATCAAGTTGCTGGGTCCTGAGTACTGCTTCTTACTTTGAGGACACTCCAGAAATTGCTACGACCTTAGAACCATAAGGTAGGAGTGATTTCAAATACCATTCCAATAAAAACTATGGAGGGATTTCAGCCTTAATGAGCCTCGTCTGCCTTCGGCACTCCTTAATGTGGTCAGCTAAGTGAGTGGATTTATTTTGCCTAAAAGTAGACATAAGGTCTGTACCAGCATCGTACCAGATAGGGAGTTGGAAGTGGTTCAAGAAGACTGTTTCCAGATCCCAAAAGTTTTCATAGCTTGCGCAGGTAGTTCAATGTACAACTTAGCCGCGACACTAGTTAAGGTTCTCTGAAAGATCCTCAATGTTACAACGTAATTTTCCACCTTGTGAGCATCAGCATTCTTTGGCCTGTAGGCTCCATTTCACTGACTCAGATCCACTTTATATCCTTCAGACACTATTTTTCACTATTTTTTCCCTTGTACGCTAGCTGCTTCACTAAAGACAGCGTACCCGCAAGTTGCATCACTATAGCCCGTGGGTAGCATGTAAAATGGTAAAAATCACTAGTTTATTACTTTTTACTCCCAAAAAGCGGTCATAGGGTGACCTTTGGCCCTCCATTTTCCCATTAACGCTTCGATGTGTCCTTTCACTTAACTTTGGAAGGACTATATATTGAACACATATGGCTTATGGATGGGAGAGGAGAAAGAAGAACTCTAGTGGATTTTTTCCCTATCTTGATTCTACACTCATTGATCCTTGTTGTTGTGAACCCCTTATGTTCACCTTCCAAACTCCTACCCATAGTTTGAGTTTTCCATTCATGGAGGATTGAAGTGGGGGAGGCACAAGTGGATTGATCTAGATCTTGGTTCAAATTGATTTCCGGCAAGAGGTCGTATCTCATTGTACTTCTTCTTGTTTATTAATAGAAATACTCATATTCTCGTCCATTAATGTTGTGAATGTTGTTTATTCTACATTGGGTTGCATTTACTTATAATATCATGGATGATTTCTATTGATGATGTTAATAGCATTTATATATTATATGTACTTGTTGTATATTGGCTATCAAGACTAATTTGCAGATTCAAGTGCACAGATTGAAAGCTGCAACAGGGATCTACATCAAACGTTTGGATTGAGGTTGGTTAAGTTCTCCATTATATTAGCATTGTCATTTATATAGCATAGCATTGAGAATTGAGTTAATTTTTGGTAGTCAGCTGTCTATTGTGGTCTAACCCAAGCCATAGTGAGTTTTCTCCAATACATAAATGGCGACTCTGCTAGGGAAAACATCCATGTTTGGTAATTTTTGAGCATTAGTCCTTAATTAGAGTTGTTTTTTGACGAAGTTCTATGTCACTGATTGGCCGTTGAGATACACTATAGAAAACTTGCTTTTTCTGAGCCATTGGACTCTCTGTTTGCCCATTTTCCTTTCCTTACCCGCATGCTAGCTTTGCTCTTCCCGCCTACATTCGCCTCTATTTACTCTACTACTCACGGGTACCCGCAGGTTTTCCTTCGACAGTAGCGTACAACTCTGGCTTTGGTTTATTTATGACTTTTGGTTGTTGTTGGGTTGGCTTTGGATGATCCTAACTCTTTGTTTGCCTGTTTCTTGATTGTTCCATACCTTGGCTGTGACCAGAACTCTTCATTTCTCTTGGTTGAGCCTTGTTGGTTTTTTACCCATATTTGGATTTAGCCTTATTGGTTTCTTCCTTTTGAGCTCATTCCTTTGGCTGAGTCTTACTGTTTGGTGTTTGCTGAGTTGTCTTAGTGATCTCCTTGGCATATTAGTGACTAGATAGTAGGATTTTGCTTGCATTTTTCATTTCCTTATATTGAAAAATACAAAAAAAAATACATTCATAGTTTTTCATTTTCCTTTTTCTTATAAGAGAAAATAAAATAAAAATTTACTTGTCTGTGCTGCATCTTGCATTGAGTGCTTGCTGCTTTCATATAGGTTCTGCTTGTGCATTGAAAATATAAAAGGATTGCATTTTTATTTTGAAACCGTTGGGTTGATTTTACGTACTAGTGACATTGTTTTTATTGGATAGATGAGTCTAGGATTTGACGATTTTGCATACTATTGAGTCATACACATCAATAGTTTCACGACTATATCCCTTGAGTAACCACAGCCACTAAAATTAATGCTTAATATTAGAATTGATTAGACTGATTTTATTTATAGGGTACACCAACTAGCATAGGTTTAGAGTCTTGGAATAGATAATTGTGAGTTAACACTCCAAGACTACTAGACAAAACATTAGGTGTCTGACCAGGGAGTGGAGAAATCCATGGTATACATCAGTGTTCTCAGGAAGCTCTACTCAAACCAGAGTTAAGCACGAGGTCACGGGTGGTTGGTTGAGGAGATATTCCTCTGATATCGATTTAACATGGGAGATATTTCCAGTATTTGTTCGTATATGGGGACTCTTGGGGGATTTGACCCTCATTGAGTTTCGGGATCAGCTACACTTCCCATACGACAGATCCCACGTGTGATTGTCCCCCTAAGCATTGGTTATATTGTGGTGACAATAGTTTCCTTACCTAGGTATCGCATAGGGTAATTGTAGTGGTTATGTTGTTTGTGTCCTGAGTAAGATAGGGATTGGACAGCACAATTGTTTGTTACTGAGGGTTACGGCCCTTTGCATGCAGTGAAGCCTGGGTGTCTCTATAACTGATTATGTTACCTCCGGCTACAGTTTGGGACTCTCAAGCCTCTCCTAGGCGATACATACTGAATTTAGTGCCGGGAGCTCATTTAGCCACTCTGTTTGTCTGCTCTTGGATGTAGTTTCTCTAGGTGTGTGCTTTTGATTTACTTTTTTTGATCGATTGTTGGCCTTTAGGGGACATTTTGATTTTATATTCTCTTCGGCGATATCGTGGCGCAGAGTCCTACTCTCCACCGATCTTGTTGGTTGGGTGGTTTGCAGCCTACTGAACTTTCACGTCGCGTTGCTAGGGGACGCCGATGGGCTCCCTCCGAGTCTTCGGATTCTTATGAGACTTACATCCAAGACATCATGACCGCTGCAGACTCTGACACGAGAGAAATCCCTACTAGTCCATCGGGTAGAGATGAGCACACTTCAGACACCCCTACTCATCGTGAGGTGTGGGGGGGTGATCCACTTGAGACCTAACCTAGTTTGTTTGGTCCAGATCCACCCGAGGACGAACCATTCGATCCTTCATATCGAGATGGTTATCTACACGGGATACAAGAATTTCATGATGATACAGGCCCTATGGTAAACCCTACCGCATTCTCATATGGTATGCCGGATTACACCACAGTTGATCCTTCCACTTCTTTTGGTAGCCATATTGGTGCCATTCATGGTGTTAGCAACACTGCACCCACTGGGGGAAATACCCTTGCCGGGGGCACCACATTGTCCACTCACACACACAATATGGGGACCGGTCATGTTCCTCCTAACAATGCTAATGTTGAAAGATGACCGCCTCCTAGGGATAACCAACCTAATAAGAACACTATTCGAAACACGACTCGCCATCCACCACCTAACACACATGTCTCTACTCATCAACCTAGGGCCACTTTCACGAATGTTAACGCTCCTCCTAACCACAGGGGTGGACATATACCACACACTTTTGCATCCACCGCTACTACTAGTAATACTAATGTAGGAGGTGGGAATATATCTTATCCTGATGGTCATAATGCCACCATTCCTTCTACTAGTAACACCAATGTTAGGGTTGGGAATACTTCTCATGCTTTAGGTCACCACATGACTGCTCATGCTAACGCTGGGGGTTGGAACATACCTCACCATTATGGTCATTACAACTCGATTCCTGCTCTGAATAGTACGTATATGCCCCATACTCATGGTGGAAACCCTTACTACAACACAGTCGGTGCTAGCCACCAGTACAACCCACCTCAATATGGTCCGCAAAACACTTATATTCCTGCTTACTCTCATATGGGTCAGTTCGGAGGAGGTTATCAACCTTATGGCCATGGTCAAGATTCTGGTCCGTCAGGTCCTCATTATAAGTAGTTTAATTCTCATGGTAAATATTTTGGTCCACCTCATACTTCAGTTCCATTCAACCAACCTTTTATGGGAGCTTATAATCAAGATTTCCAGCCGCATCTCCCGTTCCTTGCACGGTTGAATATCCTGGTTCTTTCAAAGCTCACGAATGATCCGGTGTGTCACGACCCTAATTGGCCTCCAGTCGCTACCAATCTCCCTTTGGACATTCCTAAGCTTGAGGGGAAAGGTGGTGAGGACCTGGGTGATCATGTCACAACATTTCACCTTTGGTGCTCCTCCAACTCGTCGAATCACGATTCTGTTAGATTACGACTATTTCAATGCACCCTCACGGGGGCAGCCATGAAGTGGTATGTTAAGTTTCCTGGGAACACCTATAGGGGATTCAATGAGATTGCTTTGGTTTTCTTGTACCCTTTCCAATTACTGGTTCACTATGATACTAGCACTAAAGTTTTGTCTACCTTCCATCAGAATAAAGCCACACATATTTCTGACCACGTTCAAGAGTGGCATCGACGGAAGAGATTAGTGAAAGCCAACATTCCTCCAGAGTTTCTGTTGGAATGGTTCCTCAAGTCTCTACTCCCACACATTGCGAAGGATGTTTCAATGTCTGGCATTGTGACTGAAGAACAAGCCATCTTGAAAGTCCAGCAGTTAGACTTACTATACTCTCAGTCTGGCATTTTGTATGACATTATTCCTGGCACACCGTGAACACGCCATGAGACAAACTCAGTTCCTGGACCACATGCCAATGGCATCATGGGATCCACAAGTACTCGCCCTATAGATTTGGTGGCTAATCAAATGCAAAATTTGTCGCTAAACCATTATACTCCCGGACAGGTTCACACCTTGTCCACTTCCACCTCCTCGTCTAATGTACACAATGTGCAATCAACGAAACCGTCAGGTAACTAGCAACTTGGTGGTAAGAAAAAGGGGAGAAACAACCATAAGGGTGGAAACAATGGGAATAAAAATAATAGCAATCGGAATACCCCTCGTAATGAGAATTCCAACCCTCCTCGAGAAGGAGGAAATGCAGGTGAGGACCATAAACCTAGGCGTAAGGTGAAGTTTCCTTGCAAGCTCTGTGGGGAAGATCATTATACTCACTTATGTCCTTGAATCAAAGAAGCATCGAAGCATTTGGCATAGATCCCAGCTGTGTTAAAATATCCCTTTCCTCATCATCAAAACGTGGCTTCGCATTCTCCCACCACTGGATATGGACCTACTGAGACGACAACGTCTTCTTCCAATACTAGTGGTTATGGATGTGTGAATATGGTTCAATCGGAGGTTAGTGTTGCCACTCGTCAACGTGATTATGGTGCACCACAACCTAATATGGGGAGTGATCCTCCCCCTCCTCCTAATAATTCCTTGCATATTGAGAAGCCCTCTAATATGCCATGGATACCGAAAGGTGTTCTTAAGCGCTCTATGCATAATCCTAATGCTTGAGCCTCCCAGAACTACTCAATTGTGGAAGATTTGGGCCAAACTTTGTGTGCCATGTCGGCTCTTGAGGTCTTACAGGCACGTCCTTCTCAAAAGCATGCCCTTTTGAGTGCGTTAGGAGTTCAGTATGGGGGAATTCCTAGTGTTATCAAGTTCGACACTACTGATGTTCAACCTCGCTTACCTTACCATGTGGCTTTTCAAATCTAGGTGGCGTGCCTTTAGAATTTTGTCAAATGTACTATGGTTGACGAAGGTGCTTCTGCATGAGTATTGTCATTAGCTTGTCAGAAAGCTCTTGTCTCTCCTCCTCTACTCGCGTCTAGAACCACACTCAATGCATTCGACGGTCGATCTTTTATGCCGCATGGAATTATCCCTTCCCTTGTTGTCTGCTTGGGAGGTAAATATGTGCCTATTGAAGTCGAGGTGGTTGATGCGCCCATCGACTACAGCCTTTTACTGGGTCAGAATTGGATGTACACTATGAAGGTTGTCACGTCCACTGTATTCAAAGTTATCTCCTTTCATCATGAAGGCAAGATTGTGACCATCGATCAGCTGGATTTTGTTAACATTCCTTCCACAGCATCCACAGGATCCATAGTCCTGCAGGTTACTGATTCTCAGCCGGCAACTTGGAACATAGGTGTTTGTATGTACCCTTCATTGATGGGAACTTATAGTTTTCCCACACTTGTGAATTTTATCGGAACCATTTCTAATGATGCATCTCCTCCTTTGCATAATATGCCATTCTGGACTTCCTATTGTAATGATCCATGGACTTTACCATCCATGAGTTCTACGTCTGAAGACATTACGCACATCGGGATGTCTATGCCACTATCTGTATCTGAGCTTGCTTACCAGCATATTCAATAAGCCACTATAGAGCCGGATCTCTCTTCTTCTCA
Organism: Larix kaempferi; assembly: GCA_027924585.1. NCBI lineage: Eukaryota > Viridiplantae > Streptophyta > Pinopsida > Pinales > Pinaceae > Larix > Larix kaempferi. The sequence goes on along the minus strand of BSBM01000450.1, from coordinate 1,681,191 downwards.
GACAGTCGAGGAAGATCCTGTTACGTTGTCGGTTTGGGAAGCCAACTCGTCTTGTTCACATGACTACATTAATGATACTTTTCCTTCAGATGAAGCCATTATCTAGGCTATGTGTGGTAGTGAGAGACCTTGGGAAGATATGCACCAACGCTGTTATTTCAATCCCAACCTGAAGCTCGCCAAACAGGAAGAGTTTAGGATGACTCTAGCAAAGATGGTTGGTCACCCTGTGGCTCTTTTAGGGTCGCATGATATTTTTGCGGAGGGGAATATGGCCAATATTTCCCCGACTATGTCGATCAACATGTCTTGTACTCTTGGAAAAGTGGAGAATGTCTACATCAGTGCCGATTGCACTCTTGAGGAGATTGCTATTTACAGCGATTTGTTTACAGAACTCTAGGAAGCTTTCACCTGGTCATAAGAGGAGATGCCAGGAATAGACCCCCGCATTGTTGAACATGAGATTAGAACATATCCCAATGCTAAAGTAGTTCGACAACGCCTACATGCTGTGAACCCTAGGAAGGAAGCCGCTATTAAGGAAGAGGTGGAGAAACTACTCAAAGCTGGTTTCATCTACCCCGTTCCCCTTACCGAATGGGTGTCAAACCCCATTCCTATGCATAAGAAGCAGGGAATGATCGACGTATGCACCAATTTTAGAGATTTGAACCGTGCATGTCCGAAAGACAACTTCCCCACACCATTCATCGATCAGATCTTGCATGCTTGTGCGGGAAGTGAGTTTTTTTCATTCATGGATGGCTTTTCAGGCTATAATCAAATTCCAATCAAACTCGAGGACCAAAATAAGACAACTTTCATTTGTCCTTGGGGAACGTTTGCATATCGGAAAATGCCCTTTGGCCTTAAAAACGTCGGAGCTACATTTCAGCATGCCATGACCTATGCCTTTCACAATCTTAGAAAGATTATGGAGGTTTTCTTGGATGATCTCACTGGCCATTCTCGCAAGAGAGTGGACCACCTTGAGCACCTCCGCCTAATTCTCGAACGATGTATACGCTACAAGATTCGATTGAATCCTAACAAGTGCATCTTTGCTGTAAGGACTGGTCACCTTCTGGGCTTCATAGTTTCGAAAGAGGGTATTAGAGTCGATCCTCTTAAAGTTGAGGAAATAATTTGGTTTCCTCCTCTGCGCAACTTGTTGCAACTTCAGAGCCTCTAAGGGAGAGCTACTTTTCTACGTCGATTTGTAGTTAATTATGCTAATCTTACCAAAGTTTTTGCGCGCTTATTGAAGAAAGACACACCTTTTATCTGGGATGAGTGAGCCCAGCAGTCTTTCAATTCCCTTAAGAAAGCTTTGGTATCGGCCCCTGTGCTAAGTCCACTGAACTTCACACGATATTTCATCCTTTATGTGGCCGCATCTCAAGAGATGATTGGAATGGTCTTGGTTCAGGTTGATGACATGCTCATCAAGCATGGTATCTATTACCTTAGTCGAAATCTAGTAGACACTGAGCTAAGATATACTCACGTAGAAAAGATGGCACTTGCAACTGTCCATGCAGTCCAATGGTTACGACATTACATTTTGCTTAGAACTACCATAGTTGTAGAACACATCAATCCATTTCAGTTCGTGCTATCATGATGTATTATAGGGGTGAAGTATAATAAATGGATTGTGATCCTTCAAGAGTTCGATCTCGATTTTGCTTTGGCAAAATCAGTGAAATCGTTGATGTTTGCTAAGGTTATGTCGAACATTCCAAGACTTGATGAGGATATCATTCATGAAGATTCCTTTGTGGATGAGCATGTATTCCTTATCTCGTCCGAGGACCCTTGGTATGGGGATGTCATTATATATCTCAAAACTTTGAAGTTTCCTCCACATTTTTCATGGGACTAGCGACGACGTGTGAAACATCACGTTAAATATTATACTATCATCGGTGACACTTTGTATCGCCGAGGAAAGGATTCTATTCTCCGTTGTTGCTTAACTCACGAAGAAGCGGAACGATTGCTTAATGATTTCCATGCAGGGGCATGTAGAGGTCACTTATCCGGACTTACTGCAGCCCAGTGTATTATGTGAGCTGGTTACTTTTGGCCTTCAATATTTAAGGATTGTGTTAACGTTGTGAAGAGATGCCACCCTTGCCAGGTGTTCTCTCGGAATATACACTCGTATCTAGCACCCCTTCATTCGGTCGTCACCGTCGGTCCCTTCACCAAGTGGGGGGTAGATTTCATGGATTGCAAACCAGCTTTAGCTAGGGGGCATCACCATATTATAGTGGCCATGGACTACTTTTTCAAAATGGGCTGAGGCCATGCCTACCGTAAAATTCGACGGTGCTACTGCATCCCATTTCGTGCTCAATCAGATCATTACTCGGTTCGGTTTTTGAAATAGATCGTCACTGACCATGGCAGTCACTTTCAAAACAAGATGATGGAGGATTTGTCACTCAAGCTTGGGTTTCGTCAAAAACACTCATCATCTTATTATCACCAAGCAAATGGTCAAGTTGAAGCAGTTAACAAGTCTTTGAAGACCATTCTCCAACGTACCATCCAACAAAGCAAGAACAACTGGCACATCATGTTGTATCCTACTTTGTGGGCATATCGAACCATAGTCAAGACTGCCATCAAGTTCTGACCATTTTAGTTAGCACATGGTGTGGAGTCGATTTTACCGATTGAATGCGAAATCCTTTCGCTTAAGTTGGCCATAGAGCTCCTCCCTAATACGACAGATATTGAGCAATGTTTAATACACCTTGAGAAACTTGACGAGCAATGTCGAGATGCCGCCATGGCTATAAATACCAACAAACGTCATGTCAAGGCTAAGTACGATAGGTCTGTCCATCCGCGGAAGTATGTTGAAGGTGACTTGGTCCTCTTATATGACCAATCCAAAGAACCCCTGGGGGCAGGAAAATTTAACCCCATGTGGCATGGTCCTTACATCATGAGGTGTGTCCTGGAAAAATGATCCTATGAATTAGAGGACTATGAGGGGAATGTCTTGAAGGAGCCTGGAAATGGGCTCTACCTCAAGTGGTATTATGCTTGAAATTTTAGTTGTATCTAGTGCCCTTTGTACACTATTCTATAGTTGTTTTTGTACATAGTTTAGTTTGCCTTTGGTTTTCGGGTCTGCTAATTCGCTTCCGTTTGATTGACATATGTCAACAGAACTTCCTACATTCTTAGGCTTCACGGATGGTGCTAGCCATCATACGCAGCAGCTTACTTCTGCTGCATGGGTTATTTATTTTCCTAACCATCTAGTTGTGTCTCAAGAGGTGCTTCTCTTCGTCCTACATCTAACAATGTGGCTAAGTATAGTGCCGTGATTGAGTTACTTCGGGATGCTATTTCACATGGAATCCAGTCTTTAGAAGTCCACCTGGATTCACAACTAGTTGTGTCTTAGTTAAATGGTCAGTATCGTGTGAGAGATCCTACGCTACTACGGAAATTCCTAAGGGTAAGACTCTTGGAATGACATTTTGTTTCAATTACATACATAGATGTTCCGAGAAGTGTTAATCATATATCTAATGCATACACTAACTATGTATTAGATTGGCATTTGTCACATTCATAATGAAGCACACAAATAAAAGAATACATTCACACATTTGTACATACACATATAGTAGAACCGGAGAACCAAAGTTTTTATAAATAATATGTCCAAAATGGTAGTGTCATGATACAAAATTGGAGCCCGTAGCCCTAAAAAATATACATATCGATACAAAAATAAGAGCCTGGCATATCTACTCCCTAGGAGGAGGCCTAGCTATCACCCCAACAGGATGTGTCTCATAGAAGTATTGCACTGCATTTGCTATCCGCTGCAGCAGTCGTACCCAGTTACCCAGCACCCCCACTACCTGGTGCTGGATAGCCTCTGGCAGCTGCACCACCTCTTTCTATAGAACCCTGGCAGTCATTCATGATAAGTTGGACCGCAGAGTCTGTAGTGTCCTCTCTGCTGTAGCACCTGCCATCTCGTCACCCCTACCCTGACGACGATGTCTCGGGAAGCCATCGGGTCTCACTGGGCCCTTGTCTGCGAGCAAACAGTCAAACATCAATACATGATACTACCCCCAAAAATATTTTTGCATTTACATCTATAATAAAAAATCCATAAAAATTTAATACATACAAAAAACTAAAAAGAGTACTCACCGATGTCTTTGAACACTGCATCCAGTGGGAGCGGCATGTCTCGGTCCTGCCGGAAGTCTATCCCTGCATAAGGGTAGTCATCTATTGCTATGACCTGTCAATCCCACCAATAAAAGAACTCCTCTATATACGGTGATGGCTGATGGCCACCATCCTATCGTGTTAGGACCTCATCCCACCAGGTCATGGCTAGGTCGCGGAGAATATGAGGGGCGACCTCAACCCTCGAACTAAGCCCCGGAACCCACTCGAAGAAGAAGCTACACAATATACTACCATAGCTGAAATTTTTCGCTTCCCCCTGCTTGCACTCTATGAGTTGGGTCTTCATAGACCCTAGTAGCGTAGTACACCAGTCGAATTTCATAGGTTGCATGCACTGTGATGCATAGAATATAACCGGTCTCAATGCCTGGTGAAGAGATTTGGATCCAGTGATCCACACTAAAGTTTCCAAAACAACCTTTATACTCAGGTTGACTATGGTTTGGATGGGCACCTGACTTCCCACTTCCCGATTCGAGGATGGTGATCCCACCACCCACAGTCCGAGATCAAAGGCTAGCCACCTCACCTTGGCAGGACAAACCTGTGATGAAATAAATATCTTCCACCTCCAGTGAAAGTATTTTCCCATCTAGGTTGAAGTTCTGTGCATCAACATACCAATAGTCTATCAAATGACAAAGCAATAGGTTTTGGGCCCTCAAACCCCCTATGCTCTAGAACTTGTATAAACCACATGCTTGCAATGCTTGTTGTGCATGCAGATCGTTACGAATAGCCTCATCTACTTGGTCATGTTCCCTCTCCTTCCACTCTAGAACCATCCTGGAGTAAGAAAAAACAATGATTTTAGTCATTTTCCTTTGCAAAATCAACTTCACGATCGTACCCACGAGCAAATTTGCATACAGTTGTGGCTACCCGCGGTCAACCTGTGCATTGACTATGAGTATGATGCCCTACCCGCGACCCACATAGTAGTATCCCGCGGGTATCGCCGAAGCCATGTAGGGCATGGCCAAACTAAAAATCCAACCAATAAAATTTGAAATAAAAACATTTAAATGGAAGATGGGGATGAGATTACCAACCTGCTCCTAACGGTTCAATGAACAGATTCTTGTAGCATCCAGAATCAGCAACTAAATTTCGAGGTGAAAACTACCACAAAACTCCAAATCGGTGAATAGTAAAAATGAATTGTAAATTGTAAATTTTTGTTACTATTTATAATTTCCAAGACCCACTTGTCTATAGTTTTCGCCATTATAAGCTGTTTTGAACTAATATACCATTTTGGATTAGCATTTTTTACCAGATCTCTTCAGCGGAAGTTGTTTCCGAGTATTTCACACCTATGGTAGGCACGTTTCACACCTGACATATAGGTTAGATGTCATTTTCACATACATTATGCATTTGACCTTTTGACCACTTTCATAAACCCTAGGTGCGAACCCACTTCTTAACTGACATGGAACCTTCACACTGCTATAGAAGTGTCATTATGTGGCGGTAGGGCTTTTCCGAACATAGGTACCTTAGTTAGAACCCCTTTGTGCATTCTGGTGCCCATGTCGTTGTTTGTCCTTAGGATTGGGAGTCCTTTGTAGTTATGCCATGACGTTGCGATAAAGACTCATACTCTACTTTGTCTTAAGCTGTCCATCTCCCTTAAGGACTCCCCTCAGTTATATCGTGTTGTGATTGCATTGCATCATCCTGCTTGCCGCTTGAGCCTTGTGCTAGCTCCGCTTACTCAGTTGTTAGCCTGGTGATTGAGCACTTTTCCCTGTCGAGCCTTGCAAAGCTTCCATTTGTATTTCACAATTTGATGAACTTTTGACCATGAGGGGACACACCCCCGAGTGTCTGCATCCTGCATATGCTTCCTTGCATCAATCATAGGTATGTTCCACTGCTTGGGACTAGTCTGCTTGCTATTTGACACTCGTTCCCTCACTTGTTGTACTATAAGCAACTTTGTTCTTTTTCAAGCTTTCCCAAAATATGAAAAAGACAAAAAAAATCAAATATTCCAAAAAGTCAGATGGGATTATGATTACTACTTCTAGTTGGCAGCGGTTGTGTCTCCTTTGAATAGAGCATTCATTCCACTCCGTACATTATGAGTCGAGACCATAGTTGGACCTTAGGAGCTGTACTTGTTTCTCAGTTTACTCCACCGATTGGTTAAGCTTCCAGTCATTATGGATCCCTTTGTGGTGCCTCATGCATCACACAGTCTATATCGAGTCTATGCTTCCTGAGTCTATCCATCTGCTCATTCTCTTGTTCAAAGGAAGTCCTGAAACCAGAGTTAGCCACTCCTCAGATCTCTTGACTATTGCATGTCAGCCATCCCTATTGAGTCAATCCGTTTCACCTGATATCTTCCAAATATTTCAGCATAGCTGGTACCTCATGTTGGTTGATGGGGGATACCTTAATTACCTCCTTCCAGCGAGTCGCGTTCCGTCGACTTCAACCCATTTATTCCAGGACTTGAGGCTTAGAGTTCGGTTGAGTACCTTGAGGCTTGCAGTCATTAGTGGTAGGTTCTCTCGCCATCGACAGTTTTTGGAATACATCAATGGCCCCTGATCGATGGATTCATCCTAGTGTTTGACTTCAACACATCTATTCACACTCCGATGATTGTGCTCTGTGGCTTGATTCCCATTTTCATTATTGGTGGGTTATCTCGCATCTGTTAACGGTATACATCAGTGACCGGTAATAAGACAATGTCACATCAGGTTCGACCCAAACTCCTTTATTCACTTGATGGGACTTGCACTGTCGAAGACATGTGTAGAAGACCCCAGGCGATAGTGGCATTCAGTATGCTACGTATGACTATGAATTTACATCTGACATATCACCTCTCAGATATTAGCAATTTGTACCTCCAGTTTGCACCAGTTGTTTCCTTTTTAGTAGGAGACCATATCTTACTGTAGAGGGATCATGGCTATGATCACTTATGACATGTATTCATTATGTACTGCCTATTCATGGCCATTGTATTAGATTGTTGTTCTATACCGACATGTATTTAGGGATACTATTGTATTATGACAAATGAGCTTCTCCTTCCACTTGTGTATCCATCACTCCACTTTTGAGATTTATAATGTATTTCAGCCATCGTAGCAATCAGTCTCTGACCTTACACATTAAGGGGCATCTATTACAACGTAATTTTTCACCTTGTGAGCATCAGCGTTCTTTGGCCTGTAGGATCCATTCCACTGACTCAGATCCACTTTATATCCTTCAAACACTATTTTTCCCTATTTTTTCCCTTGTATGCTAGCTGCAGCACTATAGCCAGCGTACCCATGAGTTGCATCACTATAGCCCACGGGTAGCTTGTAAAATGGTAAAAATCACTATTTTATTACTTTTTACTCCCAAAAAGTGGTCATAGGGTGACCTTTGGCCCTCCATTTTTCTAGTAACGCTTTGATGTGTCCTTTCACTTACCTTTGGAAGGACTATATATTGAACACATATGGCTTATGGACGGGAAAGGAGAAAGAAGAGCAAGAGAATTCTAGTGGATTTTTGCCCTATCTTGAGTCTACACTCATTGATCCTTATAGTTGTGAACCCCTTATGTTCACCTTCTAAACTCCTACCCATAGTTTGAGTTTTCCATTCATGGAGGATTGAAGTGGTGGAGCCGCAAGTGGATTGATCCAGATCTTGGTTTAGATTGGTTGCCGACAAGAGGTCGTATCTCATTGTACTTCTTCTTGTTTATTAATAGAAATACTCATATTCTCGTCCATTAATGTTGTGAATGTTGTTTATTCTACATTGGGTTTCATTTACTTATAATATCATGGACCATTGCTATTGATGATGTTAATATCGTTTATATATTATATGTACTTGTTGTATATTGGTTGTTGAGACTAATTTGCAGATTCAAGTGCACGGATTGAAAGCTCCAATGGGTATCTACATCAAACGTTTGGATCGAGGTTGGTTAAGTTCTCCATTATCTTAGCATTGTAATTTATATAGCATAGCATTGGGAATTGAGTTAATTTCTGGTAGTCAGCTATCTATTGTGGTCTGTCCTAAGTCATAGTGAGTTTTCTCCAATACACTCAACCTGATGGAATCGTCATTCAGAGAGTTAGAAGAGCACTAGAGATGAAAAGTAGTGACATGGTCACCAGGATCTTCCCCAGTTTTTCCCTCAAACTTTGGTATGTCTAACGACATCTTAGTTGGAACTAGTGTCCATGCCGCTGTAATATCCCTAATTTTGGACTGACTATTTTATGATGTTATATTGGGCCACAGCCCCAACACATATGATTTATTTTGATTATTGGGCATAAGCCCTAGTGCACATCATTTATTGTTTATAGACTGACATATTGGGCATGGACCCTGAATGATTTCATTATTTGATTATATACTGGGAAAGGAAGCCCTAATGTTGTGATTCATGTTTCTTATCATATGATGTGAGTACAAAACCCTAACATACTAAGACGATCTTTTTATTACCTACTGTGCAGCGATGTGATTGACATGATTGACTTATATGGTGTGTTGAGCATGGACTCAGGAACACACGGATGATCTACGTACTGGGAAAAAGCTCTGATGTACCTAGAGGAAATATTATGTATTGGGAGTAAGCTCCGATGTACATTGAGTGTTGGGAATATGCCCTGGAGCACTCCAAGCTTGATAAATGAATACATGATCTAAGGCCACTTAAATATTCTAGATGTGCCTCACAACCACATTCTAGCACTAGTGTTGGGTAGGAGGCTTTGGAATTGCACTAGCGTAACGCCCATGTGAGAGTGTTGAGTTAAAATCTCTGAAGAGCACTCAGGGTTACTAGATCTCAAAGTGTTGAGTCAAAAAGACTCTGAATAGCACTTCTATTTCCATCACATTTATTTAAATTGGTTAAATAAATCATTTTCTATATATCATCATCCTTTTTATTATAATTCTCTTATGGTAATTAGAAAGAATTTTCTGCTCCAAGAAACAGAAACAATCCCACACAAATTTCCAGATCTGAACCAACAGTGAACCTAAGGCCTCTATCTCTTATTGCATGTTGGAACTAGCTCGGGGGGATCTAGTTAGAACCAGGAACGGTTCAAGGGTCATGGTTGGGAGGAACATGGTAGCCCCAAATTTATCCAGCTAGAGCATCATTCTAACAAGTCATCTAAGCAAAGAGGTTGTTGTACTAATTATTGTTTGAGTGTGTAGGCCTCTATCGGAACAGGTCAAAATTCCAAGACTTCTAGGTATGAATCTACTAAACCAACTATTTCAAGTTATGTTGGCAGCTAGACATTTAAGTTAGGATTATTATTATAGTACTGTTTGTTTTCCCTAAACATTTAACAACATTTAATTCTCTTATAGAGAAAGGGTATTTGAGCATAGGCCCTCGAGTTGTTTCTTTCATCATAGGCCTAGAAATATGTACCCATATTTTTTTATTAACTCAAAAACTTATTTTAGGAACCAGCAGAAGGTCTAGCAGCTCTATCCAAGCTAGCTTGTGCTAGACTGTTGATGTATATGTAACTTCGGAATGTATTTCACATATATTCATATTGTATTTCTATAGATGTTATTATTCCTCTATACGGAAGTGTCGTCATTTATATTGTAAGTGTCGTAACTTATACTTGATGGGTTATTAGACCACCTTGTTGGGGTCGGCCCTGTATAAGTCATGTGGGTCAAAGGGTTATTAGGATACCCTATTGGGGGTCGACCATGTGGGTCAAAGGCTTATTAGACCAACCTAGTGGGGGTCGTCCCAGTCAGCATTATGTTAAGTGGTTAAGTTGAGGCCAACCTAGTTGAGTAAAGGTCAAGTCAAGTTAGTCTATAAATAGAGAGTGTGTCTCTCTCATTTTACACATTCTATTCTCTTACTCACACTCTGGAGAGTGGCGCACTTGTGGAGGAGGAGGCTCTGCTACTAGGAGAATACTTTCTCTTGTATTATGGTTGTATCATTGCTCTATCTATCTCTGAGGAAGTTATTGGGGTTTTTCACCTTTATGGTTTTCCCCAAGTAAACTCGGTCTCTCTTCTGTGCTTGCATTATTGTGTCCATGAATGATATGCTATAGATTTGATGTACATGTTGTTCTCTTAGTTAAGATCATATATACGATTGAAGTAAATTCTGAAAATTTAACATGGTATCAGAGCAAGCCTGAAAGAAGGCATGATATGGCATGTATGACACTTGTTGCACTTACGATGCTAGGGCTTGATATACCAAAAACTAGTCATCGTAGCACTTTCACTATAAATCCATTTTCGTGAAGTTTTCAGATCTAAAACATTTACAGGTCGAAGATCCGATCCCCATGTACCTTGTGTCCAAAGGAAAACCTCTAATTCGTTGTACTTTGTGATTTATGATCTGTTCAATATAGGGTTTCTGCCTCTTCCAGATCTGAGTCAAAATCAGGTGACCTTGGGAAAAAGGTCATAACTTGGGCTAGGAAGCTCCAAATTAAATTTCATAAAATGTGACAGGTAGTACACAGACTGTACTATCTTGAAAAACATTTTTAGATGCCGATGTTTAACCTATGACACGTGGAATTCCGTACAAGTTCAATCTCCTGTATTATCCCATAAACAGGTCACGTTATGACACTTGGCATAAATTTCGCTCAGCAAATCCAATTGAGGTCAGACCTATCGAGATGGAAATATAACAGGTCGGGCTATCTCAAGAACATTTTTCATAAGCCAAAGTTGAACCAGTGACATGTGGCACGCCGTACAAGTTCACTCTCGTGTATTATCCCATAAACAGGTCATGCTGCGACACTTGGCATAACTCTCTCTCAGAGAATCCAATTGAGGTCAGACCTGTCAGGATGGAAAGATAAAAGGTCGGGCTATCTCAAGAAAATTTTTCAGACCCTATGGATCGAAAAGTTCAGAGCTACACCAGAAACAATTAGGTACATATTTCTGTCAAAACATAATTATTTTTGAGTACCTTCATTCATGGCTTCCAGAATTTAGGGCTTCGGAGAAAGTTGGAATTTTTGTAAGCAGAGACCATGGCTGGATGCTACTCATCAAAATCGAAATTTAGAGACCAAGATCAGAATTTTTGGTTTGGCAAAAGGCTGGGTTTGATTAGACCCTAGTTCGGGACTTTGATAAGAAAAGTGGAAAATTAGGGCTTCTGCAAAAATGATAATTTTTGAAATCTGTGACCACGGCTGGAAGCTCCTCATAAAAATAGAAGCTTAGAGCTTTGGATCATACCTTTTGATTGGGAAGAAGAATGGGCTTCATCAAACCCTAGTTTGAGGTCACGTCCAGCGAATCCGAAAGTTTCAAAGGCAAAATTGAGGAGTGAAACTTTGCAGTTTTCAAATTCTGAATATACCAGCTTGATCAGCTCATCAAGGAGCATATTTCTATCCTTTCGGAAGTTTGAAATTCAAAGTTTGAATTTTTGGGGTTTCTCTAACAAACCCTATTACAGCTCAAGATATAGTTCCTGCAATTCAAGTGGATTGGGTTAATCCTAGAAGAGGATGGATTCATCACCTGCATAAGTGAAGAAGTTCCTGTTTTAGAGGGAGATGAGGCTAAGGCCTTCCATAAGAAGATTACAAGCAATCTTGACAGGTATGGCTTACAGGTATGTTTCGAATTATGTTCATGATTAAGTTTATGATATGTTTGTCTTCATATCATTACAGTACAATCTTGATTAATTACTAGACTGGTCGTATTACCTTATAGAAGATATTCATTGATTAACGTTTTGACACTTATGATTGTACTAATGCATTGTGATGTTGTATGAGGTTTATGTTGTTTTCTAACACAAAAGGTACACCAAGAAAGTCAAATCATGTTATACTTCAAGAACATATGCTCATGGTGACATGAAGACAAAGATTCATCCATTGTCATGGATCACATAAAATATCTACTTTGGAGGTATGTATATCTTAATCATACAATGGTTAACTTATGAGACATGCAGGTTACTAGCACAAGTCACTGAAGAGAACCAGAAGACATTATGTGGGTATGTTATACATAACTAGCTAGCATGCTAATCCAGGTATGTTTTTCCTATATCAAGCTAGAATCCTACCTTGTGTTAGGATCTTATACTGTTGTGTTATTGATAATGATTATTCATGAAGTCATAGGTTTGAATAATAATGGTTGTATGCATATTATGTTTCTTACCATAATTGATGATTCAACTAACCAGAAGAGTCCTATGATCAAATAAGAAAATGTATGAGTAAAAGAAGACTTCCCTGAAACCTTGAATAGTAATGTTTATTATCTCTGAATGATCATGAATATACATCTATAAGATTATACTAATAAATGTGTGATTTTGTATGAGACCTCCAGGATAACACAATGATGATACTAATAAGCATGCATAGTGATTAAGGATGGATGTAAGTTCAAGGACAGGTAATCCAGGAAGCAAAGATCAAGAGGGAGCACACTCCAGTTGTTCCTGCAAGAAAGCAAAGGAGCACACTTCAGTAGTTTCTGCAAGGATGCAGATATTCAGAGGGAGTTGACCACTTCTCACAATCCACATAAGAATGGAGTTGCAGAAAAGAAGAAAAGACTGAGAGGGAGTCAACCCAACAAACACACAAAGATAAGTATTTGAATTGTCACTACTTGCATATTTTATTGTTTAAATAATACCATTCAATAATGTATATAATGATGTTCCTAGAATTAGGTTGTGTATTATGCATTTTAGAATAGTTGCATTGATGAACAGTATACTACTAATATGCATGGGTAAGTGGCCTATTGCACTATACAACATTCCATTGCTACTTATCTAGAATGAAACCTCTTTGCTGACATGTTGGGAGTTGTGCACACTCTTAACAATGTTTTGGTAGAGATTGGAAGGCATCTAGAAAGTTACGGAATATGGATAAATGTTGTATTGAAGCATTGGCTAAGATAATTGCATGACTATATGACATATTTCTTTATGTGTAAGAATTTGTTCTAAAAAACTATGAGATGTTTTCTAATCATGCAATTTAACTTGTTGTGTAGGAAAGATTGTATGCCATCACCTACAAAAGAAGAACTACAACATTTGTTCAGAAACAAAATTATGTATTGAAGATATTGAAGTTCCCAGGATATGGAAAGAATGCCATGATCCGTCGATCATGAAGAACGATGTTTGGGATGCGGTCCCAAGAGCTCAAGGGAAGTCTGTTGTGACTTACAAATGGAACTATCGGATCAAGCATGTTGCAGATGACAACATTGAGAAATATAAAAGTGATGAAATAGAAGATGCACCAAATGGATTTCGAGATAGCATGGTGTAGTCATATATGTGTGCAAAACTTGGTATGGTAAGATAGACAGCATTCTATCCAGTTTGGGATTTACCAAGAGTGACCAAGAATAAAGAGGATTCCAACCTTTTCTACAAGGTTGAGGAAGGCAATCCAGTGATACTACTTTTGTATGCGGATAACCTGTTTGTTATAGGTGAAGATAGATTGATTGCCGACACACAACGGAAGCTTGCGGCTGAGTTCGAGATGAAGAAGTTGGGGATGATGCGCTATTTGTTTTTGGCATGGAGGTGTGGCAGAGTGCAGATGGAATCTTCCTTCGACAAGGGAAGTATGCAGTAGAGATCCTGAAGAGGTTTGGGATGATGGATTGCAAGGCCATGGCCACACCTATGACATCGAATCTGAAGCTTCTTTGTGATGCTTCATCTGAGCCGGTTGATGTCTCTATGCATCGTCAAATGATTGGGTCCTTGATGTACCTGACGAACACAAGACCAGATATTTTCTTTGCGGTGAACACATTGAGCCAGTTCCTGACGGATCCGAGGAGTGTTCACCTGGTTGCTGTAAAGCATGTTCTAAGGTACCTAAAGGGTACAGTGGATTATGGGCTCAAGTATGAAGCAAATCAAAAGCTTAACCTGCAGCGTTATGTTGATTTATATTGGGCAGACAGTGCTGCATATAGGAAGAGCACATATGTGTGCTGCTTCAGTATGGGATCAGGTGTGATCTCTTGGTTCAGCAAGAAGCAGTCCTGCGTAGCACTGAGTACAGCTGAGGCAGAGTATGTTGTAGTCTGGTCAGCTAGTTGTGAGGCAGTATGGCTACGAAAGCTACTGTCTGAGTTATTTGATCTCCCGTTGGATGCTACTGGTATCTTTTGTGATAGCTAGAGTTGTTTGAAGCTGTCCGAGAACCCAGTGTTTCATGACAGGTCGAAACACATAGAGATCAAATATCACTATATCAGGGATATGGTGTAGAGAGGAGTTGTGAAAATCCTGTACATTGCGACGAACGAGCAGTCTGCAGATGTGATGACGAAGCCACTAGCCAGGGTGAAGTTTGAGTACTTCAGGTAGAGGCTTGGTGTTCTTCAGATTGATGACACTTTGAGGAAGAAGTGATGGACACATTTTCTAAAGCAATTCCAAGCATGTTGGAAGGAGGATCCTTCACATGGCTGTGGATGTAAGTGCTGGATGATGAACATCAGGATGATGTTCTAGTTTATGCTTTGTATGATTAGTTGGATCATTTATATGTATATGTATGTACGCATCATGTTGGATGCTGGATATGATCAGTTGGATCATTTATATGTATGTACGCATCATGTTGGATGGTGGATATGATCAGTTGGATCATTTATATGTATGTACGCATCATGTTGGATGCTGGCTATGATCGGTTGGATCATTTGTATGTATATGCATCATGTTGGATGCTTGGACCATGTATCTGTATATGTATCAGGTGGATACATTGTATGATCAAGTAGATCATGTATATTGATATGTATCAGGTATGATCAGGTAGATCATGTATGTTGATGGATACATTGTGTGGATCATGTATCTATGTATTAGGTGGATACACTATGTATGATGATATGTATCAGGTAGATACTTGGTGTGCATCAGATGGATGCATTGTATGATCAGGATGATCGTGGATGACGAGCTTCCCCAGATGACATGCAACAAGATGTTGCAGTGATGGTGATCAAGGTGATCATGTGTACATTAGGATGATGTATGATGAGTATCAGATGATACTCTGTGGCCGTGGAACAGGTTGTGCAGGTAAGCATGTAATTTGTGCCCTAGGATATTTACAGATGGTCGTTCGAGGTTTTGCCTATGGCATGTAATTCGTACCCTCGGACATCTGGAAAATGCTCTTTCGAGGTTTTTCTTGGGAGGACATATAATTTGTGCCTTGGGAGATCTACAGATAGTCTTTCGAGGTTTTTCCTATGGCATGTAATTTGTGCCCTGGGATATCTGGCAAATGCTCTTTCGAGGTTTTGTCCTATGGCATGTAATTTGCTCCTAGGAGATCTGGACAGGATGAAAAAGGCCTCAGATGCTTTAGCCAGGTTTTCCCATGACCACATGTAATTTTCTCCTAGGAGATCTGGACAGGATGAAAAAGGCCTCAGATGCTTCAGCCAGGTTTTGTGGTGGACCACATGTAATGTGCTCCTGGGAGATACGACAAGTAGAGCTGTGTGCTCGTAACAGCCTGGGATGCTTTATCCAGCTTTTGTGGTGAGATCACATGTAATGTGCTCTCTGGAGATCTGACAAGTAGAGCCGTGTCCTTGTAACAGCCTGGGATGCTTCAGCCAGGTTTTGTGATGGGTCACATGTAATGTGCTCCTTGGAGATCCTACAGGTCGAGCTATGTGCTTGTAATAGCCTGGGATGCTGCAGCCAGGTTTTGTGATGCACGTAATAAGTCCTGAGATTTCCACAGTATGGCCAGTGATGATGAAGACCTGCAGGTGGTGGGCCTACATCCAGTATGAAAAAGGACTGGCTTTGTAGAGCTTCCTATGACAAGTAGATTCAGAGATTGATTGAGATAGCAGTAGCAGTGACGATGATCCAGAGAAGATGACTTGTGCTAGAAGACCTGTGTCGAGAAATACCTTCCTAGTTAAGAGGGAGTGTTGATGTATATGTAACTTTGAAATGTATTTCACATATATGCATATTGTATTCCTATAGAGATGTTATTATTCCTCTATATGGAAGTGTCGTCATTTATATTGTAAGTGTCGTAACTTATACTTTATGGGTTATTAGACCACCTTGTTGGGGTCGGCCCTGTATAAGTCATGTGGTTCAAAGGGTTATTATACCACCCTATTGGGGGTCGGCCATGTGGGTCAAAGGGTTATTAGACCAACCTAGTGGGGGTCGGCCCAGTCAGCATTATGTTAAGTGGTTAATTTGAGGCCGACCTAGTTGAGTAAAGGTCAAGTCAAGTTAGTGTATAAATAGAGAGTGTGTCTCTCTCATTTTACACATTCTATTCTCTTACTCACACTCTGGAGAGTGGCGCACTTGTGGAGGAGGAGGCTCTACTGCTAGGAGAAGACTATCTCTTGTATTCTGGTTGTATCATTGCTCTATCTATCTCTGAGGAAGTTATTGGGGTTTTTCACCTTTATGGTTTCCCCCAAGTAAACTCGGTGTCTCTTTTGTGCTTGCATTATTGTGTCCATGAATGATATGCTGTAGAATTGCTGTACATGCTGTTCTCTCAGTTAATATCCTAGATCAGATTGAAGTAAATTCTAAAAATTTAACATAGACAGCCAAGCATATCATAAACCTAGAGCCCTTTCTTCTTATTAAATTCAGACTATTGAGTTTTTCTTACCAACAATACCATTTATTCCAAACACTGAAATCGTATATAATGTTTTAAATCAATGTATAGCTAGAATGGTAGTTCTGTTAAAACATTTATGTCCTTGTTTTTATCCCAGACTCTCTCTCAGCTTTTCTTTTGAGACCGCAATGTTTCCCAACCTGGCTAAGTTTTCTTTTAAAGTACTAACACCTACGTGGAAAACGAGCCAGGCATTGAAACTCTTAGCAGCATTACACAACAAGAATCAAAGGATCAAACCAAGCATAATTACTACTTTATGCTCATTCCAACCATAATTACAATGCCTTTTATATCATCAACTACAATATCATTTTCTTCATTATAGTTATCAGTATTGTTTTAATCCCACAAAATACCATAGACAGGGACAATAGTAATCTAAGTACATTACTGAGAACCATTGCATCCAAAACGCAGAGTAGATCAGACTTAAAACATTTCATGGAGATTGGTCTTAACTCAGAATCGTTTGACTACACATCTCACCATCAAACCCTGATAGGTATCCAATCCCTCTCATCCAACCAAGAATTAACCTACGTAGATAATAGTTCTAGGATTTGAAATGAAAGATATGTTCTAGGGCTTTTAAAACTTAACACGTATTTAGTTTTCAACTGAGAAGCGTGACGAGTACTACTTCTTTTCCACAAAACCAAAATTCACATCTAACAAAACATTACAATATCATTTATTACCAACAGCCAATCGTTCATTAAATACAAACGCAGGATAAGGGATCGAATCCCTATATTATTCCTTTCATCAATATGCTTTCTATTTATTGCAACCACCTGAAAATGCAGCAAGAAGAGCCAAACTAAAACCTCTTAGGCATGTAGGTAAACCAACTTAAGGGTTACGTTATTTTCCTATCAATGCATTCTTTTATTAGCAACTAACTTTGCAGACTAAGAATTAATTATCCCATTCAGTAGATAGAACTACACTCTTATTCATTTACATGAAGACGTCAAATTGAAAGCCTTCAGGGTATAGAAACAATAGCAAACAAAGAGGTTAAGGAATTTAAGTAATTCTTTCATACATCTTCAAATAGAAAAAATGCAGAAGACTGCTCAGTAAAAATAGTATTCACCTCTCAAAACCCCAAATTTATACAACATGAGTTTATCCCTTCTTGAAAGAGGCTTAGAGTTCCCACATAACAAAAATGGCCAAAGCCATTACATCAAAACTGAAAACCCTCCAGGGTTACCCTTATTTTAAAACCAAATAACACAACCACTAACCGGTCTAGCCAAAGGCAACCCTCTCAGGATTTCTCAATACAATACAGTGAGCCAAAAGGAAACACAAAATCCCAAATAGCAAAACAACACACCCTCCAGAGATGCGAGAGGAAAGATCAAGGGTTTGGGAAACCTGGACATACCATTTCCCAAGCCATCCAACGCCAAGGGTGCTGACCACCTGGTAGAAACCCATGCATAGAAGAAACGTATCTAGCATGCCATCAAAAGCATCACCAAGAAGATAAATACAGAGATAATAGTTCCTGCTAGGTAAAATCAATGGGGAAAAGAACTGGAATGAAATGTATGACATTACCTATCATGTTCACCTTCCCATGCATATTCAAACAAGCAACCAACAGGTGTTTTGACCCCGAGCAAAGCTCAGGTCAGAGCACATACCTCTTAGATGCAATATGAAATAACCAGAACCAAATGAACCACGAAATTGAAAGTTGCTGGTGTAAAACCTAAATGTGTTGGAGAAAACTTCCTATGGCTTGGGGTGGACCACAACAGAAAGCTAACTACCATAAATTAACTGAATTCTCAGTGCTATGCTATATAAATGAAAATGCTAGGATAATGAAGAATATAACCAACCTCGATCCAAACGTTGATGTAGATACCCATTGGAGCTTTCAACTCATGCACTTGAACTTGAAAATTAGTCTTCACAACCAATATACAACAAGCGCATATAATATATAAACGACATTAACATCATGAATATCAATGGTCCATGATATTATAAGTAAATGCAACCCAATGTAATATAAACAACATTCACAACATTAATGGACGAGAATATGAGTATTTCTACTAATAAATAACAAGAAGTAAAATGTGATACGAACTCTTGCCGGAAACCAATATGAACCAATATCTAGGTCAATCCACTTGTACCTCCACCACTTCAATCCTCCATGGAATGGCAAACTCAAACTATGATAGGAGTTTGGAAGGTGAACATAGAGGGTTCACAACTACAAGGATCAATGAGTGTAGACTCAAGATAGGGCAAAAATCCACTAGAGTTCTCTTGCTCTTCTTTCTCCTCCCGTACATAAGCTATATGTGCTCAATATATAGTACTCTTAAAGCTAAGTGAAAGGACACATCGAGGCGTTATAGGGAAAATGGAGGGCCAAAGGTCACCCTATGACTGCTTTTTGGGAGTAAAAAGTAATTAACTAGTGATTTTTACCATTTTACATGCTACCCGCGAGCTATAGTGATGCAACTCGTGGGTATGCACACTACAGTGATGTAGCTAGCATACAGGGGAAAAATAAGGAAAATAGTGTGTCTGGACGATATAAAGTGGATCTGAGTCAGTAAAATGGATCCTGCAACGAAAGAGTGCTCATGCTCACAAGGTGGAAAATTACACTGTAACAGATGCCCCCTAATGTGTGAGGTCAGAGACTGATGCTACAATGGACGACATACATTATAAATCTCAGAAGTGGAGGGATGGAGACATAAGTGGAAAGAGCAGCTCACTCGTCATAATACGATAGTATCCCTAAATACATGTCGGTATAGTAGAACAATCTGATACAATGGCCACGAATATGAAGTACATAGTAAATACATGTCGTAAGTGATCATAGGCATGACCCCTCTATAGTAAGATATGGTCTCCTGCTGAAAAGGAAACAACTGGTGTGAACCGGAGGTACAAACTGCTAATATCTGAGAGGTGATATCTCGGATGTAAAGTCATAGTCATAAGTAGCATACTAAATGCCACTATCGCCTAGGATCTTCTACACAAGTCTTCGATGGTGCAAGTCCCATCAAGTGAATAAAGGAGTTGGGGTCAAACTTGATGCGACATCGTCTGATTACCGGTCAATGATGTATACCGTTAACAGACGTGAGATAACCCACCAATAATGAAAATGGGCATCAAGGCACAAAGTACAATCATCAAAGTGTGAATAGATGGGATACAGTCGAACACTAGGATGGATCCATCGATCAAGGGACATTGTTGTATTCCCAAAACTGTCGATGGCAAGAGAACCCACCACTAATGACTGCAAGCCTCAAAGTACTCAACCGAACTCTAAGCCTCAAGTCCCAAAATAAATGGGTTGAAGTCAACAGAATGAGACTCGCTAGAAGGAGGGCATTAAGGAATCCCCCATCAACTAGCACGAGGTACCATCTACGCTGAAAGATTTGGAAGATCTCAAGTGAAACGGACTGACTCAATAAGGATGGCCGACATGCAATAGTCAAGAAATCTGAGGAGTGGCCGACACTAGTTTCAGGACATCCTTTGAACAAGAGCATGAGTAGATGGATAGACTCAGGAAGCATAGAATCAATATAGACTCTGCGATGCAGGAGGCACCACAAAGGGCTCCATAATGAATGGAAGCTTAGAAAATCGGTGGAGTAAACTAAGAAACAAGTACATCTCCTAAGGTCCAACTATAGTCCCGAATCATAATGTATGGAGTGGAATGAATGCTCTTTTCAAAGGCGACACAACATCTACCAACTAAAAGTAGTAACCATAATCCCGTCTGGCTTTTTGGAATATTTGATTTTTTTTGTCTTTTTCATATTTGGAAAAACTTGAAAAAGAATAAAATTGCTTATAGTACAAAAAGTGAGGGAACAAGTGTCAAATAGTGAGCAGACTAGTCCCAAGTAGTGGAATATACCTATGATCAATGCAAGTAAGCGCATGAAGGATGTGGACACTCGGGGGAATGTTCCCTTAGGGTAAAGGGTCATCAAGTTGCGAAATATTAATTAAGGCTCTGCTTGGCTCAGAAGGTAAAGTGCTTAGGAACATGGCTAATAAGTGAGTAAGCGGGAGCTGGCACAAGGCTCAAGCAGAAAGAAGGATAATGCAATGCAATCACAACTCGAAATAAAAGGGAAGTCATTTTTCGTAAATTTAGTCTCCTCACCCGAAAAAGTTTAAAACAATGAGAGAATAACTCTTCTAGTCACGTATGACTAGAGTATACCTTTTTTGTAATTAATCCACAAAGGTTCGGGAAAAGGGGTAAACTTATACCTAAATGGATGTCACTTCAAATCCTTTAACGAGTCTGAAATAACAAGTATGCTCGGCAATCTTGTTTGATTTTGATAAAGTCTAACAAGGTCTTAGAAAAGACTTTATAAAAATATTTTCTGTAAAGGTTTAACGAGCCCGAAAAAGTAAACTCGTGACCTCCTTACTATTTTTAACGAGCTCAAAGGAGAGATGGAAGAATGCCCGTACTAGGGGTAGACGAGTGTCAAGGACATGCGATACTAGTTCCAAGTGCATGGAACAAAGCTATGCATAATGCAAGGAACATGAGTAAGATAAGGACACTCAGGGGGTGTCTGCGAATTCGGATGGAAAAATGTTCAAATGCATCATAACAATGGGGAGGCCTAAAACTATATGCAAGGTTCCAAATATGCATGCCATGACCGAAGCAAATGTCGAAAAGGACCAGTAAACAAGTATATGTCGAATTAAGAATCTTGTCTCCAAGAAACATAAGTACCAAGATCATCTCTAAAACGTACGTAAAGAAAAATTTGATACAGGTCACTGTGGTAGAAAATTTTTCAACTTCACTATTATCACCCTCAGACATAATACAGGGATAGCTAACCACTGAAGGTGCCATAGTACCAACACCCGAGGGACCAAAATGATCAACTTCGGAATGAAGAGCAAAGCTGAAGGACGTGGAGGAATCTATAGTGGCAAATTCATCATCATGGGAGTTGGAAATTCTAGAAGTAGAATCGAACTCATCAGGATCACCGATTTGCATATCTATAGTAGAGTCTACAGATTAATCACTAGGGAGATTAGACTTTAATGTCAAACTGGGGCTAAACAAAACTATGCCTGGATCAAAATCCAAATGCATGGTAGGTTGCAGGGAAATTTTTAGGGGCGAAATTTTGCCAATTGGCTATTTTTCGGGCCTTTTTTCAAAAAATAAATTTGCTATTTGGTCATTTTTAAGCTCTAATATCACCTATATTTACATAAAATATGTTTTTTTACTATAATATTCGCCAAAATTTACACATTTCAGTATAAAATTGTATGTTTGATATTTAATATTCGCCTTCCTATCTATATATATGATTTTTTCGATCCAAAATAATCACCTAGAATACTATACTTAGGTATAGTATTGCAATCCTTAAAAAATACCCTAGCAGGTTGTACTCAAGGCTCATCTCATTCAATAAGATCAAGGGTAGGAAGCAAATAAAATTGATGATGAGAATCCTCCCAAGGCTTGTCATTACCATTCATGGCTTCGATAAAAATTTCATCTGAAGGTAGAATACCATCGAGGAAATCATGTGAACAAGATGGGTTGAATGCACACGCGGGCAACATAATGGGATCTTCTTCCCCTGTCCATGAGGAAGAGAGATCTGGCTCTAAAGTGGCTTGTTGAATATCTTGGTAAGCAAGCTCAGCAATAGACAATGGCATAGACATCCCGACATGCGCAATGTCTCCAGATGTAGAACTCATGGATAGTAAAGTCCATGGATCATTAAAATATGAAGTCCGGAATGGTACATTATGCAAAGGAGGAGACGCATTGTTAGAAATGGTTCCAATAAAATTAACGGGTGCAGGGAAATCATAGGATCCCATCAATGAAGGGTACATACCAACACCCATGTTCCCAGTTGTCGACTGAGAATCTTCAACCTGCGGGACTATGGATCCCATGGATGCTGTGGAAGGAGGATTAACGAAATCCAGCTGATCGATGGTCACAATCTTTCCTTCGTGTGGAATGCAGATAAATCTGAATACAGTAGATGCGACAGGTTTCATAGCGTACATCCAATTCCGACCTAGTAAAAGGTTGTAGTCGATGGGCGCATCAACCACTTCGACTTCAATAGGCATAGGTTTACCCCCCAAGCGGACAACAAGGGAAGGGATGATCCCATGCGACTTAAATGACCGACCATCAAATGAAGTGAGCATGGTTCTAGACATGAGTAGAGGAGGAGAGCCAACAGCTTTCCAACAAGCTAACGACATCACTGACGCGGAAGCACCTTCGTTACCACCGTTCTTTTGAAAAAATTATGAAGGCACTCCACATGGATTTGAAAAGCCACATGATAAGGTAAGCGATGTTTAATATCAGTAGTGTCGAACTTGATAACGTTGGGAATTCCCCATCCTGAACTCCTAATGCACTCAAAAGGGCATGCCTTTGAGAAGGACACGGCTATAAAAATTCAAGAGCTGACATGGCACACAGAGTCGGGCCCAAATCTTCTACAATGGAGAAGTTCTTGGTGGCTCGATCATTGGGATTATGTGTAGAGCACTTAAGAACACCAGGCCTAAGCTGACCCGAAACATGCTCGGCAAAAACCTCCAACTAGACGTCGCAGCGGATGATGATACTGAAGTGGCCTCTGGAACCTCGATAAACATATGTCACAACCCTTCATCTCATCCTCCCTCTGCATGCCGAAAGGCATAGGTCACATCATCTTTGCAGCTACTTAGGCTGCCCATCAATTTGCACGAGTGACCTTCCTCTGACCCATGCCATTATAACCAGAAGCTCTGACTTCTTCTTCTCCCTCGCAGGCCAAGATCACGACATGGCCTAGCCGCTAGCGCCACTGCTTGTGCCGGTAGAGCTTCTGATCCTGCCATTCTATTCCTTGCCTTAGCTTTGGAAGCTGGACCCTTTAACCCAATGATGACATGCCAGCACCTATCTCCCTGCCGCAAACAGACTGAACTCTGCCATGCAACCCTTCCTATTTTACTCAGACATCCTGAGAGGACATGGGAAATGGCCTTGCGTGTCTCTTTCTACATCTCTCCCATGACTGGAGGCTTCCACCTCTAACGGGCCTTAGAAAAAATAAAAATGTCAACTTTACCCATCGACGGTTATATATGTAAACCCATTCACTTATCCTCCAGGCTTCTTCGTCAGTCGTTTGCGAATCTTGGCTGTTGTTCTTTCATGTACCGACCCTTATCATCAGATCCAGCCTTCTCTTTAAAAAATTATTTGACTCCCTTTTAGTATCTCTCGCTGGATCATTCCACGTGTCCCGTTGTCCACCATCCGTCGCTAAGTGTCGTACCTCAGCAGAGCGGGATCGTATGCCCCTATTCTGGTTTCTGCTTTACCACTCATCTCTTCGCGATCCTCTTTGGTGGTGACATCTGGAAAAATGGTTTGTCTCTTGCTACCACCTTCCTGCCTAACCAACGTGCAACTTTCCAGCGAGAGGATCACCGTGGTTCGTTGATTTTCCTAAGACCGATCCACACCATTTACCTTGTCACATTGCACCTCCCTCTGTGGGACCCTTAATCTTGGCATTAGGATATTACTCCGCCTCTCCTAACCATCCACATGTCCAGAGATTTACTTTTATGTTTTGGCAGTATCGCGAGTTTATTAAAATGATACTGCTTACCACCTATCCCTCTCGCGACGTCTCCTTCTGCTGCCACCTGTCTGGCAGTATTCACCATTGCTAGTACCCTCATGACTACTCTTCGTGCTCTTCATTTTCACGACTATCAATGAGGACCATTGATCTCTCTTGATTTCTCATCCGATGGTGGAAACTAATGCAGTGGCTATTCCTTGTATAATTTCCTTTGGACTATAGACTTATGCTCGCTTTTGGTCCATTTGGTCTCTCTTTAATGTGTTTCTTATCCCTCTTTTTCCATTACCTTGAATATTTAACACCCCCTTTTCATTTTCCTTGTATCCATTAGCACCTGGCTGTGGAAACCAAGGGTAATCTCTAGTTTTCATCAAAGATTTTAGGACTATCACTTGCCTTTACCTCTATACCCATGCTGTGAAAAAACAGGTGCTAACAACTGGTTCCAAGCGAGGATGCTATCCTCCCTATGAGGTAGCAAAGAACCTCATAGACCGGGTGCCTGATCCATTGGGTGGCTCCTAAAAAAAATAAAAATTCATGACAACATTTATGGTGAATCTGCTGTGTCGTGCATCTTCTGGAGACCTGAAACCTAGTGATATGCTCTGTCTTACTGCAGATTGGATACTGCTTGAAATTAATGACAAAAATGAAAACTATACATTATGAAAACAAACTGGGAAAATGCTGTAAATTGAAATTCAATACTGAAGTTGGAGATGCCGGGACTTGAGGCTTATTTATATACAAGCTACTCTACTCGAGAGGTTACGACTTTAAGTAATGCAGAAGTGCTAGTGCAACCAGTCTAGCATTTGACAACCTACGAGGGTCTTTTCATACTACTCAACCGACCACCGAAAAATGAATGTCCATGGCTCCAGGTGAGAGGGATGGACGAGGACCTTTCGAGTCGAACTAGAACCCTTGCTCCTGCTGTGGAAATCTTCCATATATTAGGCTACCGGATCATAAAAAATCTGGTATGCTTCACCTGTCCCATGCACCAGTGTAGTTTTTCTTTCAGAAGAACCATACAAATGTCATTTAGTTCCCTCGACGCTTGTGCCTGGCCCCAAGGTAATGTACCTCTAACCATCTCCCATCAAAACCTGAAACCCATGCATTTGAAAACCCTCGCATGACTGGATACGACTGAGAATACGAACTCCAGGTAACCCCCTCTCCAGGTTGCTCATGGTTCCTGGGTTGAAAACTCGATTCTACTCTGTAAACCCATCAGAAAGTCCCTCTTGTCCCTTGAGAGGGTCTGGTTAAGGTTGTCCTTCCTGAAAATCAGATTCCGATCGTGCAGAACTTGCACGAATATCCACCTCCCTAGCTTGGTTGCCTTCGAGTGCCTCGATTATTTGGTCGGTCGGCTAGAGGTATTGGCCTAGCCTGAAAAATTCCTTAAAGAGTCTATGATCCTCCTTGGTCCAGGAGATGGATTCTGTATAAGAAGTTTGCAAGTTACTTTGGTCAGTCTCTAGCCTCTTAGCTATCTATTCGACCTACCTATGGTACTCGCTGGACCCAAAATTTTCTTCGAGAACCTCATTTTTTTCTTTGAGGTTCATATATTCTTCCTCGAGGGCTCGATATTCCTCTTCAAGGACTCTGTACTCCCTCTCAGCTCAGATTTGAAATGAGGTCTCCGCCTGCCGGGACTTGCCACCCTGATGAATCTCAATGATGGGCCGCAGACCAGCTACTAGGTCTTCTCTTTTGGCCGGCCCTTCCGACTCATGAAATTGTCCGTCTAAAGATTCAACTTTATCTCCACCTTCAAAAAAACTTATGAAGTCCTCTAAAAGGTCTTCTCCATATTCATCGTACTGGGGCGGACTGGAACCTTCATTATGACTATCATTGACAAGAGCATCAACAGAGTGATTGCAATTTAGGTGAAACAAAATGGAGTCACCTTCCTTGGGTACCTTATCAGATTGATTATTTTTCTGCTCACCCCAGGAAAAATTAGGCCAGAAGAGAGATTTCCCTTGCTCAGGTTCTTCCTCATAGCTCAATTTTCCTTTAATCCTTTCATCATGCTCCTCATTTGGTAGCTTTCTAGACATACTAAGGTTTTCTTCCACCTCTATTGCATCGATGAACATATGCTGTAGGTCCGAGGACCTCCTCCCCAAAAGGTGAAGAGCTAAATTAGGAGGGAAAACAACCGCATAATGTAATTTTGTAGCATTTTCTAAGGGCCGAATTACCTTTGGCATATTACAATAGAAACTAACATATCTTCTGTTGAAGCCTGACAGGGCTTCACCTTTTCGGCTCTTTAGAGAATGGAACTCTGCGAGGACCAGATCCCACGACCTTCTCTTGCCCCAAAAACCCAGAAAAACCTCAGACAATGCTCCCCATGTATCAATAGACTCAGGCTGCAAATGCCTAAACCATTCCTTCACATTTCCTTGGAGGGATTTTGCAAAAGCCCTCATATAGATATCATCGTGTTCTATTTCATAGAGGTATAGAAAATGCTCAAATCCCTGAACATGTTTCTGTAGTGATCCTCTTAGATTCTCCGTCGAAGACAGGGAGATGTTTATGGTACCCTTGATGGAAATCATGAAGGACAGGGGGCAACTTTAGAGGGTTGTACCTCAGCTAGGCCCTGGAACGAAAAGGAGTAAATGCAGGAAGTGTGTCATTGGCCTTACTCTCAAAAAATTTTAGAGGTCGGTTATGGTTTATACAGGGTTCAAACGAAAGGATGGGGTCAAATCTAGGAGTAAAAGGAGAATGTACATTTTCAAATCTAAGCGAAGGGGATACAAAAGAGGCCCTCTTGTGAACTAGGGCCCTCTGGTGAGACCAACATTTTTTGATATATATACATACAGGTAAGAGGATGACAACATGAAAGAATAAGGCTTCTTTGAAGATATTGATATTTTGATACCTGGAAGTTACTTCTTCCATGTCGGAGGTGGCTAGGCTCGTTCTCCAGTGGAGTCTATAGATCAAATTCTAAATAAATGAGTGGAGGCACCAGGTGGATGATATTGAATTCTTCTGGTGTCTGACTGTTGTCCACCATCAACAATCAGATCTAAAACTTTTTCGTTTTACTCGGGATGTTAAAAAGAAGCATTTCCTCGGCAACGACGCCAATTTGTTATCACCCAAATCGTACCTCTTGAGTTGTAGGAGGAGGCAAGCCGGGGTAACCACTAACCAACTTTGGACTAAGGCTACTGAACCAGCATAGTCCGATAGGGATCTCTCTACAAATTAATGAAAGACTAGAAATATTCAAAGGTGTCAACAATGAACACATGGACCAGCCCCTCTTCTCTCGAGAATATTCAGTAAAACTATTAACAGGGCCAGATTTCTAAAGAAACAAAATCTGTAGAAATTATTGGGAGGATAATCTCAAGGAAAAACGAAATTGGGCGATGGAGTCAAGGTACCACACATAAATCAGATAACAATGCCATAGTGTGAACTACTCTAACAGAGGCAATGTAGCCACTCGCTTGCCGTCGTAAAGATATTTACCGGTGGTAAAAGAAGAAAATAAGAACAGTCCATTGATATGAGCATCCAACAAAGATGAATTCAATATCAACTTTAGTAGAAATTTTTTGTGAACATCTGAGATAATAGCCAGAGTGAGTTTCCAAGAATTTCAAACTATTATACACTGATCTCAGACATGAAACGAAAAACATAATGTGAAAGCATAACAAGAAGTACATGCACATAGGGAGAAAGGGAGAAAACTAACTACAAGTTAGAACGACACAGGAATCTATACAAAACAGTCTACCATAGGCACTACATATTAGATTAACATGAAAGTCCCAAAACTAAGCTCGCCCCTCAGGCCTTAGGAAAATGATTTTCCAACCCTTAATTATTCTATTACAAAGATTTTATAGGCTCTTGGACTTGAATTAGTCCTTTGGAAACAAACAAAATACGCTGCCACCTTGACAGCCCCAAATTTGGGATACTACATATGTGTCAAGTTCAAAACAGATTGATTAAGACGGGAATCCAAATATTATGAATAGGGTGCCACCCTACAGTGGAGTCTTCAAACGACCTTGCGAATCAAAGAAGTCTTCCAACTTCAGAGATTTGTCAGCATGTGATTCCCCTATAGGAGGAGGAGGTGTCACCTCTTTAGTAGGGAGCACGAGATTGTGAGCGATCTCCATGTCTTGCCGGACACCTCCTTCTTCCTCAAAATTCTCCTCTCTTTTCGGACGCTGAACTCTTTTTGAAACCTGTCGCTTTTCCTCTTTCTGATCGTCACCATCAGAGCTGGCTTCCTCATTGTCAAATGCCATAGGAGACGAAGGAGCACGTTCTTCCTCCACCTCAGACCATGCCTTCTCTAGCATGAAAACCACTCTGGATTCCTGCCCCTTCTCCATGATCAAATCTCAATTGAAAGATGCCTTGAGTCACCAGGTGTACCATCCTTTTCATATACCGATCTTGCCCCACTATAGAAGGAACCATATCCACAACGACTGTGATGATGACAACATCTTTGTATGGCTATAAATACCATGATAACTTGATTGGATCTCCTGCTTAAGCATAAATGATGCCCCAAGCCTGAGCTGACCCGAAACATGCTCGGCAAAAACCTCCAACTAGAGGGCGCAGCAGATGATGATGCTGAAGTGACCTCTAGCGCCTCGATAAACATATGTCACAACCCTTAGTCTCATCCTCCCTCCGCATTTTGAAAGGCATAGGTCACATCATCTTTGCAGCCACTTAGGCCGCCCATCAGTTTGCATGAGTGACCTTCCTCTAACCCGTGCCTTTATAACCAGTGGCTCCGATTTCTTCCTCTCCACCATCGGCTAAGATCATGACATGGCCTGGCCGGTAGAGCCACTGCCTGTGTCGGTAGAGCTTCCAATCCTGCCATTCTATTTCTTTCCTTAACTTTGGAAGCTAGACCGTTTAACCCAATGACACTATGGTAGCACATGTCTCCCTGTCGCGAACAGACTGAAATCTGCCACACGACCCTTCATGCTTTACTCAGACAGCCTGATAAGTCGTGGGAAATGGCCTAGCCTATCTCTTTCTACACCTCTCCCATGCCTGGATGATTCTGTCCCTGACAGGCCTTAGAAAAAATAAAAATGTCAACTTTACCCATCGACGGTTATATATGTAAACCCGTTCACTTATCCTTCGGGCTTCTTCGTCAGTCGTTTGCGAATCTTGGCCATTTGTCTTTCACGTGCCGACCCTTACCGTCAGATCCAACCTTCTCTTTAACCACTGATTTGACTCCCTTTTAGTATCTGTCGCTGGATCATTCCACGTGTCCCTCTCTCCACCATCCATCGCTAAGCACCTTACACTAGAAGAGCGGGATCGTATGCCCCTATTCTAGTTTCTGCTTTACCACTCATCCCTTCGCTATCCTCTTTGGTGGTGACATCTGGAAAAATGGTTTGTCTCTCACTACCACCTTCCTACCTAACCGACGTGCAACTTTCTAGCAAGAGGATCACTATGGGTCATTGATTTTTCTAAGACCAATCCACACCATTTACCTTGTCACATTGCACCTTCCTTTGTGGGACCCTTAATATTGGACATAGGATATTACTCCACCTCTCCGAATCATCGACGTGTATGGAGATTTACTTTGTTTTGGTAGTATTGCGAGTTTATTAAAACGATACCACTTACCACCTATCCCTCTTGCGACGTCTCCTCCTGCTTCCACCTGTCCGGTGGTATTCAC
Source organism: Larix kaempferi (assembly GCA_027924585.1). Lineage (NCBI taxonomy): Eukaryota > Viridiplantae > Streptophyta > Pinopsida > Pinales > Pinaceae > Larix > Larix kaempferi. The sequence continues at coordinate 1,650,754 of BSBM01000450.1, read as the reverse complement.
CATTGCTACCGCCATCATGACTACTCTTCGTGCGCTTCATTTTCACGACTATCAACGAGGAACATTGATCTCTCTTGGGCGCTCATCCGATGGTGGAAACTAACGTGGTGGCTATTCCTTGTATTATTTCCTTCGGACTATAGACTTAGGCTCGCTTTTGGTCCATTTGGTCTCTCTTTAATGCGTTTCTTCTCCCTCTTTTGCCATTAGCTTGCATATTTAACACCCCCTTTCATTTTCCTTGTATCCATTAGCACCTGGTTATTGAAACCAGGGGTAATCTCTAGCTATCATCAAATATTTTAGGACTATCTCTTTCCTTTACCTCTATACCCATGTTGTGAAAAAATAGGTGCTAACACTATTGTTATTCAAAACTGAATCAAATAGTACATGATGTTCCATGAGGTTCCTTGACTCACTAGAGAGATGAAGTAAACTAGATATTGTCAAAAAGACTTCCTAGAAAATTACAATAATTTCTCAAAAACAATCTGAGAATTTCATCCTTCTGCCAGAAAAATAAAAAACTTTCATCTATTTAGAAACTTATCCCTTCTAGGTCAAAAAGTAGTCTAAAATATGGCTTAGTCAAACAACTTTATTGATCCCTTATCAAAACATAAGTGATCAATAATTTCCTCCCAAAACAAATAACCAACTTCTTTTTTCATTGCATCTTTTGAAATCTTATATGCATCGTTGTTGTGTTGCCCATATATATGCTCAAAGGAGATGGTTTCGAAAAACTAGATTTCTGAGTGGATCATTTGACACCAATGCTCAAGTTCGAGTATTTTAAGCTTGTAGTCTGCTTGATCCCATTTAATTGTTACCCTCGAATAACTGAATACTTTCAAATCATTTAAACCAAAAAGATTGGAAACTTTCAGCATACACCATAGGCCAAGAAGTTCATCTTTCATGTTTGTGCCTGATCCACAGTTTAGCATTATTGTTACCCTCTACCAAATTTTTTAAAAATTGCAATTAGGCTCCTAACTGCGATTTTCACCTTCGGCCAAATTTGAAGTCATAGTCATTGATTCGACAAACAGTTAACGATATTTTATATTAAAAAGAGAGAACATATTATATAGCATAGGGGAGACTGGTCGCAAAAAACAAGAGCTATCGAAATAGTCTCTTCATATTTCAGTCTGTGATCTTCAAAAAAGGTTTAATGCCTGCTATTACTGAAAATTTTAACGAACTGACCTAAGAGAAACTTACAAGAGTAATACATATAAGCAGGATTACAAAATTCAATCCCAAACAGAGATGCTAAAACGCCGAGATGAGAACACAAAGAAGGAGTCAGTTGCCACGATGGAGATGAACATTCTTATCCTTGCCTCTTGCTGTTGTACCTGTATTTTCGTTGTCAATGTTTAGGATGATGGATGGGCTATTTCTGCCATTGGTTCTGATACAATCAACTTTAGCTTCCACGATCCTGAGGCACCTATGGAACAAGTCTAACTTTCCAACCAGCTTCTCGAATTAGTCTTTAATCTTGCCATTGTTATTTTGGAATTCAACGTTAGAAATTTGAACGAAGGTAGAGAGGTGATATATGGCTGTCTTTATCTCGGAGAAGTCACCCCGTAACCTATGGACCTGGGCTTCCAAGTGCAGAACTTGCATGAGAATTTATGGGGAAGGGATGTCCTACCCACAAGGAGAATCAGTGTTAACCAGACCACCATTATTGGCCAACGCATGCTACCAATTTCCCGGGCTAGTACCAAGAAACTGCTGCGTAGGACCACATTGATTGCGACCAGCTTCATAGGTGGTCGAGATAAACCCAGAGTCAGGAGTCGAGATGACGTTCCAATTCCTGCTTCTAGAATCAAAACCAAAGACAGAATGCTGCATTGGGCCCCTGATTCGCTGACCTTGACCAAAGTCGAGAGGAGCCCATCTTTTAGTGCTACCAGATTCGTCAGCATGCTTTGTCAAGCCACCATGAGAGAGCTCATTACCGCCAGTGCTGTGCCCATGAAAAATATCAGAGAGGTATTGCTTCTAGCCAACCCCCCCGGACTACCTCTGGGTAGACTTCCTATGTTTTGCAACATTGCAGAGCAGACAGACACAAATTTCTCTCCTCCATATTAAGATAAAATGATCAACTTCAAAGAAAATTGCAGGGAGAACCTTCATAGAGAGGGACATGCAAGATACAGAATGTGCCACCTTTGTGCATGAAATAGCCTCTGCAAACCTTGGGACTAGTCCGCATTAATCTCTTGTATGCGAGATAGATGAAGATCAATGATAAGTTGTTTAGATTTGACATCAAATCATGATACGTGATATAACTAAAATTGTACTTCATCTTAATCCAAATTTTGTTGTTGCATGTTATATGTTATTTCGTTATAGATGTAATAACTGCATTTCTCAGACCAAAAGCTTGTAATCAATTGCCTGGCAATTCATTACAGTTAATCATTATGGGATCTTTAATTCTCTTCTTAAACACAAAGACCAATATGGGCAATTTGTTAGTCGTCATATTCCATAGAAAAAGTGTTTCTATTCAATTTCCAGAGGGTAATATTGCTATGAGAGAATTTTCATTTCCTAGTTGTGCTGTGGTTAAACCTACATTAGTAACCTCTCTATACTCAATGTGCCAAATCAAATATGCCATGTGTCACAATATGATTGTAGACGTTTTTCTTTAAACACTTTGCTGGAAAGTGGAAATATTCTCAGAGAAAGAGCGGACACTCTTTCTCCAAGGTGTTCTATTGTTACAACTCCCTCCTAAATGAAGGGTCGGCCGACCCTTCTTATTCCCAATATTATTTTCATAATAGTTCGACACTGCAAGAAGGGTCAGTCGATCCTTCTTGTATTATCCATTATGGCTATAGTTGAATTGATGGTTAAAGGTTTTGACAATTAACTATGGAAAAAAGGGGTGGCAGATCCTTCTTTCCTTAAAACAGAAGTTGGGAAAAGCCATTTTTATATGATATAACTTCCAAGGTGTTCTGTTTTTACAATTCCCTTGTAATTGAAGGGTCGGACGACCCTTCCTATTCCCTATATTATTTTTAGCTTAGTTTGACATTGGAAGAAGGATCGGTCGACCCTTCTGATTACCAATATACTTTTCATAATATTTCGACACTGCAAGTAGGGTCGATCAATCCTTCTTGTGTTCTCCATTATGGATATAGCTGAATTGTTCTATTTGATGTCCATGAATTTACATTTCCCCTCAGAAATTTTAATGCTTGTTATACTATACCCTATACCACGTACTTCTTAGTAATTAATCTTGTCCATTATGTTGTGCCACTCTTGCACTGCTAGAAGGTCCCTTCACCGACTAGCTGGCTGCAACTCTGGTACCTCAGCCCTTTACGCATTCAAGGAAGCCCCATTCTCTCTGCTCCATGTCTACTAGGGAGCTTCCCCATTCTCTCTACTCCATCTATAACTGGGGAGCTTCCCCATTCTCGAGGAATAATTCCTCCCAACTCATTTATGAGGGAATTGTGCAAATATTCAACCTACGAAGCATAAGCTGTCAATTCATGTATATCCTGAATGGTGAAGACTGCAAAAATACTAAGCACAAGAAGGGTCAACCGACCCTTCATTAAAGCTAGAAAAAATGGTGAAAACGACCCTTGGAAAAAACTCGTAGTAAAATCCACACAACAGGTAATTTTCGAAGATGAAATATAATAAAAGGAAACATAAACAAAATCAACATATTTATTAATTTCGTTACGTTAAATCTGGGCCGTAAGATTAAGAGAAGTCAACGGCTAAGATCTAATCTAGGGAATGCAGAAGATGAGTTGTGAGGGTTTAATTGTTTGTAAATATATACAACGTTCTTGCAATCCCCAATTGCAGGTTGCGAGACTACAACTAGAAATAAAAACAAACAAAAGTTTCTGCAATCTATATTTTGCAATGAAGGTTGCAGGTTGCGGAAATGCATGTCGTAAATGCATTATTTAAATTGTTCCCGCAATCCGCAATCATGTACAACTAGATAGCCACTTCAACAAGCTATAGCGTAATATGATGGTGCGTGCATTTTTCTGAGACCATGAATTATGGCGAACATTCTATCAAAGCAGTTTTGACTACTTTTTCCATACTTTCTCAATTTTCAAAGCTTCACAAACTTGCCATACTTTTTTAGAATGATGTTAGATTGCAGCACTGACTGAATAATAGCACCAGAACACCATCTTGTGCCTTTCCATCCTCATGACACATTCCATGTCATCATAGATGCCATGTCATCACTTCCTTTGGCATCAATTCTCTCTTTGAGGCTCACACATGTGAGATATTCCCTTTCCAAAATAGAGATTAATTCATGTATAACCAGAATGGTCAAGAATGGAAAAATATAAATCACAAGAAGGGTCGGCCAACCCTTCTGGCAGTCTGAAACTAGTATGAAAATAATATTGGGCAGAAGAAGGGCCGAATGCCCCTTCATTTATGAGGGAATTGTGGAAATATTCAACCTATGAAGTATAGGGTGTCAATTCATCTATATCCTGAATGGTGAAGACTACAAAAATACTAAGCACAAGAAGGATTAGTCGACCCTTCCATTAAATGAGAAATGAAATACAATTACGAAGGTTGGGACAACATTTTCCCACTACCGACTTTTGCAGTATGTGGTGGCGATTGGGACATTGCCTATGATATAACATGTAAACAATATTTTCTGGACTTTCGACTGCTGACAAGAAAGATCGGCCACCCCTTCTTATAGTAGATAATCGTGAACACCAATATCCAACAACTCACCTGTATCCAGAAGGATCGAACCACCCATCTTGCAGTCTAGAACTATTATGAAAATAATAGTAGGTAGAAGAAGGGTTGGATGCCCCTTTAGTAATTTATGTCGAGCCTCATTCAAAAGAAAAAGTATGGTTTTGGAACCTGGATTTTGGCACTTTGGAAACGGATTTTGCAGTTTTGGAACCAGTTTGGTCACATTCGGAACCGGATTTTGCACTTTTGGAACCTGTTTTGGCTCTTTAGGAATCGGTTTTGGCACTTTTGAACCTTGATTTGGCTCTTTCGAAATCCGTTTTGGCAATTTTGGAATCAGTTTTGGCACTTTTCGATCTGGTTTTGGGACTTTTGGAATCTGGATTTGGCAGTTTTGGAACCGGATTTTGCTTGATTTTGGAGTTTAGAAAAGGCGGTTTTTGACCCATCTTCAAAGTGACCTGAATATTTTAGACATTGATTTTTTCACCTTAAAATTTAGAACATTTACAAATGAAAATTGCAATTTTCAAATAAAAATTTGCATTATTTTATTTGAAATTCACACTTTTCAAATCAGAAATTGCATTTCTTTATTTTAAATTCACACTTTTTGAATTGAAGTTCATAGTTTTATAACAACAAACTGCAATTTAAGATTCATAAGTAGTAAAAAACCACACTATTCCAATAGAAAAACACCCTTTTCAAAGCTAATATTGCCACTTTCAGAAGGTCCTTTTCAATTGCATTTTTTTATTATTTTAAATTCAACTTCAGAATAATTTAAAGTCGCTGAACATTTTATATTCTCCTTATCCTTAATCATATCATCTCCTTTGAAGGAGTAATAAAAGACTAAACTTTTATTGGAGCTTCAATTTGTAGACTTAGAAGCACTAGACTCATTCCAGACATGAAGGAATGTACTAAAACAACATTCGATGACTGCTGCAAGTGTCTTTAAAAGAATGAAACCAAATCATTCACTGAATACGCCATACCTCCTGCACAAGGTGGTAGTATAAGGTAACCTTCAAAAAGTGTTGAAAATCCCATAGTCATCCAAGGATTCCAATTTCCATCTCATTAACTTGGCTTAGTTACTCTTGGATGCAGGTGCTTGGAGAAACTTTAGAAAGCCTCCTACCTTGATGATTTTCCCACCTTCAGGTACGAAGGGAATATTCTTGCAAAGACTGGTAAGCTCTCCGGGCCAGATGTAGTTATTTGTTGATGAATAGTGCAAAAAATGTGCAATGGTGATATCAAGTTTACTATCTGTTAAGTTTGATACTACATCATTGAGCTCTGATACTACATCATCACCAAGTTTACTATCTATTAAGTCTGATACTACTATCTTAAGTTGGTGAGCTGAAATTCATCGAGGAAGAAACATAAACGATTGATAACATTCTGTTTTTTCATTCTACAAAGCTGGAAAGTCTCGAGATTTCCGACTGTCATGGGACTGACTATAAAATGTAGTGGAAATGGGTGAGGTGCGCATCTTTAAAATGAGTGAAAAAAATTATGCACAGTTAGAAGAAGGTGATAGTATGATCTAGAGGCACAGAGATTCGAAGATAGCCTAGACACGGCGATATTGCATCTCTCTCGAATACCTACATAGAAAACAAATAACTATTTATCACGCTATCGTAAAAAGAAATCATTTCCAACAAATGCAAAAGTAATCGTTTTATTGCAGCCAACGCATGAGCACACATATCATCATGCACAATAAAAACAGAGAAACTATTCCTAAATTGCCATGTGCACCATAAGAGTTGGTCTAGGCATCCCAATTGGACGGTCTAGCTCCTAACACAGTTGGTCTGGGCATCCTGCTTGGATGGGTTAGATCCTAACAACGTAGTTAGTGGAAGCAAAGGCATTCAACCAATGAAATATACTTTGCAAATGATAAGCAAACACTTAAATTAGACACGTGTATAATAATGATTACAAAAATTCTTTCTTACCGAGAAAAACCTTTTACGGATATGTAGTATTCAAGGTTAGGAAGTTGCTCTAATAAGTTGAGAAGAGGAAGAGACTTCGGAATATGGATATCAAGATTCTTCAATGATTTCAAGCTACCTATTATCTCCCCAAATTTCTCTGCAGGAAAATGGTGGATTAGATCCATGATATGAGAATGTTTCTTCATCTACGTATATGAGAACGTTTCTTAATCTCCCTATGTCCCCTCCTGGTTGCAAGAACATAATGATAAATCCATGCATACCCAGGGAATATAAGGCAAACAAACTGAAAAATTCCATTTCAGTTTGCTGTGAGTGGCCACTGTGTTGATGGATTAACCTATATATAGTGAGTGGCCACTGTGTTGATGGATTAGCCTATATATAGTGAGTGGCCACTATGTTGATGGATTGAATGGGATGGGAGTCTGGGACAGATGGGGAATAGTAATTATCACATTATGGCAGGATCATGGTGGTCAAAGATATCATCTGTATCGACTACAGATTTTGTTGGAGTAATCGTACATGTATCACTCCAATGGATTCCTTGAAAATCCAACGGCCAACATGCCTGCTGCCAGCTGTGATGTCCCCATTTTGACCCTATTGCATTAAAATTGTAAATGATGTAAATATCACTATTAAATCATGTTGAGGAGCTTAAGGCCAAGGCCCCTCCATTGATTTTTCATTTTATGTATCAACAATTAAAATCAGTGCATATGGTTCTTGTGTTGGACAGGCACAATGTACATTAAGACATCATGTAATTACAAATTTTAATGAAATACCCACAACTAGCTATTCAATGCAACAAAGAAATGGGGGCATGATTTTTATAAGGAATAGGGAGGGAAATTATTCAAACTCTTGAGCCAATGGTGCTAACCCATGTGTCAATGAGAAAACCCATAAACCCTCAACTACCCATTTTGGCTTATGCACCCAATCATTAAATTCTTCCAAGAGTTGGTTGAGGCAGTTAATGCCTTGGTAGTGGAGAGATATGGCAGCCAATTTCGTGCATGGGCAAACCATCAACCTAGGAATTCTTATTTTTGCTTCTTGTGCAAGAAAACACCCATGAAATGGTGCCCAAAGCCATCTTTCACCCATAGCTTTTTCCCTCTCACGTAGTCAGAGCTAGCTGAGATTTCTCCATCACGTTTTTCACCATTTTTCCTGCATTTGCCATGCCTGGGAATTCGTTTTTGTTTTACACAGTGGCTGGGAGAGGAGGACCATGATTTGGGGATGTTATGGAGGTTGTTTTTGCCCCAGAATGTCCATGGACGTTCTTCTGAAATCGTATTTGGCTTCCCAGGGTTGTTCCCCATCTTCCATTTTCATTTTTGGGTTTGCCACGTTTTTCTAAAGCTAATGAAAACCCCATATTTGGGCATCTCACTGTAAAAACGTTTTTTCATGCCCAACACTTATACTTTTGCTGTTATGTGCATCCCTTATCTGGTTTGAACCTGTGAGCAAGAAATTTAGAGTGGTAGTGGACATAATTGGCTTGATAAACCTAGTGGGGAAAATAACCTCTCAAGAAGATCAAGAGGGCTTTGGCAAATTTTCTATGCACACCCTGAGAGCACTAGAAAGGAAGGTATGGCTTGAGGGACTATGTAGCAATGAAGAGAATACTTCCTTGCATTGGGTGTGTACGTATTGTGGGTGCTAAGTTAGATAGATCTTGTAGAGGTATCCATGGCTCTATGCTTGAACTCACTAGCTTATCAATTCTTCCTTTCCATCTCCTAGCAGCCTGATAAACCCAACTGCTGATTGGCTTGGCTGATTTTGGTGTATTTTGGCTATGACTGAGTCTGTTATTTCCTTATTCCTTGTAGAAATCATGCCCAGCTCGGGGTGGGCAGTTATATCAAGAGATCGATAAGCACAACTAGCCTATCGTTGGGTGGAATGTTGCAGATGCATAACTGGTTGCTCAGGGGCTACTTTGTTTTAAGATAAGTACTCACTATTATAATTCTGCAATGTCTTTATTTAATGGATGTCATGAAAATGTTAAATGTATGTTAGATATTAACATGATTTTAATTCTGCTGTGTTTTCAAATCTTTATGCATTTCCGTATGTCCATCTTCATTTTATAAGAATGCTTGTAGATGACTCTAAATTCCGCTGTGTTTAATTACAATATGCACTTGTATATGTCTTTTTATCAATGAGTTTTACTTAATGGATATGAGGCTAGATGTTCGGAACCAGAGTCATGTTCTGTCCCATGCTGGTGTGATGGGTGGGGATGTGACATAATGGTATCAAAGCCCATGGTTACAACACTGAGGCTGTTGGGCCGACATCGACACAACAGATTAGGAAAATATGATTTTGTGTGTTGTGCATGGGGCATGTTGTTGTGTGTTGTTTGTTGTTTGTTGTTAATTGCTGTGCACATGAGATAACGCGTCATGTGCTTGAGGCCTTGATTAATTATGACTCCTTGTCCCTTGGATGTCCATGATGATTTGAATGCATGAAATTGAATGTTGGGCATGGCTGGTATGAGTTTTTGTGTGTTAATTTCATGATTGAAAGACTAAACAGTTGGTTGTTATAGCCCTATATCTTAATGATGTCTGTTAGTTACAATGAATCAACATTTATGTGGCCGATTGATGGTTTTCGGAAGCAAGGAAATCTTGCGAATTATTCCTTTTGCTCATGAGTTTCCTTGCCCATGCTTGTTAGGTGCTTGAAGATTGATTGTAAATCCATTGGTTGGATTGTTGAATTTGAAATGAAAAGAAAATCCTTTTTCAGAGGTGCAAGTTCTTTGCATTCTTTTACTGTTTTTATGCAAGTTTGATCTGTAGTAACTCACCTCTGTAAAGAAATGAAGGGCACATTTCCAGAAGAAAAAAAATTTCTAACTGTCTATGAAAATTTGCAAATTTTTCTAAGTAATTATGAGTTGTACTAAAGGCTCTGTCGGCGATTTTAGCATTAAGTTCTACACGCACGACGATAGAATTAACGCTAATTTTTGCGACATGGTCGGCGCGAAAGTTGTTAAATTCTACGTTGAAAGATAGAATTTTTTTTTTTTAATTTTTCCTGAGGGCTGTGGCGGCGGTGAAATTTACCTTAACATCGCGGAAAATTTAAGGATGAAGTCTGCGACGTGCGCGGTGGCAAAATTTATCTTAACACCCGCGGCAATTTTAAAAATAAATCCTATGCCAAAGCGCCCGGCATAATGTTAGTAATTGCACCGAAGGCGGCTAAGATGGGCACCATAAGCGGACAGTTTTAAACTTAAGATATGCGCGAGAAAGGATTAAAAAAATGGTTGAATTGTAGTGAACATTTGGTGAAGTGGAAAAGTTATGATTAAAACCTGCATTGAAGAGGCAGAGTTAGGTTTACGATTTGCGCCGAAGATGACAGTATTATGATTAAAACTTGCGCCAAAGGCTGGAGATAACTTTGCATTAGAAAAATAGTCCGTCCATCGACAATTTTTAGGATAAGACATGCGTCGGTGTCAGCAAAAAAAAAATAAAAAAATCTTAAAATATGTGACATGCGCGGCGGCATATTTTAGCTTAAAACTCCGCGACACGGGCGGTACTTTAAAAGCTAAATTCCCGCGACAATGGAGGCCATTTTAACCTTAATAATTGCGCCAACCGGGGAAAATTTATGATTCGACAAGGTTGTCAATATAGGATTTTTCCATATACATGCAACCAATTCATGATATTATAATGCAGCTAACAGTTGTGTTTATAAACACATTTTGCAGAATTATAGTTGCATCAAAGCAACATTCTAGATAAGTGCAGTTGGAAAGTTCAGGTCTTGGTTGGGCCAAGAATATCAACATCATGGATGATGCACAGGATCCCTATGAGCCTGAGACAGATGCCATGGGGGAAAATATACATGTGGAGAATGCTGAAACAGAATCCAATGGGAGAAGAAATCGAGAGACTCCCCCAGATATTGCAGCCACCATGAGGAGTCTAAGGGTGGAGTTGCAAAGCTGTAGAGAAGATAATGAGAGGATGATTAAAGCTCGGGAAGAACAAAATCTGTTGAATTCATCCATTCTATAGAGTTTGACAGACATCTGAAGGAAAATAAAATTTGGGCATCAAACATAAAATCCAGAAAAGTGTGGGGGTAGTTCAAGGAGAAATTCCCGCAAGAGGTCCAATATCTCAAGAAGAGTTTCTAGAGACAGAACCTATACTCCAGAAATCTCCTCTAGTGGATCATCTGACTTCGAAGGATCCATTGAGGGTTCAAGCTCTTCATGTCACAAGAATAAGAGGAAGAGGAATTAAAAGAACAATTCACATGGGGAATTTAAGAAGGAAAAACCTCCTTCATTTGATGGGGAGGTAAAGTCTAGTCAAGAAGCTGAGGCTTGGCTTCTTGGGATGAGAAAGTATTTCCAGGTCCAAGACTACTCTGAAAATATGAAGGCAAGGGTCACCATCTTAAACTTGAATGGACGAGCATCTATATGGTGGGAAAAAATCAGGCAAGTGAAGAAGATCAATGAAAGAAAGATTGGGTGGAAGTAGTTCAAGAAATACTTCAAGCAGAAGTACCTCTCTGATAGGTACTATGATGACAAGATCAAAGAGTTCCATGAGCTGAGATTGGGACAATTCACCATGGAAGAGTATGCAAACAAGTTCTTGGAGCCGCTGAGGTATGTTAGGTATATTTGAGATGATAAGGTGAAAATTCAACGTTTTCTAAGTGGGCTACCCCAATTATATAAAGATAGGATTGAATTTGATGAGCCTCGAACTCTAGAGGAGGCAATAAGGAAGGCCAAGTATTGCTATGATCAAAACAAAAGCAAACCTAATTTCCATAAGGCATGGAGGGACAAGAAGAATGAGAATTTTGGCCAAAGGAAGAAAGGTTTCAAACCTCCTTATATCAGAAATCAGCAAAGGCAGCCATCACATGTTGTGACTAAGCCAACTAGGATGATGGGAGAGAAATCAAGAGATCCAAAGGAGCCAAGAGAACCACTTCAATGTTGGGGTTGTGGCGGAGACCACATGCTTAGGAACTATCCACATTGGAATGGGAATGCAAATCAAGTTCACAACATCCAAGGAGCTAGAACTGTGGGTCAAGTGGCGAGGACAATTCCTAGAATCTATGCAGCACTAGATGACTGCCAGGCAGATCATCAATCAACTGTTGTTGAAGTTGAAGCTAAGATTGCTAAGCAATTTGTTTCTATTTTGATTGATCCTGGATCTACTCACAGTTATATCACTCCTAAAATTGTTGATATTTGTGCTTTCAAGAAGTCAAAGCATTGTAAATCATGGTTAGTTCAACTAGCTACTGGAACCAAGAGAAAGGTTAGTGAAATTGTAGAGAAATGTCCCTTAGATATGGACGAGCTGTTCACTTATGCAAATATTAATGTTTTTCCACTGGGTTCCTATGATATTCTCATTGGAATGGATTGGTTAGAAGCGCACAAGGTTAAACTTGACTGCTACAATAAAAATTTTGAATGCATGGATGAAGAAGGAAACCCAAGCGTTGTAAAAGGCATTCCAAAGGTGACTTCTGTTAGGCAGGTTTCAGCCATGCAGTTGAAGGAGTTCTGTAGAAAGGGTTGTTAATTGTATGCATCCCATGTTTTGGAGGCAACGAAAAATGAAACTCCTATGTTAGAGAACTATCGTGTATTGCAGGAATTTATTGATGTTTTTCCTAATGAGATTCCAGGACTTCCTCTAAACAGAGACATTGATTTTACAATTGAACTTGTGCCAGGAGCAGCACCAGTGTCTAAAACACCCTACAGGATGAGTACACCAGAATTGCTAGAATTGAAAATTCAATTACAAGAGTTGTTGGAAAAGAAATATATCAGGCGAAGTGTGTCCCCGTGGGGAGCACCTGTTCTATTTGTGAAAAAGAAAGATAGAACACTCAGGTTATGTATTGACTACAAGAAGTTGAACAAAGTTACTATGAAGAATAAATACCCATTTCCCCGAATTGATGACCTGTTTGATCAAATGCGAGGGGCAAAGGTATTTTCAAAGATTGAATTGAGGTCAGGCTACCATCAGGTAAGAATCAAAGATGAAGATATTCATAAGACATCCTTTAGAATAAGGTATGAACACTATGAGTTTGTAGTGGTACCATTTGGTCTCACCAATGCACCAGCTACATTCATGTGTCTCATGAATAGTGTTTTTAGCAAGTATTTGGACAAGTTCGTTCTTGTATTTCTAGACGACATTCTCATCTATTCTAAGAATGAAGAAGAGCATGAAGAACATTTGAGAATGACATCGCAATTGCTAAGGGAGCATAATCTGTATGGAAATTTTAGCAAATGTGACTTTTATAAAGGTAAAATTCATTATTTGGGTCACATTATCTCAGACGAAGGAATATCTATGGACCCTGAGAAGATTGAAGCCATTATGAATTGGCCAAATCCAAGGAATGTGATAGATGTGAGATATTTTATGAGCCTTGCTGGGTACTATAGGAGACTCATTGAAGGATTCTCCAAGGTTGCAAACCCGATCACTTCTTTGCAAAAGAAGGGGATAAAGTTTGAATGGTCACCAAGATGTGAGGAAAGTTTCCAACGGTTGAAGAATCTTCTTACGAGTGCACCAATTTTGAAAATTGCAGACCCAAAAAAAGACCTTGTGGTGTGTACTGATGCATGCACTCAAGGACTTGGAGGAGTTCTTATGCAAGACAACCATGTGGTATGCTATGAGTCGAGAAAGTTAAAGGACCATGAGAAGAACTATGCTACTCATGATGTAGAACTTGTAGCCATAGTACATGCTTTAAAGATGTGGAGGCATTACTCAATGGGAAAACATTTGAGTTAAGGACAGACCATTGTGGTCTGAAATACTTGTTTGATCAGCCAACTTTAAATGTTAGGCAAGCTAGATGGTTGGAAATTTTGTGTGAATTTGATTTTGAGATCAAACACATAAAAGGGAAGGAAAATAAGGTGGTTGATGCACTTAGCAGGAATGTACATGAAATGCATGTGACAGTGCTTAGCACTTGCCAACCAGATTTGAGACAGCAGATTGTTAACCATATTGTTGAGGATGAAGTATATGTGCAGATAAGGACAAATTGCAGTAGCAAAACCTTGAAAAGAACTATGAAGGCTATCGTTTGGAAGAAGATGGACTTCTTACCTATAAGAATAGAGCCTATATTCCAAATGTGGCAGATTTGAGGAGGATTGTTATGGATGAAATCCATAAAGCTCCATACTCCGATCACCTCGGATATCAAAAGACTATTGCTACAGCAAGAGAATATTATTTATGGTCAAGGATGAAAAGGGATGTTGCTGAATACACTTCTAAGTGCATGACATGTCAACAAGTGAAGGTTGAACACCAACACTCTCCAGGTTTATTGCACTGAGTGCCAATTCCAGAATAGAAATGGGAAGTAATTTCCATGGATTTTATTACAGGATTTCCAATGACTGTGAGGAAACATGATTCCATCATTGTTGTGGTGGACAAGTTAACAAAGGCAACACATTTTATACCAGTTAAGTCCACATACAAAGCTGATGCCATTGCAAATATTTTCATGAAGGAAATTTTCATATTACATGGGTTGCCTAAGGAAATAATTTTTGACAGGGATACCAAGTTCACTTCTAATTTTTGGAAAAGTCTCTTTGCAGATTTGGGTACACAGTTGAACTTTAGTACCGCATACCATCCTCAAACAGATGGGAAAACAGAAAGAGTAAATCAGGTGCTTGAAGACATGCTCCGTATGTATGTAATGTACAAACCATCCAAGTGGGAGGATTATCTACACTTGGTAGAGTTTTCATATAACAATGGGCAGCAAGAATCATTGGGAATGAGTCCATATGAGGTTCTATATGGCAGAAGCTGTAGGACACTAGTGACTTGGGACAATCCAGTGAACAGAATTGTACTTGGGCCATAATTGCTTAAGGAAATGGAGCAAGAGGTTGCAAAGATCAGGCAAAATTTAAAAGCAGCCTAGGATAGACACAAAAGCTATGCAGATCAGCATAGGGTTCATAGGGAATTCAGTGTTGGGGATCATGTGTATCTTAGAGTGAGACCAAGGAATGGTTCCTTGAATCTTGGGATTTGTGCCAATCTATCACCTAGATATTGTGGGCCATTTGAAGTGCTTGAAAGAATAGGGCCAGTTGCATATAGACTTCCATTGCCTGCTAGCACTAGAGCTCATAATTTTTTTCATGTCTCTTTACTTAAGAAATATGTACATGATCCTAACCATGTGATTAATTGGGATGTGATCTAGGTGGAATTCGAGGGACAGTTCCAAACCGATCCATTGCACATCCTAGACAAGAGGGTAACATTGCTCCAGAACTGAGCCATCGGACAGCTAAAGGTGCAATGGAAGCAATACGGTCCCAATGAGGCTACATGGGAGCTGGAGGATGCCATGAGAGTGGCATATCCATTTTTGTTCAATTTCGATGAGCACTGAGGACAGTGCTAATGTAAGGGAAGGGGAATGTCATGTCCCCATTTCGACCCTATTGCATTAAAATTGTAAATGATGTAAATATCGCTATTAAATCATGGTGAGGAGCTCAAGGCCAAGGCCCCGCCATTGATTTATCGTTTTATGTATCAACAATTAAAATCGATGCATATGGTTCTTGTGCTGGACAGGCACAATGTACATTAAGACATCATGTAATTACAAATTTTAATGAAATACCCACAACCAGCTATGCAATGTAACAAAGAGATGGGGGCATGATTTTTATAAGGAATAGGGAGGGAAATTATTCAAACTCTTGAGCCAATGGTGCTAACCCATGTGTCAATGAGAAAACCCATAAACCCTCAACTACCCATTTTGGCTTATGCACCCAATCATTAAATTCTTTCAAGAGTTGGTTGAGGGAGTTAATGCCTTGGGAGTGGAGAGATATGGCAGCCAATTTCGTGCATGGGCAAGCCATCAACCTGGGAATTTGTATTTTTGCTTCTTGGGCAAGAAAACACCCATGAAATGGTGCCCAAAGCCATCTTTCTCCCATAGCCTTTTCCCTCTCATGCAATCGGAGCTAGCTGGGCTTTCTCCATCACATTTTTCAACATTTTTCCGGCATTTTCCATGCCTGCGAACTCATTTTTGTTCTACACAGAGGCTGGGAGAGGAGGACCACGATTTGGGGCTGTTATGGAGGTCATTTTTGCCCCATAATGTCCATGGATGTTCTTCTGAAATCGTATTTGGCTTCCCAGGGTTGTTCCCCATCTTCCATTTTCGTTTTTGGGTTTCCCACGTTTTTATGAAGCTAATGAAAACCCCATCTTTGGGCATCTCACTGTAAAAATGTTTCTTCATGCCCAACACTTGTACTTTTGTTGTTATGTGCATCCCTATTTTGGTTTGAACCTGTGAGCAAGAAATTTGGAATGGTAGTGGACAGAATTGGCTTGATAAACCTAGTGGGGAGAATAACCTCTCAAGAAGATCGAGAGGGCTTTGGCTAGTTTTCTATGCACACCCTGAGAGCACTAGAAAGGAAGGTATGGCTTGAGGGACTGTGTAGCAGTGAAGAGAATACTTCCTTGTGTTCGGTGTGTAGGTATTGTGCGTGCCAAGTTAGATAGATATTGTAGAGGTATCCATGGCTCTGTGCTTGAGCTCACTAGCTTAGCAATTCTTCCTTTCCATCTCCTAGCAGCCTGATAAACCCAACTGTTGATTGGCTTGGATGATTTTTGTGTGTTTTGGCTATGAGTGAGTCTGTTGTTCCCTTCTTCCTTGTAGAAATCATTCCCAGCTAGGGTGTGGCAGTTGTATCAAGAGATTGATAAGCACAACTAGCCTATGGTTGGGTGGAACGTTGCAGATGCATAGTTGGTTGCTCAGGGGCTACTTTGTTTTAAGATAAATACTCTCTATTATAATTCTGCAATGTCTTTATTTAATGGCTGCCATGAAAATGCTAAATGTATGTTAGATATTAACATGATTTTAATGTTGTTGTGTTTTCAAATATTTATGCATTTCCATATGTCCATCTTCATTTTTTAAGAATGCTTGTAGATGACTCTAAATTCCATTGTGTTTAATTACAATATGCACATCTATATGTCTTCTTATCAATGAGTTTTACTTAATGGATATGAGGCTAGATGTCCGGAACCAGAGTCATGTTCTCTCCCATGCTGGTGTGATGGGTGGGGATGTGACACTAGCGCATTAAATGGCGTACAATAGGATTAATAATATTCGTCGTAAATGATGGATTGTATCACTCATGTGAATAATCTCATCATGCTTTCAGTCCGCATAATTTTTATGTCTTGTCAGCAACAAAGTCTCTTGATGGGTTCAATGGTAATTATCACAGTTAGGGATCAAATTTGAAGTGTGGGGTCCCATTTCACTTTGAAGGGATATGAGATATTGAACCCTTCAATGTTGACATGTAAAAATAAGTCATTCTTTTCATTTGAAAATGTACTAGTACATCTTAATTTCATTGTTTACTTTCATAGTAAAGTCAAGAGGCTTTATTTTGTAGTGGATATGGGATCACTGAACGTTATATATGTCATATAACACAACCATATCTCTCCCCGATCTAGGGGCTCAATCTCTAAGCCACTATGCCACCTTTGTCGTCTCAGTAGTTTTCCAAATTGATCTTTCCTCTTAAACTTTTAACCAATATAATAATACAGTTAACTTGCTAACCCCATTCCAATCCAACTTTCATCCTTACAGCCAAAATTAATACTATTTTACTCTTTCATGATCTTCCTGAACATGAGGGATTTATTAGTGAAGCATAACTTAGGAGACACATGGAAAATCCACTTTGCAGATGTTCAATGTGAATTGCCATAAGGGTGATTCCATGAAGATGGGTAACTCATTTTGGCCAAATATGACGGTGAAAAACGGAAATTTTATCCATGTATTAAATTGAAGCCCTCGAAACTCATATTTTACAAATGAATTTTGACATGCGGTTGAAAAACTAAATGTAGAGAATTATGTTGGATTTCCAATGATATTTTTTCAAAATATACCAATGTCATTTATCATGTTGAATTTTCATTTAATGAAACATGTGTACTTAAAAATTTGAAGAGCAATTAACAAGTAGTTTGTGTTCGTCCACGATAATTTAACATTAAAGTAATACTTTTAAAAAAGGAAATATGTGAACATGATCTAGACAGAATGCACTAGGGCTTACATATTTTTCTTTTATTTTTTCTCGAAAAATTCTATTTATTATTATTTTTCAAAACTAACCAATGAATATTTCAGTCGCATTTTGCACACATGTGTTCGTGCATGAAATCTTTTGATTGTTTACATAATTTGCAAAACTAAAAATACCCTTTGGAAGAGGATGCATTTATATAGGGCTTGTGTATTTATTCAAATTTTTTGGATGTGTATTTTGAATGTTGTGGATTTATCTTTGAGCTCAATCGAAGTTGTCGGTAGGGCTTCTTAGGGCAAGTTTTAGTAGAAATTTAAAAACAAAAGACATATGAAGATAAAAATTTGTAAATTTTATATATCTGGATAGAGGATTCGTTGACAAATCCAATGGTATCAAGTCCTCTCATTAATGAGCATTTAATGACATGGTTTATCTATGTGGAAGGAAAACAAAACTTTCATTCTGCAGTGAAAAGGGATCTCGGCCTGTTTTTTAAGCCCTCGATCGAGCAAATACCTCGATTGAGGGTTTTAAAATAACTTGATCGAGGGTTTTAACATACCTGGATCGAGGGTTTAACAACACCTTGATCAAGGGTTTAACAACACCTTGATCAAGGGTTTAACAACACCTCGATCGAGGTATTTTAAAACCCTCGATCGAGATATTTGCTTGATCGAGGGCCTAAAACGAGCCTTTTTATGTTTTTGAAAAGCTAGATCGAGGTCTTGTTTCAACCCTCGATCGAGGTTTTTTAAAACCCTCGATCGACTTATTTTAAAACCCTCGATCGAGCTTTTAAAACCTCGACCGAGGGCTCTAAAATACCTTGATCGAGGGTCCGAAAAACAATTTTTTCCATTCTATCTGACAAAAATGGTGAACGATATTTGTGGATTCACCCATAACTAATTTTATAGATCTTTTTTTCTGCATCAATGCAGCTACAGTTAGCTTGCTATCCCAATTCCAATACAACTTTTAACTAGTATAATAATATTTAATAGCTATTAAAATGGGTTCCTAGGATGATTCGAACAATACAAGTTCAATGAAGAATTTGGTTCTTTAACTCTTTTAAAAGCAACACAATGCTTATTTTTGAAAAAGTTCAATCTTTGGAAATCACTAGCGATGGTTCTTCAAACTAATATAAATTCCAGCCTACATAAAATCTAGCCTACTTAACAATGGAAAAAATGATCTTGTAAACCAAAAAGGGAAGAAATTGTTTCAGAAGCCAAAAACATTAGACATTGAGTCTAGTCTATATTTGCTGCTAAATTAGTGAGCAATAGAGATGTATGCAGAAAGGAAGTAAAAATGGTGAAGGGAAAGAATATGAATGGTAACTTTTTTTTACTTCGTTGAATTGAGGACCATAATTCACTTTCATGCACCTCTATCAAACATCCACGTTGCCTATGGAATTTATAATCCTCCTTCACGCAAGTCTATCAGAGAGAACAGTTCAACAAAGAAGTTGAATTGGATTGAAAACCAGTAGCAAGTTTCTTTGTCACTCTAATTGTGTACCCTATAGCAGAATTGAATGCTAATGACAACAATATATGTTTTATTTCTTCATTCAACACTATGAATGCCACACGTACTTGGGATAGAATAATTTTAAGCGCTCCTTAAATGTTGCATGCTATGTTATGGTTTGAGAAAAGAGAACTATCGGACTCCAGGAAACTTTGTTCTCAATAGCTGATTAAGGACCCTGCCTGCTTCTTCTCTATAGCCCTCCCCCTAGATCTCGTTATACATAATAACTATGTGGTATGACAGAGTAGAGGATGGGTTGTGAAGCATAAGTAAAGCGTAGGCAGACCAAGTAGAGAGGAGATGCATAGATGGTTGAAGTTCCTATTCTATTTAAGACCAACCGATAAGGGAAACAAAATCAAAAGGTAAAGCAACACTGTTATTCTAAAAATAAAGATTACAAATTTTGTTTTGTCCCAGTTCATATAGTCTAATGCAGAAGTGGGCACTAGGAATTCTAAGAAAATTGCCAGCTTTCAGCATTGTCCTCCACCAGATATTGTTGCATATTCTCAATCATATTGAAATTCAATAGCTAGTTGGGATTGTAAGTTTCGTAGCATCAGTGGTTTTCAGATTAATAAATCCCAAGAATCTTAAGCCGTGTTCCAGGGTGTCGAGTCGACGACTGAGAAATTGGGGAAAATGGCTCATGTAATACATTTTTAGATACAAAGTCTGGATTCTTGATTTGACTCATTAACTAGATGCACGGAGGCTCGCGGAGTGGGAACTTCCCCAAATCCCTAGGATTTTTGGTAAAGCTGGGGGGCGCAGTGGACACACATGTTTCCCATAGGGCTACAACCGTGGCTAGTGGCAGTTGTGTGGGGAAGCACTTCGTTTCAGAGTGAAAACAATGGTCTTCCTTGTCCCCTCCATTTCAAGAAAGTTAAAGGGCAGCTAAATTGTCAAGAACTTCGATCAGGAGATAATGGAAAATAGGGCAAAGAAAGAAGCACATGGAATCATATGCGTATACAAAGAAAATATGAAGAAAGAAGCATTTGTTGTTGTTGTTGTGGTTGGGAATCGATAAATGTTCTTCTGAACAACCTCTGATGGATATTTGTGACAAACCGACTCTCTGGTCTAGGCTTCAAATTTGAAGCCTTCAAGGCCTGTTTGAAGTTACAAAATTTGAATCAAATAATAATATTGTGTTTGAACTTTGAAGTAATAGAATTTTAATCAAATAAAAAAAATAAAAATTGATGGGATCATGAATGGATAAAATGATGTGTATACTTGTAAATTCATAGGATGTCAGCAATCTAGTTATCCTTGAAGTTGAGCTCCTCAAAGAAAACAAATTTATTTATATATGTTTATGGTAGGATGACATTGGTAGCTTCACTTTGCAAACTCTCCTAGAGGATTGTAGGAGATAGGGTAGGTGGAACTTGGAAGTAGTTCAACCACGATGGAGCAGGGGTATAAGCAAAATCTTGTTTCTATTCATGTAATATTATATATTGATGTTCAGATCCATGGACGCATGGAATTCGAGCATTGAATTGATACAACAAAGAAAACACAAGGTGGGACTCAAGAGCCGTAGGACTGACTTGATACAACAAAGAAAACACAGGGTGTGAGGCTGGGATCCGTAGACAATAGGATTGAATTGATACAACAAAGAAAACACAGGGCCGTGGGAAGGAGCCACGGGCGAGAGAGACACCCTGCAACATTACAAGAAGTTTTCAGATTGTGTATTTTTTCTGAAATGCCAAATTCGGGGCACATTAACATAATATATTATACATTGAATACTCAATTAACTCACGAAGTCAGAAGTCATGAATTGGTATGTGATAATTTGTAACTTGGTAATCCCACTGCCAGCAACACATATGATCCACCAACCATGTTTAATAAATTTGTTTCTTCCATTAAATGTGTTAAACACATAAGCCCTCGCCGCTAAAACAAGAACTTAGAAGCGTTCAAGCCATGGGTTTCACATTATAAGCCCATCCACATAATCTAGTAAATGATATTATTAGAGGCGCAATGGCCCATGATCCATCGATGATCGTACACGTGGATATTGGAGAGTAACCGATTACCAAGCCCTACTCCCAAGTCACCTAGGTAGCAGTCACATTCCCAATTTCCCACTAAAAACTATCGATGGGTGAAATTTGAAGTTGCCCTTCTGTTGCAATTTTAAACAGTAGTGCTTAATTTGATTATTGAAGGGCTTACCATGAAATTGATTTTTTTTGCATGGTAAAATTTGAGGTGGTCTTCTATGACATGTAAAATGGCCTCTGAAGGGCCCTGAATGCTTCAAATTTGAAGCCTGATCATAGTATGGTAATTATCACAATATTGTATTAGTTTTTACATCAATTTTAAAAAAAAATTTGCATCATCTTGTTAAATTTACAGAGCCATACTGGGAAAAAGCTATTCATGCTCCTAGGCTCTCCTTTTTGTAATGAATGGCTGTGCACAACCTTCTGAATAAATCCATCTATATGCTTCAATATAATTATAGAGAAGTATTTTATAGAGAAATATGGTCAAATGATGAATATATCCTTATGAATATAACTCATTGTATTTTACATATTAAGAACAAAATCATTTTACATATTAAGAAAAAAAGTATTTTATATATAAAGAACAAAAATATGGCTAAGTGTTGAACTCACATGGCTAAGTGATGAATTGATTATCTATTTATAGGATCAGAGTTGCCTCTGGACTTCACACAGGTGAAATAAAAACCTACAAAAAATAAGAAAAAGGTTGTTATGTTTTGCATATTAAGAACAAAAATTTGGATAAGTGTTCAAATTCACACATTTTCAATTGAAATTCATAGTTTTATAACAAAAAAATGCAATTTTAATGTTCTTCAGTAGTAAAAAAACATGCTACTCGAATATAAAAAACCACATTTCAAAGCCAATATTGCCACTTTCAAAACCCGTTTTTTTTTTTTTTTTTTCCAAAAGAAAAAAGTGTAATTCCATTCATCCAAAGAGATCAGAATGACATTCAATATTCACTGTACAGTGAATTATCCAAGTCCAAAAAATTGGTTCACTTGATGAGACTGTTACGTCTACTTTCAATATGCATAATATGATACTTTCCTGTTTTGTCCAAAAAAAACTAGTTCTGTCCCACCGGACTATTTTGCTTTTACATCTTCATAAGATTTACAAAAATACTTCATTGTTGTATATGAAATACTGCAGTTTATACATAAATTAAAGAAATTCTATGCATCCTTGTCAAAATATATAACTAACATCATATTGTGATTCAGTCAATATAAGGTCTGTGGTAGAATTATGTTCGTTGTCCATCAATTTCTTCTGCTACTTTCCAAGTGTCGAAAACCATGAGCTGCCCTTCTTTGGATGCTTGGTCCGCTTTTTTGTTATTTTCCCTGTAAACATGACGGCATGTGAATGAGTCAAAGGATTGTTTGACCAGCTGAATAGTATTAAGAACATTTGCAAGTCTAAGAACTCTGCAGGCTTGAGTTTGATTGGTCCAATTTATAACATTCATAGAATCTCCAAAAACCGCCAACCTAGAGATACCCCTCTCAGAAGCAAAAATGAGTAGTAATTTTAAACTCATGACTTCAGCAAAGTTATTGGATCTTGCTCCAAGACCCATAGTGAGTGTAAAGAAATGAGAATCATAAATATATAATATTGCTTCCCAACCACAAATCTCATTGCTAGCAGCTCCGTCAAAAAAACCCCATGGATAAGATTTATCAATCTCAACTTCCATATCACGTCTCTGTTTAGCAGCCCTTACATATTCGGGACTAGCTTGATAAATGCCCACAGATTTTGCACAAATAATTTCCGGTATACATGGTTTTTCCTGAAATATAGCCCCATTCCTTGCCAGCCAAATCCCCCATATAATCAACAATGGTAAAATCTTCTGTTTTTTATTTGTTGTCCATCTCCACCAGTTCTCCCAAGTAGTTTCCACAGAGATTCCTTCCCATCTACAGTCAAAACAGACCATTTTTGTGCATTCTTTCCACACAGCAATCGTGAACTGTTATGTGGAATTTTGTCCTACGGATAAGTCAAAACTCTCTTAACTTTAAAGCAGACTTTAAACTAACTCTAAAGCAAGAAAAAAGTCGAAACAAATGCTACCTTGAAATTCCTAAATTAACTTTTACATGAAGATTAAATGTATTTAGGAATTATGAGAGATGTGACACACCTTCCAACCGACGTTTGTCCCACTTCTAGCTCTAGATCCAAAGCTCCAATGTAGAACCTGTTAAGATCAATCAAAGAACAAACATGCCAACTTCCAAATACCTTGAATGTAAAGTTTAGATTCAAATCCAGATTAGATACCTTTCATGCTAAGAACTTATACTAAACACATGAAATGGGAAAGACAAGACAAGTTATCTTATTACAACTTGAAGAATGTTTACATAGGTTGCTTGATGTCCAAGCCAATCCTTCAGCTCCAAGTGTCTTCTCCTCTAGCTATCTCCACAATGCTGCAAGATCATAAGTTTAGTACTTCAAGAGTCCTCCCACTTCCCCATGGAATGCCTCTCTTTTATAGTGTATGGTAGGGTTAACCAACAAGAGAGATAGGTGGATCTAGGGAGAGATAAGTGGATCAGGGTTTTTAAACACAGAAAGTGAGTTGGGATCGAATCAGGGACCCCAATCTTCCATTATCTTCAAAAATCCAAAATCCCACAAACCATGGAAAAAGGGCTAATAAAAGAGTACCGTGCCCTGTAATCTTAGCACAACGCAGTACTACCGCGTTCTTCGGAAACATCATAACGCGGTAGTGTGGAGTACCGCGCTCATATAAATGAGCAAGGCGCGGTAGTGTAAGTAAAAAAAGTCAAATAAAGTCTCAGCTAGGTCAGAACTTGTCAGGGTAGATTTACCTTCAAGATTCATTCATCTTTTGGGTGGTTCAAACAGCAGGGGAAGTGTCGTCAACTCTGTTTGTGGTGGAGATGCAACACTGTGAAATATAGAGATATAACATGAACGGAAACGTGATGAAGAGGTGTGATATCGTTTCCGGTTCCTTCTTGCACATAACACACCATCCCGGGCCCTGGAAATTTCTCTTCTGCAGAATATCCCAGGTCGAAACCCGATTCACTAGAGCACACCACATAAAAAGTCTGTTTTTTGATGGGCATTTAAGTTTCCAAAGTGATCTCCACCACCAGACCTCATCCCCAATAGATGCTCCTGCACTTAGCACTAAGTAACCCATCTTTGGTGTGTAAATCCCCGCTGGATCAAGTTCCCAAGTCGGTACATCCTCCTGGTTCGAAAGGTGAATATGAGCCCTATTCAAACCGCTGATATAGTTATTCAGAGAAACAGCCTCAGGATCCCCCAAGCCCAAGATATCTACATTTTTCCAATGTTGTATCCACGGGTCATCGGGTCTCTAATCAGCCAAATTATTAAGAGTGAGAATGCCCCTATATTCCAAATCATTTACAACATTATCAGGCATCAAATGCAAATGTTCACTCCCGATCCATGGATCTCTTCCAACTCTCACCTTTTCTCCATTACCCACATTCCAAGCCAGATTATTCTCCACCAGAGAGAAAGATTTAACCACAGCTTTCCAAATCACGGATCCCCCGATACGAGACTTCCGAGGGCTCCTAATCTATTCTTCCAGACTCATGTCTGATAGATACTTCCCTTTTATAACCCTGGTCCATAAGCTGTTAGTTTTGATAAGTCTCCATCCTCCCTTAGCTACCAAAGCTTGAGCAAACAGAAAGATGTTTTCTAATACCCACCCCCCTAGACCTTTAGGTACTGCAATTCTCTTCCAGTTGACCCAAGGGGTTACCTGACCCTCCTTCTTTCCACTCCACAGGAATCTAAAGCATAACCATCTGATATATTCAAGGATTCCTTTGGGTATCCAAGACAAAGACATCCAGTATACTGGAATGGCTTCCAAAACGGCCTTAACCAGAACCAGCCTGCCAGCTCGCGACATCCACTTATGACTCCAAACATTCAATCTTTTCTCCACCTTACCAATCAGCCATCTCCAATCCTTTTTAAGATATACGTTTGCTTTAAGGGAGAAGCCCAGATATTTGAAGCCTTCATCCAGACCTGATAAATTAAAAGGGAAATTCTCAACAAGTGCTTGTTCCTCTTCCGGTCACAGCAGATGGGTAGTAAGAGTGGATTTTTCAGCATTTATATCCATCCCTGTAGCTTTAGAGAAGAGTTCCAAGATCTCCTTCAGAGTCCTATTATCTCTTCGATCACCTGAGCAGAAGATGATAATGTTGTCCACAAATAAAAGATGAGTAACAAATAACTGATCTCCAATGCCAATGCCATTAAATCTCCCCTGTAATTTAGCATCGAGAATAGCCCTGCTCAAACCTTCTGCCACCAGAAGAAATAGGAGGGGGGAAAGTGCACAGCCTTGCCTAAGTCCTCTTTTCGCATGAAAAAAGGGAGTGGCCGCTGCATTCAATAACACAGCGAATGATACAGTAGTTATACAAGACATGATCCATCTAATAAAATTGATACCAAAACCCAAATGTTTTAGAAGAAGCCGGATATAAATCAAACTCACCTTGTCGTATGCCTTGGACAAATCAATTTTAAGAATAGCTCCTTTGATATGTTGAGTCTTCAAACTGTTTAGTCCCTCCTGAGCCACCCCTATAGCCTCATGTATCTGACGACATTCAAGAAAGCCAAATTGTTCAGCTGAAATATGCTCTGATAGTGATACCTTTAGTCTCCGAGCTATGACCTTCGAAACAATCTTGTAGATACGATTGCACAATGAAATAGGTCTAAATTCAGATAGAGTAACCGGATTATCAGTCTTTGGAATGAGGGCTATAAAGGTAGAATTGAAACATGCCGGTATCTTCCCATTTAATCAAGTATCTTCTACCACCTGTAGAAGATCCAACCCCACAACTTCATAAAGTTCCAGAAAAAATTCAACCGTCCATCCATCCGGCCCAGGGCTCTTGTCTTTCTGGAAACTTCCAAGGACCTACTTTAACTCCTCCTCAGTTACTGCACGCATCAGTCTCCTGTTATCCTCCTCCTCAGCAAACCTCGAAAACAATTGAGCTATCCTTATAACTTCTGCAATAGAGGCCTGGGCTGGTGCCTTAAATAAATTTTGGAAATGACCTACCCCGCATCTAGCTTTACCTTCAAAGTCAAAATGTTCAATGCCATCTTCATATTTCAAGCTCTAGATAGTATTGGCCGCCTTCCTCCCCCTGGCATATGCATGAAATAATTTAGTATTCTCATCGCCACATTCCAGCCATATCGCCCTACTCTTGAGTCTTCAGGTTTCCTCCTTTTCCATCAAAAGGTTATTTCTTGTGCCTTCCAACCTGGCCATTGCAGCCTTAGAGTCCTGAGTTTGTAGACCCCTTCCATCCCCTTCATAGATCTATAGTAGCTCAGCCTCTCTCTGTTTCAATTCAGTATCCTCCCTATTTTTCTTATCAATAGCCCACTCTTTGACAGCTCCTTTTAATCGTTGAATGTTCTCAGCGAATTGAAAAGCCGCGGTGCATTCATGTTCCATATCATATGACCTCCAAAGGTCCAGAAAGAGATTTTTAAAAGAATCATCACTTAACCAATTCTTGTTAAACTTAAGAGAACTAGGTGGATTGATTGGTCCTCTCCTGATCTCAAGAAAGATAGGGAAGTGATCAAAATCCCCTCCGCTCCCTACCCATTGCCTGAGTTGAAAAAACCTGTCCACCAACCGTTCAGCCACCAGGAACCGGTCCAGTCTTTTAGCCACCCGAGCCTCTCCACTCCTATTATTCCTCCAAGTGGGTTTCAGCTTGATAGGTTCAATATTCAAAACGTTTTTACGTACCAGCATCTGTTGAAAGTATCCTGCCAATGGATCCACATGCGCTTGAGGGCCCCAAATTTCAGATTGCCCTAATGTAAAATTTAAATCTCCCCCCACCACAACCGATTCACCATCCAAGAGCTGATCCTGCAGAAGTGAATACCAGAAGGGAACTCTATTTACATAGGGCCCGTAGACATTAACCACAGTGAAACAAGTACCCAAGTCAACAGAGAGAAATTCAGCTCCCAACACAGAAGCCATCCCCCAAGCATTGATGAGTTTAATCACACAGTTCTTCCATCCCACAGCCAAACCCCTAGAGCGACCCCTAACATCCAGAGTCACAAAGGTCCAACCAGCCATCCAAAGTTCCAGTTTCTCCTTGACGATAACACCTAACCCTAAAGTCTCTTGTAGCATAATCACATCAGGGTGTTCACGAGTAAGCACCCTCATCAAGGCTGATTTCTTTTTAGGCCCAGCCAGACCCCGACAATTAAAGGACATGATCTTCATATCCGAACATGTTTCCGGGCATTCACTGCTCTAAGTGCCCTCTCAATCGAGACTTGTTTCCCAGCCCGAAGATCTAATCTGGCCCTGTTCTGAGCCTTAGATAAATGAGACCTGCGGCCTCTACCTCTCCGAGCCGGCGCCTTCTCTTTTCCTAATCCCCCCCCAGAATTCTTAGTGCATGATCGAAGATTATACCCCGATGCAGAAGACTCGGGTGAGGAGGGCTCAGAGTATTCAGCCACCTTCCCAGGATTCGGTTCAATAGTTGTCATATTGCCCTCCAAAAGGAGAGGAGGCAAAACAGGGTTGAGAACAGAGGTTTCGTCCACCGTATAATTTAAACCCCCAGAAGGGACCGAAGAAAGTGTAAGGGGGAGAGTCCCAGAGTGTCCCGACAAGGATAAATTTTTCAGCCCCTCTACCCAATCAATCCCATCCACAGAGCACCGATTGAAAAATAAATGTACAGAGGACGTTAAAGAGAAAGAAGGAATACCCATAAAAGAAGATCCCGGCACATCAGCCACAGCCAATGGAGCGGAACAAAATAATTCTTCAGCAGGTGCAATGTTGTATTCAGCTTGATTGTCCCACATTGCATCTGAATCCTGGCAAGAAGGTTCCAATTCCTCGTCTATCCGGTCACCACCCGAGTCCTCCTTCACAGGCGACGAATCGTTGTTCATCAGGTCCAATGGTTCTTCCATAACTTCCATAGCAGTGGGGTTTCTTCTTCCCCCATTGAGAGTGCGAACCGAAAGACGACAAGCAGACGTCGGGTGTCCATAAGCATGACACCGCCTACACCTAAAAGGCACATTCTCATAATCCAGCATCTGAGGAATACTAACAGGCCCCCATTCCAAGTTTATGACCTCCGGTAGTCCTTCACGGATATTCAAATTGACCAAAATTCTTGCAACTTGTTTGTAATGTGTCTCCAAAAAGGAGAGATCAGCCTCCAGAAAATTTCCCAAAATATCCCCGATCTTTTGAAAATGGATAATATCCCAAAAATGAAGAGGAAGTCCCGGTAATCTTACCCATACCGGAATCAAATCAACTCTCTCCCGACTAGCATCAAAGAGAGGATGCCAGGGATTCAACAATACCGGCGAATGATCCAAGTGCCAATTCCTGTCAAGAATTCTGTGTAGATCAACCTCAGATTGTAGTACCACCGCAAACCACCCTCGTAGCAGCATGTCCACCTTAGGTGTGTAACCTAACACCTAGCGCCAGTGTGATTCCACCCACTCCCTCACAGTAGGTCGAGCGAAATTTCTGCCCATGACCCTACCCACCAGCGTCATACGAGACATCTCAAGGACTCGCTCCCAGGCAATATCCTCACCTACAACATAACTACCCACAATGCAGGTTTTAATCCAACTCCTTTTTCGTCGCCTGCTGGATCCTTTATGAACAGCCCCAACCCCGGATGTAACCCCCACCTTATCCTTCGTAGACCCAACAGCTGCAGAAGGGATATCAAATCCACGGTGATCTGAAATCTCCAAAGGCACTCGCACATCCACTTCAGTTCCACCACAATCCGTCCCACACAGCTGCTGTACCTGTCGAGCCACACCCTCATCCGCAATCTGTTCAAAACCGGCCACCACTTCAAAACCCTCCTACAAACTAGATACCGGGAACACTAGATTCCGAGCAAAAAAATCTCCATCCTCCCTCCAACTTGAGCTACCCAAAATGTCCACTGACATTCCATCATTGTCCAGATAATCCGGCAGCAGGCTATGTGGAGAGAAAGTCAGGTACTCCGAGGGTGAGAATCCATTTACCGGCCTCACCTGCCCGACATCGGTTGAAACAGTTCCAACAGGCCCCAGCATTAGGATTTCCTCCAGGCCCTCCATCTGCCCTCCACCTGGCACCCTCCATACATCCTGTGCCTCCAGCTGGTCACCAATATAGTCTACCATTTCCACTTCCTCCAACGAAGCCATAACCATTGAGAACAGCTGCAAACCCTACCAATAACCCCTTTTCACTGACACACCAGCTCCAAAGCAACTGACAAGCAAAAACAAAAGAGCATCGACACAATAGTTTATACAAACCCAACCCCTTTATCTTCCTCCATCCATCGTTTTCCAGATTCATGCTATGGTGATGTGACAGGGTGAGGTTTGGTCAACATGACCTCACCCCTGCCATGACTGGTAGCTCCCAGCTACCCAACGCAAGCTGTGAAACCCTACCTGCACGCCACCGCTCCATCAACCCCAAAAAGATATAATACATCATCAGAACCCGTTTTTGCACTTTAGAAAGGTTGATATTCACACTTACAAAGTCTAAATTCACGCTTTCAAAGTCTAAATCCCTTTGAGGGGCATTAAAATATTAAAATTTTATGTGTTCTTTCTTTCCAAACAGTTCTCAAGATTTTATGTGTTCTCTTTTCAAACATACATATTATAGAATTAAATAACAGAGAAATCACAACATTACAATTAACAGAATATAAAATAATATCGCACAAGCTTAGTTAGAACATATAAAAAATGTTTGTCCCGATGGCGCTAATGGTAAATGATGGCGGTGATCTTGGTGTTTGTGACAAGTCATAATTTTGACTAACGCATGATGTGATTATTTTCTTCACACACGTGATACAAGCCATCATTCACCATTAGCACCGTTAGGATAACTGCCATTTCAGAATTTCATTGTATAAACCATCGCCATGTCAACATACATTCCTTTCTCAAGGCATCGATTAGGGTGATACATGTACAATTACTCCAGCAAAATCTACATTCGGTATAGATGATATTTATGACCACCATCCCAACATACTATCATAATTATCCTTCCCCATCCGTAACATTCAAGTCAATTCACTAATTCACTATATAATGACTAAAGTATACCCGGTATCGCAGCAAACTGAAATGTTCGGGAAGTCATGGCACTCTTCTTTACCGCCTGTGTTCCATTTCCTTTGTTGTTTTATCATAAATACTTGAGTCTTATGGTCGCTCTCTTCCTGATATATGATCATTTCGGTAGTAGTTCCCTCACAAATCCACACCACACCATAATATATGGGCATTTCGAGCACTGTCGAATCCCCAAGACCAATATTTGTCGCTAATGTGACTGATAGCTTCTAGTTGAAGCATAGATAAAGTATAGCTTCTAGTTGAAGCAAAGATAAAGTATACTAGCTTCTAGTTGAAGCAAAAATAAAGTCTGTGTAAATTCTTTGTAGTAGAGTCAATGTTTGTGAGCTCAATCTCATAGTCCTGAAGTGTATTAAGAGCCCGAGCTCTATAAAAGGTGAAAGATTGAAGTAAATTTCATCTCTATGTAATGCAGTGAAGTTGCATTGTTTTAACCCAGAATAACTTCTACTGATTTTTATTTCTTAGTAAGAAATTTTTTAATATCAATCCTGTAGTAGAAGAGTCTATGTTTGTGAGCTCAAGCTCGTACTAGTCGTGAAATGTATTAAGAGCCCAAGCTCTAGAAAAGTTGAAAGATCGAAGTAAATTCAATTGCCAGGAATAACTTCTATTGATTTTTGTCTTAATAATAAATCTGTAACAGAACATTTCAATTGCCAGGTATTTATATTTCTATCTAAATTTGTAATAGAACATTTCAATTGCTGGGTATTTATATTATTCAAACCATAAATTAGTAACCATAAATCTAGCTTTTCAATTGCAAGGTATTTATATTTTTCAATATCTCATAAGCTGGGCACATGAAACCATTTGGGTTTGATGGCCGATTAGAACATGAAACATAGGCACAGAATATTCAAAACACGATCTTTGCCTTCGATACCTTTGTTTTTGGAGGATTTAGGTGTCAATATTTCCAATCCATAGGTCTCAACAATTGCAAGTATCTAGATGATTCAACGTGAATGACCAAGATAATAGGGTGTATGGGGATCTAGAGAGGTAGTGATATTGTGAGACCAAAAATGATACTATAATTATTCACTCCGGACCTCTTGTAGTTCGCCCAAGCATATTTAAAACATAATGTTTAATAGAGAATAAAACATAGCATGGATTCAGTGGTGCTCAAAGGAGAAAATATTCTATACAAGTCAATACTATAATTAAACTATATTCCTAATACTCAATTTGCCAAATCAAATATGCCGCGTGTTGTAATATGATCATTCCACATGTCACCCTAGAATACTAGATATCAACATTTCAACAACAAAATTTATAAACGTTTTGCTTCAAAGGCTTGGTTGGCAAGTGGAAATATTCTCAGAGAAAGAGAGACCACTCTTTCTCAAAGGTCTTCTATTGTTACAATTCCCTCGTAAATGACGATCAGCCGACCCTTCTTATTCCTAATATTCTTTTCATAATAGTTTAAAACCGCAAGAAGGGTCGGTCGATCCTTCTTGTGTTCTCTATTATGGATATAGATGAATTGTTGGATAAAGGTTTTCAAAATTTACTACGAAAAGAAGGGGTGACAGATCCTTCTTGTTGGAAAACAAAAGTCGGGAGAAACAATTTTTATATGTTAAAACATCCAAGGTATTCTATTTTGAAAATCACCTGGTAATTGAAAGGTTGGCCGACACTTCGTATTCCCAATATTATTTTCATAATAGTTTGACATGGCAAGAAGGGTTGGTCGACCCTTCTTGTCTTCTCCATTATGGATATATCTGAATTGTTGGATAAATGTTTTCACAATTAACTACGAAAAGAAGGGGTGGTCAATCCTTCTTGTCGGAAAACAGAAGTCGGGACAAACTATTTTTATATGTTATAACTTAGCCGATTGACTGGCTATTTAAACAATGAGTGAATATTTTAGACATTGGAATTTTCACCTTTGTAGGTAACTTCATTTCTGAAGCAAGGGATTGTTTAGGTACCTAAAATTCATGACCATTAGAGGTATGTACAGGTTGTAATTGTGAGGTTGTAGATCCTAGTGATTGTTTGTTCACTGTAGAAATTGAATAACTATTACATTGAACAATACATGCATCAACATTGAATAGAGTTCCCACACAATCACCCTTAGCAAACACCATAGATTACTAGACCATTTTACACCCTTTGCTAGATAAAAGGAACCTGACACGAACATGAATAATTTTTCTAAATAATACTAGGTTACACGCAAAAACCTGGAATGCATAAAAATCCATTGATCCTCTTCACTATACCACCAAGGAATTTGATCAAGACTATACAACGACAAACTATGTTGAGAGGAGAATCGCAAATCCATTATTCGAACTGTTCCCGCAATTTGCATTACGGGTTGCAGAAACGAAGAATGCTAACATTTACAATAATCTTCTTGCAATCCAAAAATGCGAGTTATAGGAATCAAATCCGAATATCTAGTAATTCACTTGTATCAAGACTGGAGAACACAAGAAGGATCGGATGACCATTCTTGCAGTTTAGAACTAGTATGAAAATAATATTGGGCAGAAGAAAGGTCGATCGTCCCTTCATTTATGAGGGAATTGTCCAATTATTCAACCTATGAAGTATATGCTGTCAATTCATCTATATCCTGAATAGTGAAGACTGCAAAAATACTAACGTCACAAGAAGGGTCGATCGATCCTTCATTTAAAAGAGAAATGAAAAAATATTAAATCTACGAATGTTGACACGATAATTTCCCTTAACCGACTTCCACAGTATATGGTAGGGATCGGGACATTGCCTAAGTTATAACATCTAAACAATATTTCTCGGGACTTCCGACTGCTGACAAGAGGGATTGGTCGCCCCTTCTTTTAGTAGATAATTGTGAACACCAATATCCGAGAATTCACCTGTATCCATAATGGTGAACACAGGAAGGATTGTACCACCCTTCTTGCAGTCTAGAACTATTATGAAAATAATAGTGGGAAGAATAAGGCTCGTCTGACCCTTCATTCATTTATCTTGAGCCTCATTCAAAATGGGGTGTCGGTTAATGAAATTCAACTTCAAATGACCGTCATATTATGCAGACACCGATTCATTTGATAATTTGTATATTTTTTACTACTTCAAATGACCGTCATAATTATCATATTGAAACACCACAAAAACCAATTTCAAAATGGTAATATCAAAAGAAAAAGTATGGTTTTGGAACCTGGATTTGGCAGTAAAATACACACAGCAGGTAATTTTTGAAGATGAAAAATAATAAAAGGAAATAAAAACAAAATCAACATATTTATTAATTCTGTCGGCTTAATTATGGGTTGTAAGATTAAGACAAGTCGATGGCTGAGATCTAATTTGGGGAATGTGGAAGACGAGTTGCGGGTATTTAATTGTTTTGAAATATATACAACATTCCCACAATCCGCAATTGCAGGTTGCGGGACTACAACTCGAAATAAAAACAAACCAAAGTTTTCGCAATATGCAATCCAAATTGCGGATTGCGGAAACACATGTCGCAAATCCATTACTCAAACAGTTCCCGCAATCCGCAATCATGTATAACTATATAGCCACTTCAACAAGCTATAGCATGATATGATGGTGTGTTCATTTTTCTGAAGCGATGAATTATGGCGGGCATTCTCTCAGAGCAGTTTTGACTACTTTTTCCATACTTTGTCAATTTCCAAAGTTTCACAAACTTGCCATACTTTTCCAGAATGATGTCACATTGCAACATTGACTTAATGATAAGACCAGAACACCATCATGTGTCTTTCGATGCCATGTCATCATACATGTCATGCAATCATCACACATTCCATGTCATCATAGATGCCATGTCGTCATACATGCCATGTCATCACTTCCTATGGCGTTAATTCTCTCTTTGAGGTTCACACGTGTGAGATTTTCTCCTTCCAAAATAGAGATCAATTCATGTATAACCATAAGGGTCAAGAATGGATAAATATAAATCACAAGAAGGGTCGGTCAACCCTTCTGGCAGTCTAGAACTAGTATGAAAATAATATTGGGCAGAAGAAGGGTCGGGTACCCCTTCATTTATGAGGGAATTATGCAAATATTCAACCTACAAAGTATAGGCTTCCAATTCATGTATATCCTGAATGTCTAAGACTGCAAAAATACTAAGCACAAGAAGGGTCGGTTGACCCTTCATTTAAAAGAGAAATGAAGAACAATTAGTCTATGAAGGTTGCAACAACATTTCCCCCACTACCGACTTCCACATTATGTGGCAGGGATCGGGATATTGCCTATGTTATAACATGTAAACAATATTTATCCCGACTTCCAACAAGAAGGATCAGCCACCCCTTCTTTTAGTAGATAATTGTGAACACCAATATCTGACAATTCACCTGTATCAAGAATAGTGAACACAAGAAGGATTGAACCACCCTTCTTTCAATCTAGAACTATAATGAAAATAATAATGGGCAGAAGAAGGGTCGGTCGCCCCTTCATTCATTTAGCTCGAGCCTCATTCAAAAATGGGGTGTTGGTTAATGGCATTCAACTTCAAATGACCATCATATTATACAAACACAAATATCAAAAGAAAAATTATGGTTTTGGAAACTGGATTTTGGCACTTTTGGAAATGGATTTGGCAGTTTTGGAACTGGTTTGGTCACTTTCAAAACTGGATTTTGCACTTTTGGAACCAGTTTTTTGCTATTTAGGAACCGGTTTTGTCACTTTTGGAACCTTGATTTGGCACTTTCGGAATTGGTTTTGGCAATTTTGGAATCGGTTTGGCACTTTTGGAACTGGTTTTGGCACTTTTGGAAACTGGATTTGGCACTTTTGGAACCGGATTTTGTTTGATTTTGGAGTTTAGAAAGGTGGTTTTTTACCCGTCTTCAAAGTGACTTGGACTATAATAAGTCCAAGTTTAATGAAATTGGCGTTCTTAAGAGATTTAGTGCGGTAATGCGATTAAACAATAAGTAACTAAAACCTATGAGAAGAAAGGTAATATGGCTAGGGAGTCGTTAGAGTCATGTTCTAAATCGTAGACCTTTGAGGGTGAGAAGCTAGTGGAGATCATTCTAAAATTCCTAAAGAAATCCACCTAAGTAGGGTTAATATGTGTTGATAAACTTGACTTATTTTAGTAACACTCAAGCTTAGAAATAATTATGTTTAAGTATAAGTCACACTACGAGATGTTAAGTTATTAATAAACATATATATATTCACATTATGGAAGGGGCAAGGCCTCTTTTTTAAATAATTTATATTAAGTTAAATACATGAAGGCTTAAAAGAGATAAAGAAAAAAGGGCGTAACTCTTTTTAGGATAATTATCTAATAAATATGTTGTATTAAATATTAAGAAAGAAGAGTAAAATCTTTTTGTAAAATATATATAAATAATATAGATTTAAAATCTTAGATGCTCATATACAAGAATTATATATATATTCGTCCTCTCTTTTAGAAGAAACTGAACCTAAGTAATTAATTTTTACACTTGTCACCTACTTGGGGAAATGGAACTCTCCACCACCGCCAAACGTTAGGGGAGATTTCGAATGGAGTATACGAATTTGTTTAGTTGGTCCTCTACTTGACAAGCGTTTTCTGCTGCAACTCTCACGCCGTTTTGACAACTATCACAAAATTGGAGAGATAGGTTGAGCTCACCTCCCGATTTGTGAGATGGACCCTTGGCACTTGGGAGGTGATTAGAGTTGTAAAAAGAGGGGAGTGGGTGACACTCTTGGGGGGAGGAGGAAGAGCTATGATTCGCTTAAGCGAACTCGGGGAGAGAGGCAAGTTGAAGGGACTATTTCCAGAAAGATGAAACGGGTGTGGATGGAGTAGCTCGAGGTAGAAAGGAGAGATCTGGGTAGCTGGACAGAAATATACTTTCTTCCTTTCACACGACATGCTTGATAAGGAGAGCGGCGATCTACATAGGTAAGTTATATGCCTTACGATGCTTATTGTGGATACGAGGATAATCGTTGTTTTGCATTATAGTTAAAAGAACATTAATTATGTTGATGGATTTTCATCATGCGCTTGTCGTTTGATAAGAACGTAAAATTACATTAATGCATTAGTATTTTGCTTGGATTACTGGATTTACCCTTTGATTTTGCAAAATTTCAGTATATAAATGTTTAGAATAGAGTTGTGGTAAGTTCTTGTTGGTTCGCATATTGCTGGGCGTATCAGTAATGTTTTATCTTAAAAAAATTCGACTCATAGTAGGTGTAAAACTCTGTTTACTCTATGATGATTACGCTAGCGATTTTGATCGAGTTTGTTCATTGGTATTTTTCTTTTTTTAAACATCCGCTTGATCCATGCCATATAATTTTTGTTGACAATGGATCCAGGTTAGGTTTTCTGCTATATCTCTCTCTCTCTCTATATATAGAACCCTTGCGCTATGCTAGAATGAAACCTTATTTCTTAATCTCTATTAGAGTGTTGTCTCCTTGTTCAGCGCGAGCAACACTTATGAAAACAGTGATGGCATCTCGATAGATGCTTGTTTCCTTTTAATTGTTGACACATTTCCATATTTATAGATCGAGGGCTCATTCCTCTTTACTCTTGCTTTGTCTTAACAGATATTCTCCGATCATATTTTCTTTGATTGTGTTTGTATAGTTACAACATCTTCTTTATTGATTATCTAGCGCCAATTAGAATAGAGATAAATGATTATACTATCTTTAAACAAATCTCTATACAATCCGAGTGAGCTCTGAAAACTACAACTTGGCGTGGATAGAATTAGTGTCAGTCCTGCTAACTCTGCATTTTTTATGTTAGTATCACTTCCTCTGTGGGTAGTTTTCTGCCTCAAATCCGATCCCTCTATAACTGTAGATACCATGTTACTTCTTTTACGAGTAAATTACTCTGCATTTACTTGTCAGGACGGATCTAGAGAATCCGATCCCGCATTAAGATGGCGAGTTTGTACCTTAGATAGAGCCTGCGATCTGCTAAACTGAGTCGGATTTTTATTACTGCTTTATAAAGTTTTATGATAGCAATAGACCAACCTTTACATAAGTTTATTAAACCTCATCATGTTGTAACTGATGTGAATGCTCAAATTCCATATTTCCTTTAGATCGCAGAGCTACGTTGATTATGACCTTTCCTCCTATCCTCCTTTGGAATTTGTGTAATAAGTATTTCATATAGTTAATAACTCAATGGATTATTATACATTGGTTCGATTTAAGCTTTTAGATATTCATATATGGCCTTGTTACCTAGTCTTGGATTTTAACAAATTATCTTATTCTTGAAATTTGACATTAGACCAAAACCTTAATCTAGTTAAGGAGATTCAAAACCCCATGAATGTTTTATGTACCCTTAGGCTTCACTAAAAGTTGTTGCCTAACTAAAATATTTTATAAAGAAAACATTTGTAGGATTGGCATAAATAATATTTCACCTTGGTCAATATTTTTAACCTTGAGGGGGAAGGGTTTCGAGTATGTTTAGTATAGAAATAATTCTTGATAATATTGTAAAGTACTTAGCATTACGGGTATGTTACACTCTGGTAAATGCCTCAAATTGAGGTAGTTGAATGTATTGATAAAGTACTCAAATGACGGAAGCCTTGAAGAGGTAATTGTCGCAACATTTATGTTGCAGATTGTAATCTTTACCTTCTTTTTAATAATATACACACACCCTTTGTAGACGTAGCCCGAGTTCGGGTGAACCACATTACCTTGGTCTCTTGTGTAGGTCTTTGGTTTCCTGCGTTTGCCTATCATGTTCCTCAATGTGTCTTTATGTATGAGTACTTGTTTCTTTCTGAAAATGTTTATGATTACTTTGATGTATATGATTCATATAGAAGGTTGGTTGTTTATATGATGTATAATGCTAATAATGTTCCTCTTATGATTATGTTAATGTTGTTATCATTTAGGTTTTTCTCTTGGTACGATTAACTAATTAAAGATGTACATGCTTCTTACAAATGAATTAATATCTTGAAGTGCATTTTTATGACGAATAATTGAATGAATTGTTTAAATGAAGTAGGGGGCCTAAATATAGTGGTCTTTGGTTTCTTGGTCTATATCCTTAGGAAGGAAAAAGGTTTAGTAAAAATGAAACTATTGTTATTTAATATTAAATTTTGAAGGTTGTATCTTGTGCACACATGTGAAGAGTTAGTTGGTTTGAAAAGAAGAAACCATGAGTTGAAGTTAGAAGAGTTATGTATGTTAATACATAGTGAAGTTTTTGTGTTTCCGCAAGATTTAAGAAATGGTTGACATTTCAAGTTAAGAATTGGATTATAGTTAAAAATAAAATCTTATTTGTGCAAATATGACGGGAGATAGTACTTATTGCACATAAAATACATTTAAGGGATCATTTTCATTGATCATCATGAAGACATTTACAACAGGAATAAAAGTCGCAAAGTTTTTATTAATTGTAAGTAGTATTTAAAGAAAGTAAACCCACACTTTATATTTCTGCATAATAATTATTGGTATTTAGACCACTTGGGAAAATTTTAATTTTTGATGAAATTTGGGGACATGACAGACCGCATGGACTCTTGCTTGTTTCACCCGTGTCTAGGAGGCATACGATCCCTTCTTCCTCGTATTCATCATATATGGGAGGACCAAGTTTTTCTTGAAGAATTTGCATCGTGGGATTCTCAAAATGCTGAGTATGACCTTCTTTGAACACGTAAGCCTCGTTTCCATCTCGTGCAGGGTCAAGTTGACCATCTCTCAGCCTGTCATGGGAAAACAGCTCGGATCTTCTATGGCCACTTTCCATTTTGAACTCTAACCCTTTCCATGTCCCATCTTTATTGACCCGCTCTGAAATTTCTCTAGACCTCCTGAGATTGTCTTCAACCTCCACTGCATCAGTGAACATACACTGAAATGTGGAAGATTCTCTCTCCAAAAGAAGGAAATCCAATTCAGGAGGGAGAATAGAGGCATACTGTAACTTAGCAGCATTCTCCAGGGGCTGAACTTCCTTTGGCATATTATAATATAAACTTGCAAATCTTCTATTAAAGTTAGACATGGGCTCATCTTCATGCCTTCTCATGGTGTAAAAGTCTGAAAGAACTAGGTCCCATGACCTTCTCTTATCCCAAAATTCCATAAAGACCTCAGATAATCCTTCTGAAGTACGAATGAACTCCGGATGCAAATGCATGAACCATTTCTTCACATCTCCCTGGAGGTATTGGGAAAAAAGTCTCATACAGACGTCATCATGTTCTACTTCAAAGAGTTTCAGGAAATGCTCAAAACGCTGAAGATGTTTCTTGGTTGTGAGGACTTTGGAATCCCCATCAAAAACAGGGAGGTGTTTGTTGTATTTAGGAGGGAATTCATAAAGGACATGAGGTAGCTTTAAAGGGTTGTATCTCAGCTTAAATCTAGAAGGTGAAGGAGTATGCATGGGAAAAAGGTTTCTAGCTTCACCCTCATGGGGTCTGTGAAGTCGGGCATGGACATCACATGGTTCAGAAGGAAGGGTGCGTTTGGTTTCAAAGGTGAAAAGAGGACGTCCACTTTCAATATCCAGTGAAGGATATACAAAGGAGGCCCTCTCATGACTCAGAGATCTCTGGTGGGATAGGAATTTTTTGATATATATACATAAAGGAAAAAGGAAACCACACAGAAGAAAAATACCTCTTTGAGGAGGTTTAGACCTTGATACCTAGACCTTAATTCTTCCATGTCTAAAATAGCTGAGTTCGTTCCTCGGTGGATTCAACAAATTAAATCATGGGATGGGTCACCATTTCATTCCCTAGTGGAGTGCTAGGATATTCCTATACTCCATCCTAGTCCTACCAACATTTCAATTATTTTCATTATCAGTCTTGCAAGCATTTCTGCATGCATGCATCCCAGTCATCAGTCCCAACACCTTGCCCTCAGTTAGCTATCCCTAGGATCTTCTCTTAGATCATTTTTATACCTCCTAGATAGGGAGGCACCCACTTCTCACCCACCACTTGAGAAGGGTGCCTTTTCTCACCTACCACTCCTGTTGTACTTCAGTTAGTTGAGTTATCATCAGGTCTTTACTTGATTTAAGGCTAGACTGACTCTGAACTGACTGTATCACTCTGATGGACCTCCGATGAGACTAGACTTCCCATTCTGACTCCAGATAGCTCCTCATGCACCCTCCACTGAGCCTCCTTCATTCAGTTAGTGCCTCCATGTGCCAGTTACACCTACCACACTCAGTTAGACTCAATTTGACTGATGGTTGACAATTACTTGTGCATTGATGACTACACCGATGATGAGATAGACTTCTAGTTGTGCTTTGATGACACTCCACTGATTTTGGATCTATCCATGCAAGCTAATTCAAATCACACCTTGTCTATTCGAATCCTGAGCATTGTATAATTACTGTTTTACTATTCAGATTAATGTAACATGTGTAATTATTCTGCCTCTATTTGAGCTCCTTTGGATCTATGTTCTACTACTCTATTCTTCTTCTATTGTTCCTAAATTCTTTCATTGTGAGGTTTACATCATCTCTTGGATCTACTGTGAGAATTTTCACATGGAGCTGCCTTTGTGTCAAAACTCAATGAGTGGAGTTGCCAGGTGAAAGTTATACAACCTTTTCTATGCCCGACCATTGTTCACCATCAACAATCAAGTCTGAAACCGTTTCATTCTCCTAGAGATGATAAGACACTCGT
This sequence comes from Larix kaempferi, assembly GCA_027924585.1. NCBI lineage: Eukaryota > Viridiplantae > Streptophyta > Pinopsida > Pinales > Pinaceae > Larix > Larix kaempferi. Next base: position 1,609,119 of record BSBM01000450.1, on the reverse strand, counting down.
TCCCCGGCAACGGCGCCAATTTGCTAGCACCCAAAATGACCCCCTGATTGTGGGAGAGGGAAAACTGGGGTAACAACAAAAACCACTTTAGACTTGTGCTACTGACCTAGCATATTCAGAGAGGGATCTCTCAATATTGATGGAAGACTAAAAATAAAATAAACATAAACACACAACCTTCCTTCTTACTCAAGATATTCAATTAAAACACATGCAGAAGGTCAAATTTCTTGATAGGACAAATTCTTTAAAGTTTGGTAAGACAAATCATAAGAGAAACTTTGGGAAATGGAGTCAAATTATAACACATAAATCAAATAGCATCACCGTAGTGTGGGTCACCATAACAAAGGCAAGATAGTTGCTTGCTTCCCATCGAAATGCTAATTTCAAGTGATAAATGAAGAAGGCAAGAACAGACCATTGATATGAGCATCTAGCATGGAAGAATTTGATATCGACTTTAGTAGAATTGTTGAGTGAACATCTGAAATAGTAGCTAGAGCCTATTGCAAGGAATTCTATACTACTATACTTTGATTTGAGCTATGAAAGAGAACACATAACGGAAATGAATAAGAGGAAACACAATTACATTAGAGAAAGAAAGTAAATAGACTGTTAGAAAAACAACACATGAATCTCTGTCTGGACACCCATTACAAACACTGCCATTCTATTAAAGTGGTATTTCAGAATTACAGAACTAGGCTCTCTCAAGCCCTTGACCAAAAATGATTTTCCAACCCTTTTCTATTCGATTACAATGATATTTATAGTCCCTCGAGCCCTGGACCAAGCATAAAAAATGGTTACGGAACCTATCATGACTAAGATGCCACCTATACTATTCAGTTTTCTGCTCTTGACAACGAATTACAAAATGATAGCGACGACTACCATACAAGCCGAGACCGACGATACAGACATCCCTTTACAAAGAATCAACTGTCGTGGTTTAAACAACAGATAGGCTCAATTGGATCTCAAAATGGAAAAGAGAAATGCCCATGTATTTAGCCATAAACAGACTTGCAAAGAAAAGAAAAAGAACATGTTGAACGAGATGCCACCTCATTTCGGGGTCTTCAATTCTCCCTGCGGACTGAAAAAATATTATATTTTCAGTGAACTGTCCTCCGGTGCTCCTTCAGGTACAGGAGGAGGTGTCACACCCTCTGTGGACAAGATGCAATCATGGATGATATCCTTATCTGGGCATGTGTTCCATTCGCTTTCAGTATTTTGTTTCTTCTTCGACTGACGCTGATTGTCCTTACACACCTGCAAGCTTTTCAGTTTCTTTCGTTTGTTGGCCGACATTTCCTGCACATGTCCGGGAGATATTCGAGATACAGGAATAATCTCCTCCTCTATTTCATACCACACCTGTTCCAACGCAATAATCACCCTGGTTCCTCTGTCCACTCTCCATAACTTGCTCTTAGTAGAGAATTCCTGATAGGTCGAGGTCACCACCTCCTGGTATGGACGTGAGTGGTGCACCATGGTGGAGCCATGCTTATAACTACCATGATAATGATGGCATTTTTGAGAAATCATTTCGCCATGATGGCTTGACAGGATCTCTCACGCGGGTGACCATGATAGTTGAGACCTAAGCTAACGTAGGACATGATCGGATGGGCCCTCCTGATAGGTGGGGATATGTCGATGGCACTGATGTGGCCTCTATCCTTTTGGCACTCGTTAACATGTAGATCGGGTGCTTTTTTTTAATCTGTCAACACTCGTGATCAGATCAAGACCATAGATCCCGACCACACCTTCATCAACACTGTCGAACATGGACTCCCCTACTAACTTCGCAGATTTGGAATCCCTTGATCTTTTGCACAAGTAACATCTGTGAAGATAATATCCACCGTAGATCTACCTATCTTGAAATCTGGGCCGTTGGAAAGTGTGGAGTTTAACCAAACTTTGCAGATCTAACTCATGACCCCAATTTGCACATGTTGATTCTGCAATCATCACTTGGGCCGTCGATTTGGACCTCTTTAAATATGCACCATTGATCACTTTTAGGTCTTACCCCATGTTTAACCCCTGCCAGCGCTTAAAAGGACCAACAACTCCTAATGCAACGAATTCTTATGACCATTGATCCTTTCTTGCCTTTATCTCGGCCGTTCATACGTGTCTACACACGCGGCGGGTGCAATTCTGCAATTTAGTTCTCTAATCTCTCCAAGAACCTTTAAAATTTATCAAATTTTCCCTATCTTAGACCAGTTCCATCCCACAGAGTTTTGGTCTTTTAGACTTTCTGGCTACGGGGATTTAGAACAGGGCCCTCCTTTTAACACTCCTATGTGTATACACTCCTTCCGATCCTTTAGCATAAATGTAGTGCTAACATCCTCGATAAGTTCGTTCTAGTATTTATTGATGACATTTTGATCTACTCCAGGAACGAAGTAGAACATGAGGAACACCTCTGAATTGTTTTACGAATACTATGGGAAAACCAACTCTACACCAAGTTTAGTAAGTGTGATTTCTACAATCCCCAGATTCAATACTTAGGACATATCATTTCAGAAAATGGAATAGCAATCGACCCCGAAAAGGTCAAAGCTATTGAAGAATGGCCCACACCTATGTGCATATTCTATATAAGATCATTTTTAGGTTTAGCCGGCTACTACCGAAAGTTCATTGATAAATTCTCGTGGATTGCATGCCCCATGCCTTCCTTACAGAAGAAGGAAAACAAGTTCATCTGGATAGCTAAGTGTGAAGAAAGCTTTTAGAAGCTGAAGCAACTATTGATTAGTGCACCGATTCTACGAATTGCAGATCCCAATTAGGATTTCAGCATCTACACAGATGCTAGTAAGGAAGGACTTGGGGGACTCCTTATGCAAGATAAATTTTCCATTTGCTACGAATCAAGGAAATTAAAAGAACATGAGCAAAACTACCCTACGCACGATCTCGAGCTAGCCACCATCATCCACGCACTGAAGATGTGGCGACATTATCTTCTGGGAAAGAAATTTGTATTAATGACGGAAAACATGAGTTTGAAGTATCTTTTTGACCAACCCAACCTAAATGCTAGGCAGGCTATTTTGTTAGCCTTCCTTAGCGAGTACCATTTCTAACTAAAGCACATTAAAAGCAAGCAAAATAAGATTGTGGACACCTTGAGTCGGAGAGAACATATGCTTTATGAGGTCATGGTCAGTCAGACCAACTCCGACTTACACAACAAGATTCGAACGGCAAGTAAGAGTGACCGTTACTACACAGAAATCCTTGCAAATATCCAGGAAGACAAACTATTCCAACAACAGAAGGAATATAAGATAGGCTAGTTGGGACTACTGTGGTCGAAATAGAGACTTTAAGTTCCAGAGAGTGGAGACATTAGATCAAACATCCTCATTGAATTTCATCAAAACCCCTATTCAAGGCATCTCGGATATCAAAAGATGATATCAACAGTAAAGAAGCATTTCTTTTAGACTAAATTGAAAGCTGACATCGCCTTGTTCATTGCAAAATGTCAGGAGTGCCAACTGGTAAAGGAAGAATACCAACATCTGTCCGAGTTACTACAACCCTTACCTATTATAGAGTGGAAATGGGAAGTGATAATCATGGATTTAATTACAGGATTACCAAAGAGTAAGAGACAGAACGATTCCATCTTTGTAGTGGTAGACAAGCTGTCTAAAGCAGCCCATTTCATACCAGTGAAATCTACCTATAAGGTGGTACACATCGCAGATATCTTCTTAAAGGAGATCTTCCGATGGCATGGGATACCCAAAGCAATCATTTCCGACTAAGACACGAAGTTCACTAGCAACTTCTGGAGAGTGTTGTTCACCAGCACTTGTGGATTTGGACCCAAAATCCAACGACAAAATCCTTCGACCTCCGACGAAGAAGGACTATGTCGTTGGATTTCACCTTAAAATTTTCAAAATTTGATGATTTTTTTTTAAATTTTGATAGAAGGAGACGATGGATATCCGATGGGTATGCTGATATCAGACGAGGCCCTTGGGATATCCGATGGATTTGTATATATCCGACATCATATTAAGAATCGGGATGTCGGAAATCCGACACCAAGCTATTCCACTCGAGGATGTCGGATATCCAACATCAATTCTCCAACGTTAACTAGGTTCAAGGCGTTGAATATCCGACAGAAGGATGACTTTTAAAACTTATAAATATTGAAACATTCTGACATGTTTGTTATACAAGCTATGGTTTGGGGAAGTTTTTTTATTTGGCGGACTGTTTTTCATTATTTCCATTGTTTTTGTGATTCAAACGAGCGAAGTGTGGAGATTCATTTTCTAAGATTGATAATCTTCATTCAAGCTCTTTACAATAAAATGTCAACTAGCAATATTCCTGATCCAGACGAACAAAATCGACAATTGCTTGCTAGATTGTGGGAAGCAGTTGAAAGAAGGGGTGATAGGAAATGCTGTTGTCCATGTAGTCAATGCAGGGGATTTAAGAGGAGAATAATTTTGATCGCAATAGCCACAAAACATTGTAGCACTAGTACATGTGACCATTTTTTCCATGCAACTTCGTTGCTATTGCAACACATTTTCGTCTCTATAGTAACGAACAGGACTCCCATTTTTTGTCACACTAATTTCGTCTCTATAGCGACACTTCAAAATATCCATCACTATAGCCACGGGATATGGACAATACATGTTGGTTGCAGATGTGCTTTTAGAAGACTCAAATATGTGGCTCTAGCAACGCGTTCCTGTTGCTCTAGCGACGCGCATACTTCTACTTTTTCCGTGGTATTGCTACGGTGGGTGTCACTATAGCCACAAAAACATGTCGCTATAGCCATGAACAAGTGTTGCTATAGCCACGAAAATACAGTTGCTTGTTTCTGCTTGTTCCATGGCATTGCTAAGGTTTGTGTCACTATAGCCATGAAACGGTGTCGCTATAGCCATGAACAAGTGTCGTTGTAGCCATGAAAATAGAGTTGCTTGTTTCTTCTTGTTCCATGGTATTGCTAAACTATGTGTCGCTATAGCCACGAATGTGTGTCGCTAAGACCATGACTGTGTGTCTCTATATCAATGAATATGTGTCGCTATAGCCACAAAAATATAGTTTCTTGTTTTGTTGTGTTGCTAAGGAAGGGTCTCTCTAGTGACACACAACCTAACAATGCGATGTAGCTATAGCGACAAATGGCCTAGCAAATGGCGACAAATTTTCTATACTAGTGACAGATTTCAGTATGACATCTCTGTCGCTAGTCTAGCAAATTCGTTGCCATTTGCTAGGCCGTGAGTCTCTGTAAAGACGACCATCTCTATTTAAAAAAAATAATAATAAATGAAAATTCCAAGTGAGGTATGTAGTATTTTTCTATTTCATTTCCTTCTCAAATTCCATTCTAGATCTATTCTATTGGGGATGAATATATCAAGGTTTCATTTCCTTACCCTAGGTTTAGTATATGATTTACTTTGTAATACTTAGGTTTGTTTCTTTAGAATTAGCCTTTGTTTAATCCTTGCAAGGTTTCATATTCCTTAGTTTGATTCTCATCGAAGCAATCTTTATGATATGTGGGACTTCAACAACCAATACAAGAGGAAAATACCAAAGAGTGGCTTAGATCCCATATTGTCCCAAGAAAGATAGGAAATGGTCTCATATTCACTCATTACCCCAAGCCCACCTTTTACATTTATTTTTCCATTACAAATTGTGGCTAGGTTCTCTTTACTCCCATTCCTACTAGATGAAGTGAGCCCAGTTGACTGATAGGGAATCTCCCCTTGGTTAGGATTCCATTTACCCTAGCCTAAAGTGCAGAGGAGATTTTGTGAGGTAATAGGGGCCAACCTCCTAGTTCCACAAGGCTAGTGCCCTATCTTTGGGACTTTAATCTAAAGGTGCTAGTTTGTGTGGTAGCATTGTGCATCCCCGTTAGTTGTTACAAATTGTGCATGCATCTTCTGCATCCTCTACTTTTGGAATCATATCATCTATAGTTCGCATATCAATGAATACAACTTATTATTTATTCTTGTAGTTGTATATTTCTTATTCCTTCTCACCTTGTGAAACTCATATTTCTTATCAGCACTCCCAATAGACATTTGTACTTGAAAATGGTGACCATTTTTTGTTTCCAGGTGTTGAAATTATGGCCATCAAATTTCTAATTGGCCTCTAAATGAAATTAGAAAGTTGATCATCTTTTCCATTAAATGGAAATTTGTCAAGCACCAAAATAAAATCAATATTTATGCCTCTGAATTGTGCTATTGTTCAGAATATGTTGTGATATAAACAATTTTTTCTTCAAAACATTCCAAATTCAGAACTTGGAAAATTGTACCTTTGTTTTCTAACTCAGAAAATTTTATGTTACCTGTGGGTCATTTTTCATGTTTTGGTTGTACCTAAACGTTTGTGCAAAACTTCAATTTTTGTGCTTGTGATAGGTTGTTCTGCGTCCTCCTTGAAATATGTACAAGAAATTCCTTGGTTTATGTTCACAAAGTTCTATTTTCGAGCCTTTCTCAAGAATCTCTTGCATGCCTCACATTGTTTTGGGGTTGTTTTGTTGGTTCCATATGGTCTGTCTCATAATAAATGTTGATATGTGCACAATTTCAGACCTTTTACAGGATGGTACCTTAACTTGCATGCCTCCTATGTCCAAATTTTGTCTGCAACAGGTCTATATCATACCTTTGTTCTTAGTTTTTGTTCTTGTTTGGACATTGTACTCTATTTTTATGGAATTTTTTGTTGCTCATCACTTGGTTGTTATAGACTGCACTTCATGTGCATATTCTTCACTCTCTTCTCATCTTGATTCCTCTTTTTCCTTTTCTATCCTTATTCATACTTCCCTGTTGGAATGCTACAAAATTATTTCAGTCATTCTTCTTTGACCTTCACTATGTCCCAAATGCCCACCTCTACCGTGGATTTTATACTATGTTTCATGGGTACCTACCTAGGGAAGAACCCCAACTTCGGGTGTGATGTGTGTAGGAAAAACTAAGAAGCATCATAGACTAGTTAAGTTTAGGTAAGTGAAACACTAGGGGGCCAAGGGATATCCATAAAGCATTCAAGTAACCAATATGGGGTGCACACTCACCATCAACTATGCATCATACAACTATCATGAAACATCTGGCATAATATAATAGCATGGCATAAACTTAGCGTGGACTGAAAATAACTCCATAAGCATACATCCTAACTGATACTAGCATAAACATGAACATCTTAAAATATAGCATCATCACATGGCATAATAAACATCATATAACTGAATGGAATCATTAAATGAATATGTATGCACTGAAAATAAATGTAGAAATGGCACCATCCCACATATTAAAATATTGAAAGGACCAAGACTCTGTGTCCTCGGAAGATCACACCTCACATATAGTAAGCATATATCACTAGAAAGCTTGGACAAACCATCATGACGACAATCACAGTTATGTACAATAAGGAGGGGTCATGGTATGACAATCCCTTTGATGTTGGTGATCTGTGTGTTGTTGACTCTGCTCAAGTAAGGGATTAATGTAGAAAATAAGTAATATTTTTTATTTTGTTCTTTTCCTGAGGGAACGTCACAATTTTGTATGCTGGGATAATTTATTATCCATGGGAATGCTGCAAAATATCCATGTGTCAGGATAAAGCATCTGCTTGTAGATTTAGGATATGCTAGGTTTCTTTAGTGAAATGAAACACCATCTTCAAAGGTATTACATTACATGTAAATACCTGTAATTACATCGATAGTAGTGAGGTGCTTACAACCTAATATGGGGGAGATGTTTTTAATCTATAAGACAGGTAAGGAAATGAGATACTGACAAATCAAAATGTTGGGATTTTTTTGACGGTGCTTCTTAGAATCACTCACTCGTCAATGGAGGTTGTGGAATTTTATATCTACATGAAAAATATTACTACAATCTTAAAGCATCTTTTGAAGGGGTACAAATAATGAAGCGGAATTTATGGCACTTAAATTAACCCTTATGTTGGCAGAAGAACATGGTGCAAAAGGCCTTAAAATCTATCCCTTACTCTTCAACCCCTCTCAAGCTGCAACCTCTACTTCTACCTAACTCTTCTCCATCCCTAATCTAATCCATGCTTCTATGCTCTCTTATTTATACATAAAGCTCTCCCTTCACAAAAAGGAAAAGAGTTACAACAAGATGAGATCAAATCCTATACAAATGGATCTACAACCAACCCAATCATGGACATAGTTAAATTAGGAAGATGAAGGTTATTTGAATTGGTTTAATATCATTAAGAGCATATAAACATTTATCCATATTCCCAAATTCATTGATGGAAATATAAGGTCAAATTGCTAGCCAAAATTGCAGGAATAGATAGTTGTTGCAAGAACAGACTGCGTTGCTGTAGGATAAAACTACATTGTTATAGGATCAAACTAGGTTGCTGCAAGATCAACAACAAAAAAATAGGCTTGAAAGGTCTAATCCTTAAACCACTTGCTTCGCCTTTTTTGGGGTGTTTCCTCACGATTCACCTAAATGAACATATTCTTGGTTTTGCAACGGATTTTCAAAATTCCTCACCATTTGTTTGGAAATTGCATGGCAAGTTGACCTACAAAAACTATCATCTACAGGAAGTCTGGTTCCTGCAGCAACGTGAAAATCATTGAATCTTGCTACATCTTCAAGAAATTGGTTAAGAAACAAACTCATATGCTCCAAAATAATCATTAATACATGGAATATTAATATTTTTAACATTATTAATCCTTTCGAAGTTCATATGAGTGAAGATGGATAAGAATGGATGAAATAGGTAAACATGTGACAATGAAAGTGTAAATAAGTGAAATATATAAGATGAATGCTATAGAACTTAATTAAATTGTCCTCCTAATCATGTCAAATCTGGAGCTCAACCTCTCCCCCGCACCTAATATCTTGCATTTCCTCATGCAACAAATATAGTTTCCTTCCCTCTTGTTCTCTTTATTTTAGTTTTTGGAAAAATATAAAGGATAACAAGGTAGTAGGTCTAATGAGATTAGATTATGAGTTCTTTGAAATGATGTTCTTGGAACAATGAAAGGATTATGATAGCAATGGAAATGGAGTGAAGAAGGTAATAAAGTGAGTTATGGACTATAGAAAGGGTGATAGAAAGTGGAAACTTAAAAAATTGATGTGCATGAATTTCCATGTAAAATGACTACTTGAAGTTAGAGCTTGCTTACCGCCAACCTTACCCTCTTTGGATGTTTGATGCCATGGAAGACAAATGAAGAAATATTGGTTGGATGACAAAGAACATTCTGCTAGAATGAACTCGAACTAAAATGACGGACACTATAAATTTTGTTGCTGCGGGAACAAGAATTGGAGTTGTAGTTGCTACAAGAACAGAGTTTGCTATAGGAAATTCTGAAAAATTGGCCTCAAAGTCACACACATGGTTTTTTTACTATGCACGCTCTAGAAAGGATGATCAATTCTTGCTTAAACAATCATCAGGTGCACATGATCCATGTCGCTAAATCCCTTCACTCTGCCTCAGCTGGTTGCAATCATTGTGCAAAAAGTGTCCTTCAAACATGATGCTATAGGAACATAGCATGCTACCATAGGAAATTTGAGTTGCCATTGTTTACAAAGTTCTGATACATAGTTCTTATTAAAGAATGCCATTTAGAGATGAATATCTTTTGACTTTTTCATGCCACCACAACTGGTACCAAACACATGTTAGAACCAATGCAATCAAAATATTGAAAATTTGTTGAAATGTGAACAAAAAACCAATCTATGCATGTTGCTGTAAAGGGTATCCATTCATATCCCGTTGTTGATAAGGCATATCTATATTTCTAGTGATCAACACAACCTTGTGATTTCGACAATAAAATTGATTCCCTAATAAGCTTGATATTATGATAGAACTACCGGAATTTTAAAGATGTTTTTTTGCTACAAGATAATTATCAGAGTTATGCAGAAATATGAAAGATTCGTGGGTAATAGAAATCTTCTTGGAAAAAAATTATTATCAACCATCTAAACAAAATGATGAACTATCTCAAGAACCTCATCTTGTTAATATTTCTCTCATTCACGCTCATGCATAAATATAAATTGGAACACCTATTTATAAATTTGTAGCCTCTCATTTTAATGAAATTGCAGAGATTTGGATGGGGGTTCATAGCCTTGAAATTCATTGTCCAAAACCACCTGCTCATTTAATAATATTGTATAACTTCTACAATTCGACAACCACACCATCTCCAAATTAAAACATATCACATGCAATCATCATAACATTGAATTTATGTTGCTGCAATGAATTTGATAGCATCATATGATTTCTACTTCTTCATGGCACTATGCTCAGGACAACATTATTTCATAAGTAAAATAAGACAAGTAAGTATACGCTTTAGTTTAATGATCATTGGTATCATTCCAAATATAAGGAATGGCCATAAAATCCCTATGTTTTCAATAAGCTTGTCAACCGCTTAAGATAGGAACTCCCTCTTCACATGAAATATGGACACATAGGGCACAACAATGATCCTTTCCTCATGATGTGGGTATGTTTTCCAATATCTCGTGCAAGCATATTTTGATGATTGAATGACAATGGCATACATCTTTGTTGGACTGCTAGGACTAAACCTCAACTTGGTAACTGTTTTGTGCAGTTGAAACATTATTTCTTCGTGCATATCATGTAAAATTACTCTTACATGTAAGGAAAATCGGCTTGTTCCTCGAGTATTCCTCATCAAAAAGTATCTATTATCCATAAATGGGTCATGCAAAATGGACAAATGCTCATGTGTACATGTCCACCAACTCTATGAAAATAAAACTGCCCATATCGCATCTCATCATCAACAAAAACTTGAATGGAAAATACTTAGCTCAATATGTGTTCATATCCATGTTGATAGATCCATATCTTCTCCTCAAATCAGGAAAATGTTGCTCCACTGCTTGCACATAAGATGCTCGACATTGATTTGTTTAGTTTCCACAAAGTTAGCAACATTTCCAACAAAATCGAGCTATGTGTTGTCTGGCTAAAAATGTGGATTTGATTATTTGACTGAGATTTGAGAGATTTGGTTTGATTTTAATTAAACTGAGGATCAATGATAAATTACCATGATTTATCTAAAGAACAATTCCACGCTGACTGAGAATCTGATTTAACACTGGGTGTTGTGGAGAACTACCCACAACCAACAATTCTAGGAAATTTAGTCTATAAAAAACCCCAATTTCTCTCAATCCATGTCGATTTTTTCCAAACTACCCACAATGCACGTAATTGGGCATGTTATGGAAAAAAACCATGTTGCGTATTTTTTTTATTTTGCTTCGTTTGCTCGAAAATCGTATCGAAAGTCGACTTCCTAACTATGCCTATTTGGACTGATGCATAAGTACAACTTTTATCTTTTGCTGCTTTGTTTGAAATGGAGTACAGGAAGATTTGAATCAGGGACTACTACAGGAATCTCAAGTTCCTTTTGTTTGTGAATGCAGGATGGATCCTTTGGATAGTCAATGCTTTACTTGGCCTGGCCTATGATTTTAAGCCATTTATGATTTGAAAGATCCATTAATCTTTGAAGACATTCAACTCGTTTTTGAGGATCTGATTCAATTTGTATGTATATGATCACTTGCTCATGATACCAAAGGATCGTGATTTTCATACCTTTTTAAAGGTTGGTTCATGGTTATGATGTTCTTTTAAACAAAATAGGCAGACTTGCATCATAGACGACTCAAATTTCCACTTCTTTTATTTAGACTAGGACTAGGACAAGAACTGAAATTCCTATGTGAGAGGAGCCACTGATGTGGTGGTAGTGAAACACTCCTAAGTGCCCTTAGGCCTTCCCTATTTGGTATTTAGGACATAATATTTCAAGTGCAAGTTTGGGAGGTAACAAATTAGTGCCATTGCTAGGGACATGGTACATTTTCCTGGAAATTAGTAGATGTGCTACAGTGATGAAACATTACTTGAAGATCTATTATCTCACTATGTGACTCCACTAATGAATAAATCTGCATTCCTTTGAATGTAATGATCCGTTGCTGGGGAGTGAGATCAAGAAGTGGTATGCAAGGCAATAAAAATCTAACATGGAGACTCCACAATTAAGTGATCAAGACACTCTACACATTTGCTGAACTCTATAAAGTGATCATGGTTAATTGATTGATGCAATAGGGAAGGATAATATATCCTTGTTCAATGAGTTTTCTCACGTCAAGAAACAATAAGATGAAATTGTGCATTTTTCATATTATATTTGTTAAGGCATGGTGTGGGATTCATCCACCATCCCAACCAACAGGGACTAGTGATTTAATGGCCTATATTTTGTCTTTTGGTCCAAATTTCCATTCCTTGTATGTAGAGAACACCCAATGGATTTGAAGACATCCTTCTATGATTCCCTATGGGTGGAAGAATTTCTCTTAGCTGCTAGGAGAGAAAATAATGATCAAAGATGTATGCATTTCACAACCAAAGGAGGCCAGGACAATCAAGCTAGTTAAATTGAGGTAATACCTAAATACATACAGTATTGTAAACCTTTTTGGGTAATCAATGAATCATATTTCATTCCCATAAACACCAATCCCATTTTCCATCTCCTTCATATTAGAATGTTATACCTATTCTATAGAAACACCAATAAAAATTAGATAAGCTAGCATACCGTACCTAGATAGTCAATTCTAGACTGTCATGATCTTGGACATTAGGAATTTGTAATTATTGTTCTATTTTTATGATTTGTCATGGAAGGACAATAACAAAAATTAAAATATGATGTTATTTACAAGTGGAGTGGTTGGACAAATTGGCATGCCAAAATCTAATTCTTTTTCCAAGTAATGGAGTCTAGGAATATTTGTATGTTGAGGAATTGGTTTCCTATGTCCAATAAATATTACTATTCATTGTTTTCGTTTGCAACTACAACTGCTTTGTATAAAAAATGGAGGGAGATATCAATTACCATGCTCTAATTTATATTCGGTGTTCTTTCTCTTACGAACATCTAAAGAGAAATTAAATAATTCAAACTATAGCTAACCTTTTTTTTGTTGTTTCATTAATATTTTAATTGCCTGGGTAAGAAAGTTTTTTTTAGTTTTCCCTTACTTTTTGTAGTATTTTTTTGTACATGTAACATCTCATCCCACCTTAGGCCCCTAAGAGAGACTGGGATATTTACTCATTGTCTTTACAAAGAACCTCAATCACCTATTCGTTCATGAACTAGAGTTAAGAGGTAACAAGTGGGATTTGCAGCTGGATGGGGAGGATAACAATTTCATCTCTCATCCACCCAAGCTAGACGCAACCAACAAGTTTCTGTAGTTATGATGTTTGTCAATATTTAAATTTCCAACAATTTTTAATGGATGGTTCCCTTGCTATTAGATGTAAGATGGGTTTTAACAGTGTGTCTAATAATGTTTCTCACTAAACTAAAGCTACATGAGCTTTCCATTGCTAGTTTGGCTATTTATATTAGAATGAATCTGTATATTTGTGTGACCACTCTGTTATTGTTCCCCTTACACCATATTTCATTCATCAGTATGTTTGTTACCCTTACAAACTATGATATGGACTACCTGTGTTATGAGAAATAGTCCATAGCATAGTTTGTAAGCCACCTTAGATATGCTAAGAAGTTTAGTGCTCACTTGCATTTGGTTATTCCTCAGAAGAGTCTCATAACTTTAGGGACAATCTCTTCCTTAGTCTGAAATATTCCTTGTCTTATGAAACATTTCAGAGGATCCACCCTAACCTACAGGTTTGTTTCATCATTAGAGATAGGGTGCACCTATTCTCATCCCTAGGAGTACCAGGAATTGATATGGACATCAGGAGGAGGATTTTCTAGCTTGTTTTGGATTCCTGTAGCAGCTGCCTCTGTCATTAGTAACTATACCCTAATCATGGAGCAACATCCAGTATATGAACAAATCCAGGAAGATATTCCATACCCTCCACATGGGCATGTTGTCATAGACAATGGAAATAGTTAGCTGAAGCAATTCAATCCTATTTTAGTACATATTAATTCAATACCAACCATTTCTTCAATTTTAATTTCTAAAAAATAGAAGAAATTCAACATCGAATGGGGATGCAAAACATTACGAAGCACCCAAATTAAACACACCCACACACATAAAAAGTAACAATCTTTTGTAACAAATAGCGAATAATCTACATAAGTGCCAACTCCCCAAAGCATGAAAAGTTATTAGAACTATAGCGGTGCACAATTGTGCCAAGTTCCTCCCCGGGACTACCTTCCTTGGAAATCAAGACTTCAATCTCTCTTTTTTGAACAATATAGAAACAATTTCATTCTCCACCCTATCGGATAACAACATCTCCTGCACCAACTTGAACCTTTTCCATGCATTCATAAAACATCTCAGATTGTGCCTTTGATAATTTCGTGAACAACAAATTTCTTTGCAATGCTCATTCTATATTGTCTAATTCTTTGGGAGTCTTGCGATAGGATAAACTTGGAGGATCCCAAGCAGGAGCATGCTCTAAAAAAGACTCAATTTCCTTGACATAACATTGACTTCAATACCAAGTGGGAGCACTAAGGCGACTCCTATACAACTTCATGTTACATTTCCACCACCCCCCTCAAGGGGTCAACCAACCTTTTTAAGACCTATGTTCAGCTCTAAGAAAAAGAGTGCACACTACTAGCTAAGCATAAAAGATATTCTCTGGGCGGATCCAAAGTACCAATGCACCACTCCTCAAGTTTGCTCAAGCAACCAATCTTCTATCAAGAAGTTCATTCCCATAGCCTTGGATGTTAGGAGAGTTGATTTACCTCATTCTTGTGCTCCCCCTAAGATCAGACAGTTAGGCCCTCTTTGTCACAACCACTACCCCAAGGGACATTTCCCCCCTCTACAACTATTGACAATTCTAATGAGGACCATGTATTGTGACCCCTTCACTCATCCTCAATAGAAAACTCCAGTGCTAACAAACCTCGGCATCCTCTCATTTGTTTTAGCTTTGAGGCTTGGTTGTACTTGTACCCTTGTTTTGTATCTTCTTTTGTCTAAATATTTCACTCTTGGCTGGACATACTTCTTTATCTTTCTGTTTTCAATATTCATATAAGACTTGCTTTTGCATTCCCACATTGTATTTACTTGAGATGTACCTTTTAGTCCCAATGACCTACTTTGTGGTCATTTGTTGGACATTAATAAAATTATCTTTTCTACCTTTGTAATATGTAGTATGGGGAGAGCCCAATGGATTAGCTCAACCGGTTAGAACATATTGTTTCAAGACAAAGTTCATTGTAAGGTCTTTGGTTCTAGTCCAACTAAGGTTTGAGTCTTGTTAAGTCTCATTAGGTTACCAACTACTATCATGATCTACACTTGATCTTCCCTTCATCCAAATATTGTATGGAAGAAGGGGGGGAATCCTACAAGGTTTACTTTGGAAAAAAAACTACACTTAAGAGGGGGGAATTTTACAAGGTTTACCTTGGAAAAAAAACTACACTTAAGAGGGGGGAATCCTACAAGGTTTACCTTGGAAAAAAAACTACAATTAAGAGGGATGAATCCTACAAGGTTTTCCTTAAAATAACTATACTAAAGTGGGGGGAATCCTACAAGATTTTTCTTGGGAAAAAAGTAATAAGAGGTGGATTTGAGTTCTCAAAAGCAATATTGTACATTGGGAAAGAAAATATTGTATATTGGCAATCAAGTTTGGGTCTAGATAATTAAACACATTTTAATACCCAAAAAAAATGTTTGAGGAATGCAGCCTCACAAAGGAGAAGGATGAGGAGAAGCAGAATGTTGCTTTTGGAAGGTAAGTTCATGTTGTCTTCCTAACAAACCTAGATTATATGCAAACTTTGCCCACTTCTATTATGGGAAAAATTTTGCACAAGAGAAAATGATTTGCGTTAGGAGGTGAATATCATTCACAGTATAGTTGTGAGACTCATGGAAGACTCACCAGTATTCACGACTTTTGACAACTCATTCCCAGGACAGATACTCACCCGACACTCACCAATTGGTCAAAACTTTCCAAACTCACCCAGAAACATGCCAATTGCCACACTTGCCAAACTCACATGACCTCTCGTTTTCTCATCCCTTGCACAACCCAAGGGGCTCAAATGTCCAAACAAATCAGCGTCACGATCTCTATATGAGACAGTTTTCATCCTTACAATACCCACACCCAAACAATACCCAAGAAACATGTGTGCATATGGATGTTTACTACAATTGATGAAGCTATATTAATATGATGAATACACCTTATTTCGGTTATTTTATAAATTATCTATGGTTAATTCATATGTGAACATAGTTGTGTTGCTTCTCTAGGGTTATGGATTCCTATGAATCTTGTCAGTTCATTTTACATTCCCTTAAAGACAAATTATGGTTGCCTAACTTAAAATCAGAAGGATTTCTTTCAAAATCGAGTCATCAGAAGATACTGAGTTCCACTGAAGAAAACAATGATAAAAATTTGCTCTAAAGGGATTCAAGAACTTATGCAAATAGAGTACCAGATTGAAAATTATATGGTAGAGGCTAACTTATTATTTTTGCAAACACATTACTAAAACTAATCTTTCTCACTTAACTAAAGCTACATGAACTTTCCATTGCTAGTTTGGCTATTTAGATTAGAATTAATCTGTATATTTGTGTGACCACTCAGTTATCGTTTCCCTTACACCATATTTCATTAATCATTATGTTTGTTCCCCTTACAAACTATGATATGGACTACCTGTGTTGTGAGAAATAGTCCATAGCATAGTGTGTAAGCCACCTCAGATATGCTAAGAAGTTTAGTGCTCACTTGCATTTGGTTATTCCTCAGAAGAGTCTTATAACTTTAGGGATAGCCTCTTCCTCAGTCTGAAATATGCCTTGTCTCATTAAAAATTTTAGAGGAGCCACCCTAACCTACATGTCTGATTCATCATTAGAGATAGGGTTCACCTATTCTCATCCCTAGGAGTACCGGGAAGTGATATTGACATCAGGAGGAGGATTTTCTAGCTTGTTTTGGATTCCTCTAAAAGCTGCCTCTATCATTAGTAACTATGCCCTAATCATGGAACAACATCTAGTATATGAACAAATCCAGGAAGATATTCCATATCCTCCACATGTGCATGTTGTCATAGACAATGGAAATATTTAGTTGAATCAATTCAATCATATTTCAGTACTTATTAATTCAATACCAACCATTTCTTAAAGTTTAATTTCTAAAAAATAGAAGAAATTCAACATCGAATGGGGATGCAAAACATTAAGAAGCACCCAAAATAAACACACCCCCACACAGAAAAAGTAACAATCTTTTGTAACAAATAGTGAATAATCTACATAAGTGCCAACTCCCGAAAGCATGAAAAGTTATTAGAACTATAGTGGTGCACAATTGTGCCAAGTTCCTCTCCGGGACTACCTACCTTGGAAATCAAGACTTCAAACTCTCCTTTTTGAAGAATTTATAAACAATTTCCTTCTCCACCCTATCGGATAACAACATCTTCTGCACCAACTTGAACCTTTTCCATGCATTCATATAACATCTTAGATTGTGCCTTTGATAATTTCTTGAACAGAAAATTTCTTTGCAATGCCCGATCTATATGGTCTAATTCTTTGGGAGTCCTGTGATAGGATAAACTTGGAGGAGCCCAAGCAGGACCATTCTCTAAAGAAGACTCAATTTCCTTGAGACTTTCTCGTGATAAATCATGTCGTACAGGATGAGAGGTCTGCACACTCTCCCCATTAGATAGGGGTGATTCATTCCCCTCTTCTGCTCTTGAGAGTTCTTGGACTAGCCTTTTGCATTTATAAAAATATCATATGTTATCTTATTTTATATTTCTCTACAGCTCTTTGCCCTAAATTTGTTCTTTGGCAATTCCATCAAATTGCTCTGTAGTTGTGTTTGATCAAACCTGCAAGCGAGTATTTTTCCCAATGCCTATAGAAATGGCTCCCCAACTATTATGCCACAACTAATCAATTGGAAAACTTATGGTACTGCCCAATTCTACCTTTGTCCACGGGAATTCAATTTGTAAGAGTGAAAGCAGGATATTTGGGAACTTGTTATTGTATTAGGGAGAGGACGTATCATTATATTGTTGGCATCACTAGCTATGTTTGCTTTTCTTACAGTCTCTGATACCTTCCAGAATTCTGAACTTCCAGGAAGACTCTTGCTAATGTATAGAGGGCAATGTTCCACCAAGTTTTCAGTACATGGAAATGCACAAATGTGTAAACACATCAAGAAGATGAGTGGAAGCAACCCCCCAACATTAGGGAACATCATAAGCAACATCTAGGTCTCCATTGTAGTGGACCTTGCCTTAAATATTAAAAATTTGAAATTTAATTATACAAAAACGATAAATGTAAATTCAAGTTTGGGTGAGTGTAGAGGCACCATAAGACTCCATTACCCACGAATACAGGAACCATCCATTGCTAATCCCACCAATATATCATTAAAAGAAACATCATCTGATCTGACATTCTTCATCTGAAATTGAGTGGCAGATAAGAGACACTTTAGGGATTCCTAACTTGGAAAGGAAATAAACAACCAGAAGTGAGAGGAGCCGCTGATGTGGTGGCAGTGGGAAACAATCCTACGTGCCCTTAGGCCTTCCCTATTTGGTATTTAGGACATAATATTTCAAGTGCAGGTTTGGGAGGTAACAAATTAGTGTCATTGCTAAGGACATGGTACATTTTCCTGGAAATTAGTAGATATGCTACAGTGATGAAACATTACTTGAAGATCTATAATCTTACTATGTGAATCCACTAATGAATAAATCCCCATTCCTTTGAATGTAATGATCCACTGTTGGAGAGTGAGATCAAGAAGTGGTATGTGATGAGTCCAATTTTCAGGTATTTGATAACCCTTTTTCCCACAGTCAAGCTCAAGCAATGGCGAAGAAACACACTCAATTGTGGGGAAAATGTTTTACTTTAATTATTTAATGAAATTGTTTTTGATGATTATTCTTGTATATTAAAATGAATGTTCAATGAACTAATTCTGTGGAAACCAAGTGTGATTGAGTAGGTTCAGGGCATTAAAGGATGAACGCGTAGAAGATCGAGGGATCACCAAGCTCGGCACCCTGTTCCTAACTTATAGGGAACGCACTCCTGTTCAAGGAGAATCAACATTTAGACAATTAGTTAGATCAACATTAAATCATATAAATATGGACCTCTCAGGTAGCGAGAGGCCCCTGTTAATATTTTGGAAAAACATTATTTTAACGTTTTCTGCCCTATTGAGATACTGCGAAGTACATACCTTTGTTTTGACATGGATTATATATTTTAATGAGAGATTGATGTTAAATTCCAGCTAGTGTTTATAAGTTTCATTCTCTCCTGAGTATGGGTTGGAGAGGGCCCCTCCAACACGTAAGTCAGGGGATTTCTATTTGCAGGTATTTTTTCAATTATGCGTTTTACATTGATGAATAGTTGAATTGCATATGGAAGCGCTTGAATGATTTGTTATTTCTGTAGTAATTTATAATACGTTCTGTAGTACAGCAAAATGGTTTTAGTAGTCCTGTAGCTACTTTCTTCCAACGCATATTTTAACCAACGATTACATGTGTATCAACTTTGCTTTCAATATCATGGTTTAGATTTGAGGTCCATGACTGTTTCTCATCATGATTAATTTCTTTGACTTTTTAGTAGTAGATGGATAGCTCGAAATAATCGCACTTCAATTTGATTCTTGGGATTTAAAATGGTTTAGATCAGAATTCTAGTTTTAGGCATAAAGTAATTACAGACCTTGTTTTCTCCAATATTAGAATAGATCTGTTATGGCATTTTCATTTTCTAGATTTACCATTCTGCATTAAGTAATTTCATACAATTATCTCCTTCACAATCAGGATATTAATTATTTAAAATGGATTTACTGCTTTTGGTATCTTTATTTCTTAGAACATATTTACTGCTTTCAGCACTTTCATTCTTTTAAATAGATTTATTGCTTTCCAATATTTAATTCATAGCATAACCAGTTTTACATATTTAGTAGGAAACCCTTAGAACATAGATACCCACATCCAACTGTGACAAAGATTATCCTATAAGAGCACAGATAGTGCCCGCACCTCTAAAGTTTGTATGTCCCCTGGGTTTACATTTAAAGTAGGCTCTTAGTAAATCTTACCTCATTAGACATCCATATTCGGAGCTCACCATGTTAAATTTTCAGAATTTACTTCAATCTGGTCTAGGATCTTAACTGAGAGAACAACATGTACAGCATATCTACAGCATATCAATCATGGAGACAATAATGCAAGCACACAAGAGACACAAAGATTTACTTGGGGAAAACCATAAAGGTGAAAAACCCCAATAACTTCCTCAGAGATAGATAGAGCAATGATACAACCATGAGAGATAGACATAACCTAGCAGCAGATCCTCCTCCTCCATAAGTGCGCCACTCCTTCTTGAGTGCATGTGTGAGAAGTGAGTGAGTAAATAGAGTGCCTCCCGCACTCTATTTATACTTGACTTGACTTGCCTTTTTACCTAACTCATGTAGGCTCGAACTTAACCACATAACATAATGCTGACTGGGACGACCCCCAATAGGGTGGTCTAATAACCCTTTGACCCACATGACTTATACAGGGCCGACCCCAACAAGATGGTCTAATAACCCATCAAGTATAAGTTACGACACTTACAATATAAATGACGACACTTTATAGAGGAATAATACCATCTCTATAGGAATACAATGTACATATATGTGAAATACATTCCGAAGTTACATATACATCAACACTTGCTCTTAACTAGGAAGGTATTTCTCAGCATAGTTCTTCTAACACAAGTCATCTTCTCTGGATCATCGTGACTGGATAATCGTCATCGACTCATCATCATCGTCACTGCTGGTGCTATCTCAATCAATCTCTGAATCTACTCGTCATAGGAAGTTCTACAGAGCCAGTCCTTTTTCATACTGGATGTAGGCCCACCACCTGCAGGTCTTCGTCATCACTGGCCATACTGTGGAATCCTCAGCACTTATTACGTGCATCACAAAACCTCGAAAGAGCATCCCAGGATGTTACGGGTACACAACTCCGACCTGTAGGATCTCCCAGGGCGCTATTACATGTGACCCCACCACAAAACCTTGAAAGAGCATCCCAGGATGTTACGGGTACACAACTCCAACATGAAGGATCTCCCAGGGCGCTATTACATGTGGTCACCACAAAACCTTGCAAGAGCATCTCAGGATGTTACGGGTACACAACTCCGACCTGAAATCTCCCAGGGCACAAATTACATGTGGTCATGGAAAAACCTCGAAAGAGCATCTCAGGATGTTACGGGTACACAACTCCGACCTGAAATCTCCCAGGACCCAAATTACATGCCATAGGACAAAACATCGCAAGAGAATACCAGGATGTTACGGGTACACAACTCCAACCTGAAAGATCTCCCAGGGCACAAATTACATGTCCTCCCAGAGCAATGTCTCGAAAGAGCATCCCAGGCTGTTACGGGTACACAACTCCGACCTATAGGATCTCCCAGACATGTTCATCTGCACAACCTGATCCACGGCCATAGAGTATCAACCTGATACTCACCATACATCATCCTGATGTATCCATGATCATCCTGATCATCATCACTGCAATGTCCTGCTGCATGTCATCTGGAGCAACATCCTGAAGCTCATCATCCATGATCATCCTGATCATCACTGCAACATCCTGCTGCATGTCATCATACATGATCCACCTGATCATCAATGCATCTACCTGATGCATACCAAGTATCTACCTGATACATATCATCATACATGATCCACCTGATCATCAATGCATCTACCTGATGCATACCAAGTATCTACCTGATACATATCATCATACATGATCCTCCTGATCATACAATGTGTCCACCTGATACATATCGTCATACATGATCCACCTGATCATCAATGCATCTACCTGATGCATACCAAGTATCTACCTGATACATATCATCATACATGATCCTCCTAATCATATAATGTATCCACCTGATACAAATACAAATACATGATACATATCACCATACATGATCCACCTGATCATACAATGTATCCACCTGATACATATGCAGATACATGGTCCAGGAATCCAACATGATGCATACATACATACATAAAAATGATCCAGCTGATCATATCCAGCATCCAACATGATGCGTACATACATACATAAAAATGATCCAACTGATCATATCCAGCAGAACCAGAACATCATCCTGATGCTCATCATCCAGCGCTTACATCCACAGCCATGTGAAGGATCCTCCTTCCAACATGCTTGGAATGGCTTCAGCAAAAATGTCCATCACTTCTTCCTCCAAGTGTCCTCGATCTGAAGAACGCCAAGCCTCTCTCTGAAGTACTCGAACTTCACCCTGGCTAGTGGCTTCGTCAGCACATCTGCAATCTGCTCGTCCGTCGCAACATACAGGAGCTTCACAGATCCTCTCTGTACCATATCCCTGATATAGTGATATTTGATCTCTATGTGTTTCGACCTGTCATGAAACACTGGGTTCTCAGACAGCTTTACACAACTCTGGTTATCACAGAAGATACCATTAGCCTCCAACGGGAGATCAAATAACTCAGACAGTAGCTTCCGTAGCCATACTGCCTCACAACTAGCTGAGCAGGCTGCAACATACTTTGCCTCAGCTGTACTCAGTGCTACGCAGGACTGCTTCCTGCTAAAACCAGAGATCACACCTGATCCCATACTGAAGCAACACCCAGATGTGCTCTTCCTATCTGCAGCACTGCCATCCCAATCTGAATCAACATAACCCTCCAGGTTAAACTTTTGATTTGCCTCATACTTGATCCCATATACCACTGTACCCTTCAGGTACCTCAGAACATGCTTTACAGCAACCAGGTGAACACTCCTCGGATCCGTAAGGAACTGGCTCAATGTGTTCAAAGCAAAGCAAATATCTGGTCTCGTGTTCGTCAGGTACATCAAGGACCCAATCATCTGACGATACATAAACCGGCTCAGATGAAGCATCACAAAGAAGCTTCATATTCAATGCCATAGGTGTGGCCATGGCCTTGCAATCCATCATCCCGAACCTCTTCAGGATCTCTACTGCAGACTTCCCTTGTCCATGGAAGATTCCATCACTCTGCCACACCTCCATGCCAAAAACAAATAGTGCATCATCCCCAAGTTCCTCAACTCGAACTCGGCAGCAAGCTTCCGCTGCGTGTCGGCAATCAATCTATCCTTACCTGATACAAACAGGTCATCCAAATAGTAGTATCGTTGGATTGCCTTCCTCAACCTTGTAGAAAAGGTTGGAATCTGCTTTATTCTTGGATAGAAAGCTGTATATCCTACCATATCAAGTTCTTCACACATATATGACTACACCATGCTGTCTTGAAATCCATCTGGTGCATCACTTTTGTATTTCTCAATTCTGCCATCTGCAACATGCTTGATCTGATAGTTCCATTTGGAAGTCACAACAGAATTCCCTTTAGCTCTTGGGATCGCATCCCAAACATCATTCTTCATGATTGACGGATCATGGCATTCCATTTCTTCATCCTAGATCCTGGGAACTTCAATATCTTCAATAGATATCTTTGTTGCTGGAACAAATGTTGTAGTCCTTTTGTAGGTGAAGATATACGGTCTTTCCTACAAAACAGGTTAAATTGCATGATTAGAAACATCTCATAATTTTCAGAACAAATTCTTACACATAAAGAAATATGTCATACAATCATGCAATTATCTTAGCCAATGCTTCAATACAACATTTATCCATATCCCGTAACTTTCTAGATGCCTTCCAATCTCTACCAAAACATTGTTAAGAGAGTGCACAATTCCCAACATGTCAGCAAAGAGGTTTCATTCTAGATAAGTAGCAATGGAATGTTGTACAGTGCCATAGGCTACTTACCCATGCATATTAGTAGTATACTATTCATCAATGCAATTATTCTAATGTGCATAATACACAACCTAATTCTAGGAACATCAGTATATACATCATTGAACAATTTTATTTAAACAAACAAATATGCAAGAAATTAAAATACCTATCTTTGTTTGTTCGTTGGGTGGACTCCCTCTGAGTCTTTGCTTCCTTACAGGAGCTGCTGGAGTCCTAATCTGAAGTAGATTCTTCTACACCTTTCTATTGTGGAAAGATGGTCAACTCCCTTTGAATATCTGCATCCTTGCAGAAACTACTGAAGTGTGTTCCTTTGCTTTCTTGCAGGAACAACTGGAGTGTGCTCCCTCTTGATCTTTGCTTCCTAGATTACCTGTCCTTGAACTTACATTCATCCATGGTCCCTATGCATGCTTATTATTATCATGATTGTGTTATCCTTGTGAACTCATATAAAATCATACATTCATTAGTATACTATTAAAACACAATAATCTTAAGCATGTATAGTCATGCTCATTTCAAACAAAAAATAATAAGCATTAGCATTCAAGGTTTATGTAGGATTCTTATGGTTAGTCAAATCATAAGAAACATAACATGTCTAAACCTTTAATTACTCAAACCTATGACTCTTCGGGTTAGTTGAATCATTAATCAAGATAAGAGATATAATATGCGTAAAACCTGTGATTATTCAAACCTATACCTTCATGATTCTTCCGGTTAGTCATATCATCAATTATGGTAAGAAACATAATATGCATACAACCATGATTATTCAAACCTATGACTTCATGAATAATCATTATCAACAACAGTATAAGATCCTAACACAAGGTAGGATTCTATCTTGATATAGGAAAAACATACCTGGATTAGCATGCTAGTTAGTTATGTCTAACATACTCACATGATGTCTTCTTGTTCTTCTTCAATGACTTGTGCTAGTAACCTGTATATCTCATAGGTTAGCCATTATAAAACCAAGTTATACATACCTTGTAAATGGATCTTCTATGAGATCCATGACAATGCATGAGTCTTTATCCTCATGTCATCATGATCATATGTTCTTGAACTGGAACATGATTTGTCTTTCTTGGTGTACCTTTCATGTTAGTAGACAACATAAACCTCATACAACACCATAATGCATTAGTACAATCATAAGTGTCAACACCCTAACCAATGAATATCTTCTATTATGCATTCATAATTTTGTTAAGGTGATACGACAAATCTAAAATCAAGATTGTACTAACTGTAATAACATGAAGACAAACATACCATAAACTTAATCATGGACAAATCTCAAAACATACCTCGATGATTCATACCTATCGAGATCGCTTGTAATCTCCTTATGTAAAGCCTTAACCTCATCTCCCTCTGAAATAGGAACTCCTTCACTTATGCAGATGACCAATCCATCTTCTTCTAGGATTAACCCTATCCACTTGATTTGCAAGAATTGGACTTGGAGCTGGATATGGGTTTGTTAGAGAAACCCCAAAAATTCAAACTTTGAATTTCAAACTTCCGAAAGGATAGAAATATGCGCCTTGATGAGCTGATCAAACTGGTATATTCAGAATTTGAAAACTGCAAAGTTTCACTCCTCAATTTTGCCTTTGAAACTTTTGGATTCACTAGACGTGACCCTAAACTGGGTTTTGATGAAGCCCACTCTTCTTCCCAATCAAAAGGTTTGAACCAAAGCTCTAAGCTTCTATTTTTCTGAGGAGCTTCTAGCCGTGGTCACAGATTTCAAAAATTCCCATTTTTACAAAGCCCTAATTTTCCACTTTTCTAATCAAAGTCGCAAACTAGGGTTTGATCAAGCCCAACCTTCTTCCCAACCAAAAATTCTGATCTTGGTCTCTAAATTTCTATTTTGATGAGTAGCATCCAGCCGTGGTCTCCGATTACAAAAATTCCAACTTTCTCCAAAGCCCTAAATTCTGGAAGCCATGAATGAAGGTACTCAAAAATAATTTTGTTTTGACAGAAATATGTACCTGATTGTTTCTTGTGTAACTCTGAAATTTTTGATCCACAGGGTCTGAAAACGTTTCTTGAGATATCCTGACCTGTTATCTTTCCATCCTGATAGGTCTGACCTCAATTGGATTCTCTGAGAGAGAGTTATGTCAAATGTCGCAACGTGACCTGTTTTCGGATAAAACAGGAGAGAGAACTTGTACGGATTGCCACGTGTCACTGTTTGAACTTCGGCCTCTGAAAGACTTTCCTGAGATATCTCGGCCTGTTATATTTCCATCCCGACAGGTCTAACCTCAATTGGACTCTCTGAGAGAGAGTTATGCCAAGTGTCGCAACGTGACCTTTTTATGGGATAATACAGGAGAGCGAACTTGTATGGCGTGCCACGTGTCACTGGTTCAACTTCGGCCTCTGAAAAAGCTTCCTGAGATAGTACAATCTGTGTACTACCTGTCAATTTTTACGAAATTTCATTTGGAGCTTCCTATCCCAAGTTATGACCTTTTTCCCAAGGTCACCTGATTTTGACTCAGATCTGGAAGAGGCAGAAACCCTATATTGTACAGATCATAAATTACAAAGTACAATGAATTAGAGGTTGTCTTTTGGACACAAGGTACCTGGAGATTTAATCTTCGTCTTGTAACAATTTCAGATCCGAAAACATTGCCAAAACGGATTTATAGAGAAAGTTCTACGACGAATGGTTTTTTCTATATCAAGCCCTAGCATCGTAAGTGCAACAAGTGTCATACATGCCATATCATGCCTTCTTTCAGGCTAGCTCTGATACCATGTTAAATTTTCAGAATTTACTTCAATCTGATCTAGGATCTTAACTGAGAGAACAACATGTACAGCATATCTACAGCATATCAATCATGGAGACAATAATGCAAGCAAACAAGAGACACAAAGATTTACATGGGGAAAACCATAAAGGTGAAAAACCCCAATAACTTCCTCAGAGATAAATAGAGCAATGATACAACCATGAGAGATAGACATAACCTAGCAGCAGATCCTCCTCCTCCATAAGTGCGCCACTCCTCCTTGAGTGCATGTGTGAGAAGTGAGTGAGTAAATAGAGTGCCTCCCGCACTCTATTTATACTTGACTTGACTTGCCTTTTTACCTAACTCATGTAGGCTCGAACTTAACCACATAACATAATGTTGACTGGGCCGACCCCCAATAGGGTGGTCTAATAACCCTTTGACCCACATGACTTATACAGGGCCGACCCCAACAAGGTGGTCTAATAACCCATCAAGTATAAGTTAGGACACTTACAATATAAATGACGACACTTTATAGAGGAATAATACCATCTCTATAGGAATACAATGTACATATATGTGAAATACATTCCGAAGTTACATATACATCAACACACCAGTATGCAAGGCAATAAAAATCTCACATGGAGACTCCACAATTAAGTGATCAAGACACTCTACACATTCGTTGACCTCTATAAAGTGATCATGGTTAATCGATTGATGCAATGGGGAAGGATAATATATCCTTGTTCAATGAGTTTTATCATGTCAAGAAACAATAATATGAAATTGTGCATTTTTCATATTAGATTCGTTCTACCCTAACCTACAGGTTTGTTTCATCATTAGATATAGGGTGCACCTATTCTCATCCCTAGGATTATCGGGAAGTGATATCGACATCAGGAGGAGGATTTTCTAGCTTGTTTTGGATTCCTGTAGTAGCTGCCTCTATCATTAGTAACTATGCCCTAATCGTGGAGCAGAATCCAGTATATGAACAAATCCATGAAGATATTCCATATCCTCCACATGTGCATGTTGTCATAGACAATGGAAATAGTTAGTTGAAGCAATTCAATCATATTTCAGTGCATATTAATTCAATACCAACCATTTATTAAAGTCTAATTTCTAAAAGATAGAAGAAATTAAACATCGAATGGGGATGCAAAACATCAAGAAGCACCCAAACTAAACACACCCACACACAGAAAAATGTAACAATCTTCTGTAACAAATAGCGAATAATCTATTAAAGTTTGGTTGCAAACAATCTTCACTATACGCATAATATTCATTGTAGTAGACGTCTGAAGAATGGTATGTGTGATGAAAACCTAGATTTTGTTTTCCTTTTCCGATCTAAGGAGACAAAACATTGTATTTTGTTATTATATTGTGTTTGCTGCTGCTATTTACAATTTCAGTATGTATAGAACCATAGGAAAACTGTATTTGGTCAAACTTGAAAAATCTACATGGACAAACTTGCAAGCAAATTTATCATGGTTCTACTCTTACAAAAATTTTGTCTTCCATGGTCGTCAAATTTAGAAAACACACAAACCATGTGACATAGCATCCTTCCTTGTGCTTCATTTTTTTCATCATGAAATCTTACTCTGGAAAAAACTAAAGAACGCATCATTCACAGCCTTTGCAAGCATATGCAAAAAATGGATATTGCAAAAGGTTTACCGAAAGAATGTCAATTAAAAATGAGTGATACTACAAGGAAATATATATTGGACCTCAAGCAAATGCAAAGCATTCAAACAATTTTCTGCCATAACAAAGCATTCAAATAATTTCCAGGCTTTAGGAAGTTTGTATACTTCTAAAGACTAAGGACTACTATTTTTCCTATGTCAAATTGAAGGTTGACAAAAAATGACGTCAATCAATAGATCGTGGACATCAACTGCTGCCAATTATTAGCAATCAATATTCTAATATGAAAAAAACAAATTAGCAATGCTTTAGCTTCTCATCAAGTTTGGTTTCCTGAACATAGTTGATGCTACAGGTCACACTAAGAAGTCTAAGTAACTTATCTCAATGAACATTTCAAAGAAGCATACCATCACCCACACCCAATGATCATCATGACACCCCACTAATATAGCGCTCATTTCATCAGTGACCGGATTTATGGATCTTGATGTTTTGTGTCTCTTGTTCTATGTGCTGGAAAGCTAGACCTTATTTTAGTAGCTATTTTGTATGTCAAGTGGCAATTTTCAATGCAAAGTAATGGATCACAATGAAATCACACAACGGACACAAATAGTAGAAAGCAAACTACAGAGAACCAGGAGGAAATTTAGGGCCATATTTATTAAAATTCAAATAGTCAAATCTATTGGCCTTACAACAAAATCAATGTTGAATTTGGAGAGGTCTCAGTCTCTATATACACGAATTTGCTCTTCAAAAGGTACAAAACCGATCAAAAACCGAGTGGCCTTGACTAGATCAAAAAACTTGTTACAAAATTGAAAACAGTTCATGGCTTCTCTCAATTAAATCAAAATCTTAAAATTTTACAACTACATTTTTTTTTGTTTATTTTATCATAAATTGTAAGAGGGTGGCTTCATCTTCCGGGTCTTGCCCCGTTGTAGTTGTTATGCCCTCTTTTTTCATTGATTGTGTGGATAAGCACTCCTGCACCATAGTTCTGGTACGCCGATTAGTAGGGGGTGGAGGTGGATGGATAGGGGCATCATCTGCAAAAACCATTACAGTTATATAGATATAAGTGTGTATTTATTATTGATATACATTTTTCATTATTTTCAATTTCATTACAATTATATTTACCTGCCGGTTAACTAGCCGAGTCAATTGGAGTGTTCATTGCCTCTTCCATTTGTTCCTCTCCTGACTGAGCGTGAGAAGGTACATGCTCTACCATTCATAGACAAATTTTAATTAGTAAACGTCATCAATTATGTATTTAAAATCATATTGAATACATCTATTTTATAGCATACATACCTGAATGGCTAGGTAGCTCACCACCATCTTGTGGTACCGGTTCGGTACCACTAGCCTCGCTGCTTTTGTTGGTCTCACACTGAAAACAAAAAAAAACACTCATTTCTCGATGTAATCATTCATGGATAGATTACGCAAGTTCATTTTAATGATGTCCTTATTGATTTTATTTACCTCAGAGTCAATCGATGGGGAAATTGGGGTTTTCCCCATGCTTTTTCGACGTTCCAGCACATGCTGATAACCGTACTTGAAGCCAAGCTTCAAGTCTTCCTCAGTGGCTTCATAAAAAAAAAATTTTCCCTGTAATGCATAACACCATGTAAAGTGCTTGTTAGAAAAATCAATTAATTGTTCAATTAATTGTTGGCTACAGATAATGATCAAATGATTCTTACAATTCGTGCCCTTAGCTTTTGATATCCACCTTGGCCCAATTTTTGCTGCCCATGTTTTTCCATTTTTGCCTTTGTTGCTTTAGATGTGTCGGGGAGCCTATGAAAGGTTGCAAATACGTTAGATATTGCAACTTAAATATATTTCGAAGTTTAAAAAAAATATGATATGTGCCGTACCTTCTCGAACCGATTGGGTTAGTCTTTCCTTGTTTTCTCGCTGCCTGCTCCTTTGAATCTTCCATGAGTTCCTTCCACTCTTTTTCTGGAACCATCAGAGGATGCTCATACTTGTGGCTAGTTTTCAAATTGTCCCTATAATATGCCTTGACATATTTCAAATTTAAGCCAGCTGCTGCGGTGACACCTTTTTTGTTGAAGGTTTCACCAAACAAGTTGACCATGTGGTTCAGCAAATCATCTTTCAATTTGTCATTTTGGGCATTCCACCATGTACGAATGGTGGGCCCAAAAATCTTTAAGGAATTTTCATGCAGGTTCTTATAAAAGAGATTAATTCCTGCAAAAAACATATGATCATTAATTAAAACTAGGTTGAGTAATGTGGCTTAGAATTACATGAATAAAAAACACATAATAAATTAAATAATACCTGCAATATTCAATATCTTGATTGGAATACACTTTCCGTCCACCAAGAAGCTAATGGTAAATGATACCTTGCTAACCACATGCATTGAGCTAGGATAGAAACTATTGCAATCGGTGTTATGGTCCTCTCTATCATCATGTGGAGTAGCAGTGTTTGAAGGGCCATCTTCACCTCCAACATCCGTTGAGGGCATGGCATTTAAAGTGTGCTCTTCTGTAGGAGTGGAAAATATCTTCGTCAGTACGGTATATCTATGAAGTGTTGAAGCATCGCTACTAACAATACCTCCCTCTGCAGTATGTTCTCCACACACTTTTTTGGGCTCAAAATAACTCTAAGGAATCCAACTTCAATTGAGTAGAACATATCAAAAAAAGAGAACTAACATATCATAAATGAATATATGTAGTTCGTAAAAACTTTCAAAGATGCCACTTACCGCATATGTTTTTATATTTCTCTCCAATTCATCAATTTTTGCTTGTATTTCTTCAGTCATTGGATCGATTAAAATCAGTTCAAGAAGTTCGTCATTGCACTTATTCAAAGTCATTTTCACAGTAAGCATTGGGTCGGTTGAATAACGTATCCCTACTTCACCACCTTGATGTGGTGTGCTCTGCGAACGTCAAGAAAAAAATCACATAAAAAATATATAATGCATATAATAACAAAAAAAAAGTACTATAATCATGTTTAGGTACTATTACGCTATCATTTACCTGATGTGACGAAATTGGTGCCTTCGCATGGTCACCCTGCCACAATACAATAAGCAAGACATATTAATATCGATAACTAAAAATTGAACCATGTATAATAAACGTTTTTAATATAAAAAAAACTATATTGTTACTATGAGAGTCAACTTTACCTGTCCTGAAGCTCTGGGTGTGCACATAGTACCGACCACCTACCACGATACAATAAGAATGATATCATATTTAAATTTTTAGCTCAATATAAAAAAAGATGTCAAATGATAACAAATGTAAAATAATCATGAGTTGTGGTTACTATACATTGATGCTATTAGGTACTATTAAAATAACATTTACCTCATCCGTCACCATTGGTGACTTTCCACGACCAGCTTGTGGCATATGGCCACGATCACCCTGCCATAATATAAGAATTAAGACATATTAAAAATGAAAATTACATATATAACAATCTCTGTTAAACGTGATTAATGAAAAGCATGACATATAATTAACCATGTGTATATTATAAAAAGCATGACATAAATAAACTTGATGCAAGAGAAAAATAACAAGTCATCAATCAAAGTTTGAGTTAAATGTTGTATCAGAAACTTACCCCCATAATAACAACCCCTGAATCTGTTCGATTCAAACCGTAATCGATCAACAACTCTTCACTTGCATCTATTGATTTTGTTGCACATACGAATACACGATTTCCTTCACGCCCCTCAAATAAGCAATTGGGTAGCTTATATGTTGACCCTAGTTGTGTGCTATTTATAAACCCTACGATATTCCCTAAAGCTTTTGGCCTTCCATCAATATACACAGTTGCTCCTTTGTGCAAACTGTTGTCCAGTAGTTGAGAATAATTGGCTACCACTTCGTATGTCTGCATACTTCTTGTATATCGTACCAACAACAACCAATCATTGTATTTGTAACATGGACCGACATACTCCATCAATTCAGTTTCATTTCCATATGACACCTTTATGCCATCCATGGAAAATAGCCCCAGTCCATGTAAAGAGGATGGAGCAATGCGATAAGTCCTCCCATTGAGGAAGAAATCAGTGTCCACTTGGGGTAGCTCCTTGGGTAGGCATCGTTTGACAAGATGTATATACCTCAGGGGAAACTCAATGTCACTTATGCACTCGTTATCATAACCACATGATCTTCCTTCAGAAACAAAAAGTTCCATGCGTCTATGAAATTTTCTCCTTACCTTTTCACCTCTAGTTGATCTTGATCTGTTAGATCTTGTATTAAATGTATCGCTTTCAACCTCTTCTAGTCTATCTTCCTCACTTGATGAAGATAGATCTGACAAGTACCTATTTTGTGGTACCTACAATCATTGAAATGATACAACGTGTTGTAATTGAATTTTCAATACCAAAAACACCATTCATGGCTCATGGTTTCTAGCAAGCATGGTTTCAATACTTGAAACGCAATCATGCAACTTTCTTTCCCTGGTATTGCATATAGATCTTTCAGATGGCTATAACTAGGTCATACAATTTTCGAATGGGGCCAATGAGGTATTAGGAGTAGAATGTTGATTATGTAGCTAGTCAACACATGAAAAACATAAACACGTTATAGCAAGAGTGGATTGTTGGTTCATGGCTGCTTGCGCTAACCCTCAAGGATAATCATTGACATTTGTTAATGAAAGGAAACAAGTAATAAAAAAATACAAGTGCAATAAAATTAGTCTTGATTCATAAGTGGTCCTTTGGAACCAAGATCTATCAGATGTGCTCAGTGGTCCTTTGGAACCAATATCTATCAGATGTGCTTTGTGGTCCTTTGGAACCAAGATCTATCAAAATTAGTTTACCCCAGAATGGCATGCTTACTGGATTTTTTGAACCTTGGAGTACAATTATTGAGAATTGTAGAAAAGAGAAAAGAGAAGAATCGATGAGGCAAGCTAATGAAGAAAACAACCAAGAAGGGGAATCAAAAAGTCAAGTGGGTCATTTGAACAATTAAGAAGGGGAGCCAAAGTGATTTTGTATAAATAAGATAGACACAATAAAGAAAGAGATTTTTGTTAAAGATTGAAAATTAATTTCAATTTTAATTCAAAAGCCATTAAATTGGCCATTAGTGAAGACTCATTATGGTCTATGTGTGGTGTGCGACTATTTCTTTTACTTGTTGATGCTATAATGGATATCAGGATGTTTAGTTTTGTTGTAGACTATTCTCATGCAATGATGATTATCTCTTTCATTACTTGATAGAAAATTGTTTTTTTGTTCTTAATGGTTAAAATCATATTCATCTTTTGTTCTTAAACCCTAGCTAAGTGATTAGTATAGGACCACATTTTATTGCTAGAATTATGGTTGCATTTAGGATTTGGATATTTGTAATTTAAAATCATTTATCTTTTAGCAATTGGGTCAACATACTGGAGAAGTTTTGTATCCAAAAAAGAGAAGAGTTTAATTGGGCCTTAAGTTTCCTTGAGTTGGTTATATTTACTTTTCTCTTTGTTATAAGAGTTAGAGGTTATATTTACTTTGTTCTTTGCGCTAAGATTTAGATAATCTTTTCCCTTCTTGTGCTACCACTAACCTCCATCCCCAAACGCCTCTTACCATTCTATCAAAAAATCTGCTCAAACTTGATGACATAACAATAACTAACTCCCAATGAAGAGGGATAGAAAATCTGTTTATGTTTGATTCCTTAAAATAAAGGAACATCAAAATTAAGTTCTACCTTAAAGTCTACCATTCCTCTAACGTGAATTCTTCTCAAAGATGCCTTCATCATTTTTGGGAGTTTGCAAAGGATCTCGGTGAAATAATGTGTCATATCGTTCATCTATCACTCTAGGAATTTTTTGAGAAACATCATGTCCTCAAAGGAGGCCACTTGGGTACTTGAGAAAGACTTCATGAAGCTCGATTAGTTCAAGGCCAAACTCCTTGTAACTTGATCTCATTGAGGACATGCACGAAAAATCCACAAAGAATGTATTGCTATGATCACATTAATCTAAATTGGATCAATACTGAAATGAAACAACATCCAATATTGCAAAGATAGTACATAAATTGTATTGGAAGCTAACTTTTACATTGAAAGTCAATTTATATTAATGAAATGGTGAATAACACTAAATATCCATAGCAACACACTATGGCTAGAAAGATGGTATCTCATCTCTAAGAAAAGATGTTGCAGCTATGCGCATTCACATATTCCCCATAAAAGGACATTGAAACTACATTTATAATGATGCTAACAAAACCTTAGAAAAAAATATCATAAAATGCAAGATCCCTAACCCTAGCATAAATAGGGTTGAGAGGGTATGCTACACTAGATGAACTCGAGATATATATAAAAAAAGGACCCTTATCAAGATAAAAAAAAAAAATCACTCTATGCTCATTTTGGGTCTTCTTTAGCTCGTTGGAAAGAACATTTGTATACTAAGTTGGGTTACCATATTATTGCATGACTATCCCCAAAAATACATATGAAGCGGCAAAAAAATTGTTGGTATCAAGGCCATTTTCCAGATGGACTTAGATGGCCATATGGATCAGAGGATGTATTTACCAAGGGAGAGGTGCATGCTAGCTTTATATGGGACTTCAACCAAAAGTTCAAATCGTGAAAATATCTTGACATGATGTAGAGATGTACAAAGACATCCATGAGGTGGACAAATAGTTGGCCTATGACATAAGGATGCATAAATAATATGTACCTATCCATTATAGCAATGATTTGGTGGTTGAATTGCTATTTCCTATCTATTGTAGTGATTATGGATATGACCTAGTTACCTTGATTTAGCGCAATGGATGGACAAACTTGGGAGCTAGATGATCCAACATTTCTCTACTAGGATGAGGTTAGTGGGGAAGTATTAGCTTCCTTCCCTTCATGCCACTAAGCATAATAACCTCATGCAATTAATTTAGGTAGGACATGTTGACTAGGGATCCCAAAGTTAGGTACTTCTAGGCACAATGTGGAGTAGTATGGAGACAACTAATGGTAGTTGTTTTTCTAACCATGAGGGATTTTTTGTTGTTGTCATTTCCTTTATCTTGGAATGAACTAATGATTTTGTAGTTAACAAATATGTTTCGGCATGCCTTGGTCACCTAAGCTGAGTACAACATTGAGATGGACCATATCAAGTTGACAAGGAAGGTAGTTTGGGATGGACAATCAACAAGTTGAGGTATGTGAGTTATTTGAATTTTTTGTGTTTTTTGGACATGTATGTATAGCACCTTGGGTGTTGCAACTGGATGAAATTTAACTAGATGAGATGTACCATGCATGAAAATAGTAGTTATGCTAGCACTGGATGAAGTGTTTTGCACTATACATCTGTTGAATTTTTGAGTGTCATTGTTTCACTCGAAAATTAGCTTTCGTGAGTTCTAGGCCAAATTTGAATGTTAAATTTCATTTCTAGGCATACACAGTAGTGGTAATATTCTTGAATTGTCAGTTGCATGTTGTTTAGGAGAGTCTGGGTGTATTTTGTGCCCTCAAACAACAATATAGTTATACAAATCTGATTTAGTCTTTGAAGTAAAAATTGTGCCAAAAGGTTCAAATAGCAGTCAAAGAGCCTTGAAAGGTCATCATTTGGAGCCTTGAGAAAGATATGTAGCAGGACAAAAAAGAAACATTACTCCACTCTAAGACAACATCCATCATTTCGATGCCAAATGGAAGGGCCTCTCCACTTTCAAATGAGTCATATTGTTGTTAGAGGAGTGATCTAGTGTTTTTGAATGGTTTTCCTTTGCCATGTGGAGCAGTCCGAATCCTTATTATAATCCTCTCCCCACATATCACTGGCTTTTTAGATCACTATGGTAAGTGCGAACAAGTACCCAGTTTGAATCCCCTTGGGGGAGGGGCACTAATCTACACAAATCCAACTAAGATGGAAGTGGAGCAAGTGGTAATAGACCAAGTACTTCATCTTGTGGGTCAACTATTACCATAGTACCCAAGAAAGATGGAACTCTAACAAGATTACCCTCAAGAGCCGAGACCGAGTGGCTAGGATCAATGACTTGCTAGATTGGCTAGGATCAATGACTTGTTGGACCAGCTACAACATGTAAAGTACTTCACCAAATTGGATCTCAAATCAGGATACCACCAAGTTTGAGTCAAAGAATTAGATGCTTGGAACACTGCCTTGAAGGCAAGGTCAAGTCCATATGAACAGTTAATTGTGTCTTTTGGTTAATGTAATGCACCATCTATGTTTATGTGATTGATGAATGATGTTCTACATCCCTACTTATATTTGTCTACTTTAGTGTATTTAGACAACATAAGAGCTTTGAAAAAGGAGGTTAGCCTTAAATGGAAAGTTCTTACCGATGTAACTAAAGAGAGTAGCTTTGTGGGAGCAACAGAATACCTTCAAAAATTCATAGTATCATTTTCAGTTATGGCAACACCACTCCATGCCATAATGGCCAGTGGCATGATTTTCCAATGTGGAAAGAATAAGTGGAAGCCCTTTAAAGAATTGAAGAATAAGTTGTGTCAAGCACCAGTCTTGGCATTACCCAATTTGCGGCAAAACTTCTAAGTCGAAACGAATGTAAGTAGGTATGATATTGGAAAGATTTGGTGGAAGACCTTTGAATAATCAAAGAATAAGTTCAGACTTTCAGTGAAGCACCACTCCTATCATGATGCAATAAGGTATGTTGGTCTCCTATCATTCTGAGTTGTTTCATGGAGCAACCTTGAACTACTCTACATCCAACAAGGACTTCTATGCCTTGGTGCAATTAGTCAAGAAGTCGAAGCATTATGTATTATGCAAGGAGAGTATCATCCATATTGATCATTATTTTTTACAATACTTGCTAGCACAAAGCAAGCAAGGAACTACATATGAATGGGATTTTTACAGCAATTTCTTCTAAACATCAAATACAAAAGGGAAATGCAAACAAGTTGAAAAACACAATATAAAGGCACCCTTATTATAATCCTCTCCCCACATGTTTGCACTTATTATATTACCCCACCATTTTATATTACCCTTGAACTTCAATATTTGCATGTACATAATTCCCTGTATGATTCTAGTGCCTCTCACTCATTAATACCCTTAGATGTCACAAAACAATTAGTCTCGGATAGACTAATTTGTATAATGAAGAAAACCCCCAAATCCAAGATAAATTCAAACCTAGGTTTCCAATTCATAGAATAAAACCAAATCATATTTTTATTGAAAAGAATTCCAAATAGAGGAAGAGGGTATGGATTACCGAAGACATCGTGCCCCTTTTATGTATCTGTCAGTATCCTCACAATCTTCTCTATAAATCCCTTATGGTCTTTTCTCCTTGCAGTGTGCCCTCCACGACCAACTCTGTCAAATCCCTGTGTTCCTTGCAGGGTCTTTGGTCCACGTGGCACTGTGCTTTTGGTATACCAGAGAATGTGGGTGCTCTGGAAATACCTCCAAGTCTACTCGTCGCGGAACTATTCTCTCTATATACCAAATCTGAAAGCGAATGTGGTTCTACTCCTCGCGGTCCTCAGCTGAAAGAAAATGTGGGTCTACTCCTCGCAGTCTACTGCTAAGAGGGTCACAATGAATGGTGGCTTCACATTACGATGGCTCTACTTCTGATAGTGGTACTGGTGGCTATGACTTGCTCTGATTAGGATTTACTTTTGGCTTCTCCGATGCAGCTTGAGCTATCTCCCACAATGTCAACAAACGCCCTCATGATTTGTCTAATCCATGGATAGGATTTGACGTTCCCTTTTTATATGCTATCAAGTTTTTTGTAATATCATAAGGTCTTAGTGCACATTAAAGAATGGGAATGAACTCGAATCATCTTTTACCCTTTTTTTAATACCATAGCAAGTACTATGGGAATGAACTCATATTTACAGGTTAACTCTTCTCTAATTATAGGCCACAACAAAATGTATGGTTTTTTTTCACATGAAACATAGAAGTACATGAATTTTTTACATTAATTGGACATTAGTTGGACAATAATAAAATTATCTTATCTTATCTCCAACTTTCGCAAATATGGCTTTGGATTATGTTCAAGCTAAGGTGTGTGTAGCTTGATCTTGATTTATGCAAGCACTTTGATTATCAAATTAGATAATAATTGATCTTTGAAGAAGTTATATTTCATCAAAAATATTTATATGTTATTCCAATTGCATCATTGTTGCTTCAAAATATAACACTTGTATTAAGTGTAAGCATCTATTACAGTCTTTTGAATTATCTGTCCTATCTAAATCTGTAAAACCCGTCAAACACAACTTCATTAGAATTTAGGCCCAATGTTTCTTTCATATTACTTAAGAACATGTTTAGATGCTTTTCAATGAAGATCTTGTGGATTATCCATGTATCCTGAAAATATAAGGCCTATTCTAAGTCAATGGTGTATATTACTTGCCACTCAACTTGTTCAGTACCATGTTGAGAAACTAGCTTAATTTTACAATTAGCTATTATAAATTTAATCAAGAGATTTACAAGAGAAAGGGTTGGAATCCATCCCTAAAAATGTTGATGACAAGAGGTTAGCCACATATACAATCTTGTTAAGCCATGGTCTATTTGAAAACACAAATGTATTTGGGTGTGGCCTAACAAGATTAAAATGGTTATGGGATGGAATGTGTCAATGGAGGACGTGGAGGTTTTGATTACCACAACATTGGTAGGTAAATTTATGCGGAAAATTGTTTAGGGGGATGCTATTAAATGGAGAATTCCTTTCAGATGCTCCTCGCGTGCTCTACTCCCTCTGGTCCTCACGCTCATCGATTGTCCAGCATCAGAGCTAAGGGATTGTCGGAGCAAGGATTTCATTTTTGTTTTATGTTGATTATGGGTAGGAGTGGTTAATTCTACTTTGATTGAGACCACTTTATCCCAAACTCACCTAGGAAGGATGGAATTATCCCATGGGGTTTAAACAAACAACCATCAAAAAATTTTAACATAGTGGTACAAGGCACTCTCTTGAGATAACTTAAGTCTCTTTGCATTGCCCCATTTATGGTAAGACTTATACAACCAAAGAAATTCAATGAAGTCATGAAGTGAGATGACTCTATGCTAAGGAATAATGTTATGGTTAATGTCTTTACATAATTTATAACTAGAATTGTGTGGTTCTTTTCTGAGAATCTTGATAGATCTGTAACATAATATTGGCAT
This sequence comes from Larix kaempferi, assembly GCA_027924585.1. Taxonomy (NCBI): domain Eukaryota; kingdom Viridiplantae; phylum Streptophyta; class Pinopsida; order Pinales; family Pinaceae; genus Larix; species Larix kaempferi. The sequence continues at coordinate 1,569,161 of BSBM01000450.1, read as the reverse complement.
TTATGTTATATTGCAAATCATGATATAGTATAGTGCTACTAATCGATTGATGGGTGATGACTAACCATTGGAGATATGACCTGTAGCGCAAGAACCAGTTTAGTCTTTAATTGTTGCAATTCCATTTTCAATTAAAAAGCTTAAAATGTTATTCATCAAATTATGAAAAAATGTTTTTATTGAATGGAGATGAGGTTGTTATTTTGCATTTATATCTTGTAGAGGGGAAAACCATGGAGTGTCTTTACACTCTCCAACATGACCAAGACATTCCACAAGTCAAGGCCCCTTGATACACCATAGTCCTAAAAATGGGTGTCTTATGAGAAGATACCTACATCTAAAATGTGATGTGGTGTTAAAGTCTAGGCTTGGAATGGTCCATGTCAAATATTATCATACAAGTATTGGAAGGATAAAAACCACCAACATTAGTAAAAAATGCTTTATGTTTTGCAAGGCATCTTTGAAGTACTTCCAATATTGCAGACATGGTGCATGACATTCCGGCTAGATATTCAACAATACTATAATTATGAGCTATTGTAGCATTAATATTGTGATGATGATGATGGTGGTGGTGGTTGTGATGATGAAGATGATGATGATGGTGATGATGATGAAGATGGTGATGACGATGATGATGATGAAGGTGAAGAAAATGATGATGATGATGAATAGGGTGATGACGCTGATGATGAGGATCATCACGAAGATGTTGATGATTATGAAGATGATGAAGATGACGATGACAATGATGATGATGATGATGATGATGATGATGATGATGATGATGAGGATGAGGATGAGGATGACGATGAGGATGATGATGAGGATGATGGTGTTTGTGATGGTGAAGATGATGATGATGGATAAGCTTTCCCAACCATTCAAGGTCAAATCAATACCTTATTAAAGTTATAAAATAAAGGGATATGACCAAGAAGAAGTTTGCAATTCACCAAAAAATTGTTAAAATATGGTTTGATAAAACATATGTAGGTGACAGATACTTTTAGGTGGTATACCTGTTCCTGAAGTGGGATAAACTACCTGAATTGAAAGGAAAACATACAACATAACCTTGTAAGCTATTTAAGGAACTGCTTCACAAAACGTTTTGATTAAAATATTTTGTGGGGCATCTACTTGTCTTATTGAAAATAAAATATAAGAAGACTAGGTCTAGACATAAATATAAAATGCCAAAGTAAATCAAGGAGTAATTGAAGAAACAAGAACATTAATACTTGAAACTGCAATTGCACCATATAAGCATTGTTATTCTATCAAATCCTAAATCACAATAATCATGGTGATGGTGGTAATGGTTAAACTCCATGTTTAATATGGAAAATATGAATACAAAATAATAAATTAGTAATTAGACTAAATAATTCACTAAGTTTAAAACTATTTTATAAGTTAAGCCCACAATACACACAGTGCTTAACAAATATAAACTTAAATAGTCCAAATCCAATACATAGAACTTGGAACATGTATGAAAAACAATAAAATATTAATAACAGTAAATATTTGACTAACTTAGGAACTCCTATATGCATGATCCACTTTAACCCTATACTTATCTATCTTAAGACATTAAATTATCCAAATTGAAAATTATGTTTATTAAAAATACTTGAGGAAAATTCAAACCCAAAAGATTTTATATGTTTCCTAGAGGAAACATGTGCACATTTAAATGTCTTATTTTGTGCAATAAAACACCACTTTGATTTGAATAGAAACTTACACCCCTATGTAGGTCGCATTTGACCCAAATGGCACTATCATTAACCCCAACATTAGTTTCATTATAATATGACCTTTAGTTCATATTCTTATTATTCTTCCATTAGATTGTGGGTTAATCTTTTGGGTTTTTTGAGCCAAATTCCGACTAAATTGAGAAGGAGGAAGGTGAACCAAGTTAACATTGGATGAAGGAAATGGATTAGAGTTGTAAGGTGCCCCTTGATAAGACGTGGATTCCTATGAAACACTTAGAGAATATTGGGCATTTGGAGACAAAGGGTGATGACGACGACAACGATGATGATGACAATGAATCCGATGACCTTGCCATACTACCGACGACAAGAGGTGTTGGATATGAGATGATGATGATGAGGATGATGATGAAGATGATGATGATGATGATGATGAGGATGAGGATGAGGATGATGACGATGATGATTAAAATGATGATGATGATGGTGGTGACGAAGACGATGATGATGATGCGTTAGATATCATACAACGATGATGATCATGATGAAGATGATCGTCATGATCAAGCATGCCATTTGGGACGTTAGCATGATAATTGTGCATTTCCTTACTAAGATCCTCTTTGTTTCGAGAATAATTTAATATTCTCTACTAAACAGGGCAAACCACGTGAAGGTGGAAGCTCGTATGGCCCCTCCCCCCCTCACATCACTCTTCAATCCCCATAAAGTGACAAAATCTATCTAAAAAAAGCATCTATCTAAACATACCGGAAAATGTGAATAACAATAAAAACATACCTCCTAGATTCCAACATTTCTACAATGTCATTCAGATTATTCTTCATCTAACGGAACATCTATATCATCATCTCGTTCTGAATCGCTATCGTTGAAAAGATCGCTCACATCAGGATCATGATCAATGTCATTTTTGGTTAGACATTCATCATCAATGTCAATTTCATTGTCTGCTACATCATTTGGATGATCAACTTCTTGATCGGATTCATCATCTAAAAAATCTACATCGACAACGAAGTGCTCCTAATCTGCATCACCTTCTTCTTCAACATTGTCTTCTTCCTCTATTGCATTATACTTGATCGATCTTCCTCTTGGATCGTATCTAACAATGTATGACCAACCTGCTTTACCTGGAACCTCTGAGTAAAATACCTGCTCACATTGACTTGGAAGAACATAAGGCTCTATACCTGGTTCGAGTGCCCTTGTATTAACCATGGTAAATCCATTGGCATGCTCAATAATAATTCTTTCGGGATCAAGTTCATTCATTCGTAGCCTGTACCATTTGACCTCAAACAGTACTACTTTAAAGGAATTAAAGTCACACTCAAGTATATCTTCCAAATAACCATAGTACCTATTTTTAGATACTTTTGGATGCCTGTCACTTCTAGAGGAAATATTAGTGACTTGAAAAACTACAGTTATCCCATGATCAAATGTTTTCCTCTTGTCATCCAACTTTTTGATGTGAAATTTACGACCATCGCACCACACAGCATTGTGATGTATCAACTGCATCATTGATGAATCGGTAAATAAATATATAAGAAGATGTAAATAAGATAAATATTTTGATACAATGTGAAACAACGAAAAAATGAGGAGGGTAAATATACTTGCCTTTTTTTCTTTTAAACTGCATGCTAAATCAATTTCACTTTGCGTAAGATTGGGATATTCTTCTCAATGACAATGCATTGTTTTAATCATTTTACTAACCCCTTCCCATGACAAGGTACCATAGTAGTCTATACATTGTTCAATCCATTCCTCCATCCAATCATGACTGTTTGAAATGTATAAATGTATTGCATCCCACACGCGGACAACTATATGAAAAAATAACAATTAAGAATTGTAAGTTAGCTATCATTAAAGGAAATTAAGTTTACCTTTAATTAAAATACTACTGGAATAATAAAAATTACATAAATTGAAAACTTAATTGTATAATAAATAAAATGTGCATGACCATTCAATACCTTTCACTTTCCTCTTTCTACCTTTCCCTAACAGGACCTCCCCTTCAAATTTGTTGATGGAGTCAACATGCCAAATGTGAGGCTGATTGATATTTTTTGATAAATTTGGAAGATACTGACTGATGTACACCATGGATTGATATAGCATATATCCCTACACCATAGAACCCTCAGGGTGTGCTCTTAGTCTAACAAAATCCTTCAATTCCTTCGAATGCCTTTCCACCATCCACATTGACCTTGAGTTTACAGGTCCACACAATTCAATCTCCTTAACTTAGTGTATGAGATAGTGTTCTTGTGCATTGAAAAATGTCAGAGGTAAATACTTATGCATTTCACACATTAGACGAGGAATTTCTCTCTTCCAATACCTAATATCTTCTTTATGAATTTCTTTAGATGAAAGCCACCTACAAAAGATGCAATAAAATAACATGAATGATCAACCAAATTGAGGCACATAATATATAATAAAGTTCCAAGTTGTAAAACACAATATCACGTCAATAAGAAATGCAACCAAAAGAACGAACATTTTTCATGCATATAAAATTGTTACTTAGCTCATGTATTTACCAAGATCATATATAACTTGTTTTATGTTTTCGTCAAAGCTATCTAGGAGAGCCAGAGGTAGAACGTACTGTAGAAAAACGAAAATCATTATCTAATGTTTCCAAATAGGAGAGAACTATTACTAAAAAGATTTACTTAATGGATATTAAATACGTAAATAATTACCTTAATGAATGTATGCCAGTCATGATTTTTAACACCGCCAAAATCACCTTTTTTGGTTAAGATATTTTGTATGTTCAATGCAAACCCCGTCGGAAACCTTATTTTCTGAATGACCTCTTTGATAGCATTGCTTTGTTGCTCCGTCAATAACCATGGAAGACTAATATTTTGGTTCCCATTTCCATCATTAGAAATAATTACACTTTGCAATGCGTGATTGGCTTCTGCAATGTCACTACAATTTTTTTCCAATTTTATCTTTGTCTGACCTTCCATCTAATGTCCGCCATACCATTTCTATTACATTCTTCCCGATATGCATTGTATCAAAAAAATGAGCTATTTGTAGGTGCTCGTAGTAAGGAAACCTACTGAATTGTATGGGATAACTCTTCATTCCTCGTGGAATCCCATTCATGCCTTAAATACAGTCATTACACATAAACGAAAACACATTAACAATAATTCATGACACCCATGGTAGAGAAAATTCAGTAAAAATATAAAAATCATAATATTATAATGTGAACATATTGTATGTTGCACCATATACAATTTGCATACCTCGACGATTTCTGTTATATTCTAACTTCCATAGGTGAGGTGTCATTATTCGTGGTTTCTTTGCATTCTCTTCTTTACCATTGAATTTTTTTTTTCGATAGTTCGGTACCTATGGTTCTTAGGGAGGAAGTGCATGTACTCATAGAACACCTCCTTTGCTAAACTTTTTGAACGATGAGATTTTATCCTAGGACCACATATTGGTCATGCAAATTTTCCCTTTGTTTGAAGACCTGCGAGATATATGTATTAATGTTATAGCATCAAAAGATTAATAATTCAAACAAAAAATGCATGTTTTTACCTTAAAAACATATAATTTTAACGAACTGCAACATAAAGTTACATACCACAAAAATGTGTTAACCCGGGAGCGTCATGAATTGTCCATGCCAGAATTCCATGGAACTGAAATTGTTTCTGCCCTATTGGTCTAGAGATGTCATACATAGTGATTCCATCCCATAACTTCAAAAGCTCATCGATAAGAGGCTCAATATATACATTCATATCTTTAACTTGGTATTTACCTAATTGATCAATAAACATACAATATTGCTATTTAGTTTTCTGTCCAAATATATAAAAGGTGTTCTCATGCAGCAATTAAACAAATAACTTTATGGAATAATATAATTACAGCTTTCAAAAAAATACCTGGAATAATCATTGCCAACATTGTGTGCTCTCTCTTAATCGTCATTCAAGGAGGTTGGTTATTGTTTATGACGAAAACAGGCCACACTGAGTAAGTAGAACGAAGCTCACCAAATGGATTGAAACTATTAGATGCCAATGAAAGTCTAACATTATGAGGTTCGTCTTTAAAAATTGGCCATTTTTCTTCAATGTTCTTCAATGCAAAATCATATGCAGGAATTCGAAGAACACCATCTTCACTTTTGTTCTTCGCATGGTAATCCATAAACTGTGCTATACTTTGGCACCTGAATAGTCATTGGAAACATGGAATTATGGGAATATAACAAAGAACTTTGTGAGGGACCTCTTTTGTTAATTGATCAGTTCGATATCTACTAATTTCACATTGTGGGCATTTGTTTTCTGATGCATACTGCCCATAATATATAATATGACCATTAGGACGTGCATCAATAGATTGATACTCCACTCCAATTTATTTCATAATCAAGAATACCTCTCGACTTGTGCGTGGTAAATTGTTTGATGGTGGTAATAGAAAATCACGCAACAATCTGCAATGTTGACAAAAAGTGAAATGTAAATAATATACGTCACAAATATTTCATATCCCTAATTTACAAATTGGTTAACACTAAAAAAATAGGAAAATAATCAACTTTACATACCTTAGGAGCTGTGTGAAACAAGTGTTTGATAAACCATTCAAAACCTTCAAGTTCACCAACAACAATATAGCAGATAGAATATTGGTTGTTGAGCCTTCATAAAGAGGTTCTTGGGACTTCACGAGAAGAGGAACATCATGAAAATCATGGGGGTTGTCCTCATCCAATGGAGAAGATGTGTGTTGCAGCAATCTATTTATCTCATCTTCACCATTAGTATCAATAACGTCATCTTCGTCCATAGGATCATTAAGAACTCGATCTTCAATAGCATGATCTCCATGCTCGTAGTCTTGTAAAGTAGTATTTCTACTATTATGTGGCAAATGGCTCTCTAGCGGTTGACATCTTGGGGGAATTGTCTTTATATTTACAAAAAATGCAATAACATTAGTGTATAATATACAACACATATATTTAAAATGATAAAAAAATGTGTATAAATTATCAATACTATTACAAGAAGTACAATATGTAATGAATAATGTCTTACCAATGGATGATATTCATAACCCCACTTCAGCATGCCCCTTCTCCTTACAATGTTTTTCAGCTGATGTTCTCAAAATTCTTCTAGTTTTCAAACCTTTGCAATCATTGCAAGGGCAATAACACTTTCCATCACCCTTCGCCTCCAATGCTGCTTTAGCCTCAGCGTACCTCCTATTGTTTTCTTCCCGAGTATATTTATTTGACATTTTGATAAGCTACAACAACAACAAAAAACTTAGTAATCAATATATAACGTACGTCTAAATTGAATCTTCATATACCCCAAGATATTCAAATTTAAAAAACAAGACCATGAAATGAATCACAAGCAATTTTAAAAAACAAGACCATGAATTGGAGAATGATGGTGTCTAAGTTTAAAATTATGTATTTTTCCTCTGATTTTAAATAAAATTTGTTACATATATTGCAAAAGATTAAAAAATTGGAGATTCCCATCAAATGGTATATAGATCAATTTTACAAATTTTATGTATGGTTAGGAAAAATGAGGAGAATCCTGGTTCAGTTTATATATATAACATGAATGGGGTGAAATATATGATTCTAGACAAAATTTGTATAATGAAGGTCCATTAAGTGGCTAATGGCCAATGATAATAAATTTCCTATAATAGTATCTCACCATGTTGAGGAAGCAAGAAAATATTATTGACATGCAAACTATGATTACGTCTATACATTCCTATAAAGAGGACATATCTCGACAATATGCTCAATATTTCTTCACCGAGATTGTAGAAAGCATGGGTTTATTTCTCCCAATATTGTCAATAGTTTATCCACATGGATACCTCCAAGAAAAAATATCTAAATAAAAAGTGTTTTTATATATTAATTATAAAGATAGGATTCTGAACACTATTTAAGAAAAAAAACAAAGTATTTTTCTTGGATTTCAATGTCCAAGCTTTCTTCAATCACACGTCAAGAAGAATCTTGGTGTAAAGGAATTTTTATCCCATGGTTGAATTTTCTTTTGGAAAAGTAGTGGTTGATCCCAATTTCCATTCTCTCAATGAGGCATCAGGTCTTTTAAGTCCAAGATTTAACAACAAATCAATAGGCCCAAGACATCAAAACCTAGGATGGTGTATCAAAGAATCATTAGCCAAATAAATTCCTTCTTGAAAGAGACTTGGTGAAAGAATCACAAGATTTCAACCATTTCCTTACCTACATGAAGAATCAAATTATACCACCATAATAGCTGTGTATTAATAGAGAAGTCATTTCCAAGACATGGTTCTTTTGATGTTAGGAAGGGCTTGAGAACTTATTTTGGCTTGTAAACACTCTGTGCAACAAAATTTCCTTGATTTTTTACCTTGTAGGGGGTTACTAATATAATATCAAGAGGAAATCCTTATTGTACATTTTTTTCCAATGACCCTCCTTGAACCCTAGTTCTAATGGCACCTAATAGCATAAATTGTTTTTGGGTATAATAGAACTACTACCTAGACTAATGAAAACATGTATTTTGATTAGATTAAACCCATAAAAATATGTGAATATCCTTTTCTAGGTGTGCATAGGCGCGCTTTGTTGGGACCCAACATGAAGAATCATAAACATGGTTGACTACCAGAACTTTGGTTTCAATTTTATATTTGATTTCTAACACCATCAGTTTAGTGATCCACTTATATATGTTCTTATCAACCCTATACACCATTACTTCCCATTTTTCCATACGAGAGGTTCAGAAGGCAAAATGGACACCTAAGAATTCAAATATTTTGTTAGGCATTTTACATGGATATTTTACACCATTGATATAAATAAGATGAATACTAGGTACTCCTAGTTACAATTAATGGAACATGTGAAAATGTACTCCTAGTTAGAATTAATGGAACATGTGAAGCCAACTAGATCCAAATTGTTGTTATGCATGCAGCTTTTACATATATGGCCACACTTTTCCTTGAAGAAAAGCATAAGCCTCATGGTTATTTTAAAGTGGGACCATGGATAAATACTAAAGTTATAAACAAGAACCAAAACCACATCTCAAAATCCTTAAATTAGGGATTAAATTAAACATGTGAAAGCAAAAATGCATGAGGAAATATCATGCATGGACAACATTTGTGTGACATGCATGCATTCATAGCATTAACCTTGCCACCCACATGGATTATAAATGGAGAATACATGGATAAATAAGCAAGGAAAGAGAAAAATGAGATCTACATTGAATCCCTAGTTGGAACATAAAGGGTGCAACAAAAAAAAAGACTAGTACATTGCAGTTAAACTAATCTGGAAAATGAATGAGATAAAAAAATTCGATGTGTCAACCCAGTACCGGATTCTTGAAATCGCAGAACGAAAAACCAATAGAAATATCGGTGCAACTCTAACAAATGATTCTGAAAATATGACTTAAGAACATGTATTTATAGATCAATGAGGGTCGCAGTTCCGGCGAAAATGCACAATGGTCAAATTTAAGAAAAAAAAGAAAAAAAGTCAATGATCGTTACAAAAGAAAAACAAAAACAAGTTTTCTTTTCGGCATTTTGTTGCTATAGAAACGACCTTTCATGGCTATAGCAATGAAAATTACATCCGTCACTATATCCACGAACGTCAGAGAGATTTTCAAATTTTTACAAAAAATTAAACTGTTTTTCCACGAAAAAATCAATTTTAACTGTTTCGTGGCAAACTTTTGTGGGACTTTTTAGCCATATGTAGTAGTGTAGGGAGCATGGGCACGCTGAGGGGGGACATGAATACCATCCATTTGTAAGTTTTGCATTATATATGTTTTTATTTTGATTGCTTTTGTAAATTTATGTATTGATCGTGGTTTCAATAGATGGGGACTAACATGGGTAATAAATATTATTTTAATATTAAATATTTATTATACTATTTCTTTTTCTTTTGTGCATGTTGAATCTAGGGTATAGTAGAATAACTCATTTATTTCTTCGTTAGTGAGACTAACCCACTCATCGGGGAAAGCACTTAACTCTCTAGATTTGTGACACTTTCCAACATGATAATAGAAATAAAGACTATATTCGAATGTTGTAATTTCTCTTATATTTTCTTTATAGAAATTACCATAGCATCATTTATCTTACCTTAGTGGAGTACAGTATGAGAAAATTTGTGTTATATTTGAGTTTCCTTGCTCAGTAATTGGGTCAATTATTATGTCTCTTGGATAGTTTGGGTGCACCTATTTGACCAATAGTGCAATTGGCCGTTGTTCTTTTCATCATAACAGTACAAAATTTGTTACATTTTAAATGCATCACATAAATGTTTACATTTTGCGTTTGAATTTTTTATATTAACTTTTGTCTATTGATGGTTTCATGTAATTATAAGGAAAGACATCCTAGGGAACTTTGTCCAGAGGAAGTGCTTCCAGAACAAGTACCGGAAGCTATGAATATTAATGGAGAACAAGTTAATAATCACACTAATGAAGAAGATGATCATACGAAAACATAGTGGAATATGATGTTACAAATAATTTGATCCATGATTCATTTAATGTTGGAATGGATGTTGATGATCATGATCATGATCATGAAAATGATGAACATTTTGATGATATTCATGATATACCTCTTCTTGATAAGGCATATGAACCCCTTTATGAGGGCTCCAAGACAAATCTTCTCACTGCTATATTATTGATAATGAACTTGAAGGTTATGAATGGTATTTGAAACATATCAGTCACACGGATGTTAAGGTATGTAATATATTCCATCAAAAAATATATATGATTGTGTATTTTGTTGTTCATTCATATATAAGTCAAATTATTACGGATGAAATTTGTTCCATTAATATTATTTCTATTTTATATTAACTAGATTTTTATTTTAATTTGTTGTAGCATGATAGGTGAATATTTGTTACCACCATCAAATATTTTACCTTGCACATATAGAGATTTATCTTCCATCATGAAAGAAATTGGAATGTAGTATAAAGCAATTCATGCATGCCCCTATGACCATGTTCTATATTACAACCAACATGAATTTACAATAGAATGTCCTAAATGTCATATCAGTAGATATCGCACAGATCAAGTAACTCAAAAGGTTCCTCACAAGGTTCTACATTATATTCCCATTATTCCACGTCTGCAACGACTGTTCAGGTGCAAAAACATGGTGCAGTTTATGGATTACCATGCACAGCACAGAATTCAAGACAACATTATTCGGATGCCTGCAGATGGGTCTGCATTTAGAGATATGGAGGAAAAATGGACTCACTTTAAAGAAGAACCTCGTAATCTTAGGATTTTTTTGGCAGCAAATGGTGTCAATCCATTTGTAGATATGAGATCCGTTTACTTGGTGTGGCCTATTTTTGTTATCAACAACAACATTCCTCCATGTTTGACAATAAAGAGGGAGCACATAATGTTGTCGATGATTGTTCCAGGTACGTACCCTGCAGTTTTTTTTAATGTAGTGGTATCTCATTTGTTGTATTTTTTATGCATAATTTCATATATATATTTAATGTTTTTCTATTGTGCAATATGTTTTAATATATATAATCTAAATGGTACGTCTCATATTTTATTTTTTATATGTTCAAATCAATCAGCTAAGTACCAACTGAAAGATATGAATGTATATATCAAACCTCTTATTGACGAGCTACTAATGTTATGGAATAGCATCACTATGTATGACGTATCTAGACCAATACGACAAAGGCAATTTCAATTCCATGCAATGCTTGTATGGTCAATACATGATGCCCTAGGGTAAACCCATTTTTGTGGTATGTAATTATAAGTTCCACTTTATTTGCAAAACGTTATACGAACTACTAGTTAATATACTATGCATGCATGTTTTTCTAAATAATCTAGTCATTTTGTATATAATTATAATTGACATAGATATTCCATCTCTTTATGTAGGTCTTCAGACAAAGGGGAAATTGGCATGTCCAATTTGTGGTCCTAAGATCAAATATCGTCGTTCAAAAAGCTTAGGAAAGGAGGTGTTTGATGAGTATAGGAACTTACTTTATAAGAATCACATGTATCGAACTACCGAAAAGCATATGTTAAATTGTAAGCAAGAGACTGCATTAAAACTGCAGAGAATGACACCTCGCCTATGGAAGTTGCAATATAATAGAAATCGTCAAGGTATGTATAATGAATCATCGTATATAATATTTTATATTGTGTGTTTTTTACTGTAATTGACATTAATTTATGTAATTTCATGATGGTCATTCATGTGATCATGGAGGCATTAATGGGCTTCCAAGAGGAATGAAAAGTTATCCTAGACAATTCAGTAGGTTTCCCTACTATGAGCATCTACAAATTTCTCATGTATTTGATACAATGCATATCGGAAAGAATGTGACCGAAACATTATGGCGAATATTGGATGGAAGGAGTGACAAAGAAAAAATTGTCAAAATTTTCAAAGACATTCAAGATAGCAACCATGCAATGAAAAACTTCATTCACTTTCATAGCAATGGAGAGCAAATTAATATAAACTCACTTCCATGGATGTTAACGGACAAGCAAAGAAATGTTGTAAAAGAAGTCATTCGAAAAATTAAATTTCCCACCGGATTTTGTGCGAACATGAAGAATATCATAACAAATAAAGGTGATTTTGCGGAGGTGAAAACTCACAATTGGCATGTCTTCAGGAAGGTAATTATTATTGTATAGATTTAATTATTATTTTTTTCGTATTCCAGTGAATATGGTTGGTATATTTTTTATTTGTCTATTCTTTGTTGATAAAATGAAACTATTCGTATATTATTGTTACAGCATTTTCTACCTCTCTCTATCCCGGACAACTTCGACAACAATGCCAAGCAAATAATATATAGTCTCGGGAAATACATGAGGTAAGTGGTGATTTTTTCCATGCGCTTAGTGTTTGTTTAATTCAACATAGAACTTATATTTGATTTTCAGTCTGTAATTCATGATGTTATGTAATATATTGTTTTTTTTCTTTAATCTCTTGATTTGGTTGTCATGTCACTTGTAGATGGTTGTCATCTAAGGAATTCCATAAAGAAGTCATAAAGTATTGGACGAGAGAAATTCCTCATCTCATGTGTGAGATGTAGAGGCATCTACCTTCGGCATTTTTCAATGCACAAGAACACTACCTCATACACCAAGTTGAGGAGATTGAATAGTGTGGACCTGTGCACTCAAGGTCCATGTGGATGGTTGAGAGGCACTTGAAATTTATGAAGGGTTTGGTTAGACAACAAGCATATGCTGAGGGTTCTATGATGGAGGGATATATGGTATACCAAAACATGTTCTATATTAGTGAATATATTCCTAAATTAGAAGAAAAGCTCAATTTAAGTCGCATTTGTGATCCGGAATCCAATAAGAGTTTCGAAGAGGAGTACCCAAAGGGGAAAGGTAGATCAAGGAAGGTGAAAGGTAATATAACACATTTAACTGGTCATTTTTATGTATATATAATATCATACATATTCTATTTTTATATTCAGCATTTTGCATAAATTTAGAGTGTAATATACTTTGTTAAGTTACTATATTACATTTGTATTGAATTTAAATTTTATTGTCATGAAACAGTTGGTCGAGAGTGGTATGGAAATCATTTATACATCGCAAACAATCTTGATTGGATGGAGGTATGGATCGAACAATGTGAACAATCTAGTCATGGAATATCATGGGAAGGTGTGGCTTCATTGGTTAAAGTTGCACATCATAATGGAGAGACCAATCTAACGCAAAGGGAAATCGATTTAGCAAGAGGTTTAAAAGATAAGAAGGTATGCATATTAATCATCCACACTATTTTTTTTTTGTAAAAAATAATGTCATTGTATGTCACACTATTTTTTTCATTGTATGGCATTATAAACATGCACTAGTTAATCATAAATATTGGATCATTATGTAATCTTTTCCCATATGGCTTGTTGTAGCTAAAACACCATAAGGCTATGTGGTGCAATGGATGTAGATGTCGAAACAAAAAGTTGGATGAAACAAAAAAACATATGATTGTGGGATATCTGCAGTCTTTGAGGTGACCAATGTTTCTTCTAGAAGTTATAGACATCAAGAACTCTCTGAAAATCGATACTATGGGTATCTGGAAGACATTCTTCAATGTGACTTTAACTCCTTCAAGGTATTTCTGTTCGTTGTCAAATGGTACAGGTGTCGATTGAATCAACGTGATCCTGATAAAACAATAATTGAACATGATAATGGATTTACCATGGTAAATACAAGGTTGTTTGAGCCAGGAACGGAGCCCTATGTTCTTCCAACCCAATGTGAACAGGTATTTTACTCTAAGGTTAGAGGTAGAGGAGGTTGGTCATTTGACGTGAGACATGATCCAAGGGGAAGGCTGATAAAGTATAACGTAGATGAAGGTAATGAAGATGTTCTCGAAGAAGAAGACACCATAGAAGATGATCATGATCAACATGAGTTAGATGATCATGGTCCAGAAGAAGATGTCAAAGAACTTATTGAATCAGATGATGTATCATGCAATGTCCATGAAGATGATATTGACGATGACATGATGATCGTAACTGACATCGACGACGAGGATGATATGGCCAATCCTTTCAATGTTGAATCTGGATCATCGAATGATAGTACCGATGATGACCCATATGAAGAAGATGATGAAGACCATTGAAGTTTACGTCGAGGTATGTAGTAATAATAAATTAATTGTTTCATAGTGAGTTTCCATTTTCCTGTATGATATAATTAGAAACATTGCTTGTTTTAGAGTATGTCAAAAAACACATTTAAAGTTTCTGTACATAGATATTTTTGTCGGGTTATGGGGAATTGAGAGTGATGTGAGGGGGGGGAGGGGCCATAAGAGCTTCCACCTTCACGTGGTTGGTCCTGTTTAGTAGAGAATATTAAATTATTCTTGAAATAGAGAGAAGATTAGTAAGGAAATGCACAATTATCAAGACTCAAACATCACCATCATAATCATCATCATCATCATAATCATCGTAATCACAATTATCATCATCCTCATCTTAATCATCTTCATCAACATCATCATCAACATCGTCAATATCATCATGATCATCGTCATCGTCATCATCATCATCATCATGATTGCGTGTCTATTCTTTTCTTCATGGTTATCCTACTCCATTTTCAGTAATCTAATCACCATCAAGTTTGGAAAAAATAAGGTAAAATGTTGAACTATTAATTTTCCATAAACATGACACATGTTTGTGGAAAAATAAATTTTTATGCTACATCATTGTTCGAAACTAATTTAGTAACTAACAACATGGGATTGTATAAAGTGGAACAATATATCACATAAAGTGGGATTTACCACAATAACATGAAATCGCATTTCAATATAGAACCCCATGGATCAAACAACTAACCTAAGAAAATCTTATAACAATAATTAAATACATAAAATAACTATGTTTTCCTTCCGCATGGTGTTTTCCTTGTGTTTCTTATTATATAATCTTGTCGCATGTCATTTTGTTTTGTTTTATATTTTCCTAAGATTTAATTTTGTAGTTGAATGAGAATTGAATGGATATCAATGTCTCATTATGTGAATTTCTTGTCTTCAATATGTCCAATTATTTATGATAAATCAATTATAATGTTGTTGCATTTCTAAAATCTAACATTGAAGGGACCAAACATCCATCTACACCTAGGTTCGATAGATTTCTCTATAACCGTGCATCATTTTTCGACAATCAAGCATAAATGTATATTGTTGATATAATTTTCTTAAAAATATACATTTATTCTTATAGTGAGGGTTTTCCTCATGACATGTACCTCTTGAATATTAAACCTTGTAAGTGAATACAATGGACATATAAATCCCCCTTTAATGGATTAATGTTCAAGTATTTAATGGGCCAAAATACAATGCTATTGGGAAATATAGAGGCCAATGATTTTCCAAGGGTTTTAGACATCCCCATTGCTTTTGGAGAATCTGCTATGGATTTATGGGAGGTTTTAATTGAAATAGTGGAAAATAAAATATAGAATTATTGAACTACAAAGTTGTAGGCACTAGCTGTCAAATTCTAAAGCTTGTCCAAAAATAATGTAGTCACCTATGTGTACAATGCATCGTCTTGGATGCCATTACATGTAGCATATTATGATCTATATAATGAAGGTGACCTTTCGAAGTATCCTATACCATTAATCTGAACAACCATAATGTTGTGCATGAGGTTAGTATTTAGGGTGTCATCCTCATTGTGTGTTTTATTGTTTGATCATTTAGTTCTCTATTATGAGACTTTGGACTACTTGCAAGTTTTCATTACCATCTCTTTCTCAACCATTGAGGTGTGTGCATCTTGATTTGACACAATGTATTCCTTCTTAAGGCCAATGTAATCCTTCATCGTTTGGCGATGATGAAGATGATGATGATGGCGATGATGAAGATGATAATGATGACGATGATGAAGATGTTGATTAGGAATAGGGAGATGATGATTAGAACTTAGTTAGAAATAATAATTCTATTAACCATTTATCTTTGGAATCCTATATTGATGATTAGAATTTAGTTAGAAAAGAATAATTTTATTGACCATTCATCCTTGCAATCCTATTTGTCGATTGGAACTTAATTAGAAAAATAACAATTGTATTAATAATTCATCCTTGGAATCCTATTATGACTATTAGAACTTACTTCAAAATAAAATAAATGCATACTTATACAATTAAAGCTTGGTTGACCTTATCAAAGATAAAATCATAAAATGATAAATTTAATATAGATCGACATCAAAACAATCCAAATCCTAGGGAATTTAATAGTATCTTCAAACAAGTTTAATTACAAGTATTGAATCAATAAATGTAATTCATAATGGAGCCCCTTGACATATAGAACAAATGAATTAACCCTAAGCAATTACCTACAACCCATAGCCAGTTCCATGAACTATGTGCCATGCAAATTCACTACCCCCATTAGTGTTGATGTATATGTAACTTCGGAATGTATTTCATCTATGTATTTCATATATATTTATTGTACCCTTATTAGAGATGTGTTATTTCTCTATAAGGAAGTGTCGTCATGTGGATTGACAAGTGTCACAAGTGTGTGTACTTGCCGATGGGTTATTAGACCACCAAGTGTGGGGTCGGCCCTGAAATATATATTATATTGTGGATGTATCTAGATAGACAAGTCGGTTCCATAGTGTAACTGGGAAAACATGTTAAGTATAAATAGATATTAGGAGATCTCTATTTGGATCATTTGGAAAGACACACTTCTCTCACATAGAAAGTGGCGCACTAGTGAGGAGGAGGATCATCTACTACTAGGAGACTATATCAAGTGTATTTTGGTTGTACTTTGGTTGAGCCATTGCTCTCTCTATCTCTGAGGAAGTTGTGGGGTTTTTCACCTTAGGGTTTTCCCCATGGAAACTTTGTGTCTCTTGTCTCTCATGCTTTTGATTCTTGTGATGGTTTACATGCTTGATATGATTGTTATGCATTGATGTACTATCCATGTTATTCTCTCAGTAAAGATCCTAGAGTATTGTGATTTAATGCTCAAAATTTAACATGGTATCAGAGCTAACCTAAGAAGAAGACATTGTAAAGTGACGAAAACTTGAGTTTCTTGTTTATTGGGTTTCTATCCATAGAGTTTGGAAAAGTAGTATAGTAGATTGATTCTACTCATCAAGGAGAATCTATCTGTCCAATTAGAATTCAATTTTGAGCATTTTGAGATTTGGCCCTAAACATTAAGGTTTCCACAAAAATAGGAATTTCTGGAATCTGAAGACATAGCTGGAAGGTCCTTGCAAAAATCGAAGTTTAGAGCTTTGGATCAAGATTTTTGGCTGGGTAGATCTCCGTGAAACTCAAACCCTAATTCAGGGATCTCCTTAGTGAACCTCGGAGGACAAAAAGACAAATCTGAAGGGTAACGCTTTGCTGATCTAAAATTCTGAATGCACCAGGATGATCAGCTCATCAAGGGGCATCTTTCTATCCTTTCAGAAAGTTGAAATACACATTTTGAATTTTTAGGGTTTTTTTCGACAAACCCTAATCCGGGACCAGATATAGTTTTCAGCATTTCAAGTGGTAAGACCTAAATATTTTCTATTTCCATTTGAAGTACTCTTTAAAATGTCTCACCACACCAAGCTTGAGGATAAGCTTGAAGGGGTTGATAACTTTCGAGCTTGGAAGTATAGGATTGGGTTAATCCTGGAAGAGAATGAGTTGGACTCATATATAAAAGAAGACATCCCTATCCCAGAGGATGAAGAGGCTAAGGTATCGCATAAGAAGAACTTGGTCAAGGCAAAGAGAATCATTGTTGATTCTATCAAAGACCATCTCATACCCCATGTGTCTTCTTTAAAGACACCCAATGAGTTGTTTGACTCTTTGACCAAGCTATTTGAAGGTAAGAACATAAATCGGAAGATGACTCTACGGAATCAATTTAAAGGGATCAATATGTTGAATGGAGAAACCATTCAATCTTACTTCTCCAAAGTCTCTCAGATCAAGGAGAAACTTGAAGCTATGGGTGAAGTAGTGGACAATGATGAAGTTGTTATGACCACCCTGAATGGCCTACCTAGGTCATGGGACTCCTTTATTCAAGGAATCTGTGCAAGAAAGAAATTGATCTCTTTCAGTAAACTGTGGGAGGAATGCTCTCAAGAAGAAGCTAGACTTGTAGCTCGTAAGGAAAAGATGGGAGGTGAAGATCAAGCTCTCGTAGCTCACACCAAAACAAGCAAGCCCAAGAAGGAGCACTCTCGCTACAAGAGATCCTATCAAAAGAATAAGAAGGATCTAAGATGATTCACATGCAATGAGAAGGGTCACTTTGCTTCAGATTGTCCCAAGATCAAAAGGGATAATAACAACAACTCTAGCAAGAAGAAGAAGTGCAACAAAAGAAAGTTCCATGCTCATGCTGCCGAGGATGATGAACCTCCAAAGAAGAAGGCTAGGGAAAAAAGTGATGATAGTGATGATGACTCATCAAATGAAGAAGAGTATGTTCTAATCTCTGCTCTCACAGGTACTATCTCCCATGGTTGTAATGATTGGTTGATTGACAGTGGGGATTCCAAACACATTACTGGGTTTAAGGAATCTTTTGTAAACCTATCTAAACATGAATCACCTCATAAGGTGAAACTTGGGGATGATTTTCAATACCCAATCAAAGGAAGTGGTGAAGCCTCCTATAACCTAGATTCTGAAAAATCTTTGAAGATGAAAACAGTCATTTATGTACCTGGGCTCAAGAAGAATTTTCTCTCCATATTTGCATTGGATGCAAAAGGTATGAGGGTTGCATTTGTGGATGGCCAAGTCCTAATGTGGCCAAAGGGTAAAACAATCGATGATGCAGTAGTGATTGGAGAGCAAGAGGGAGGATTGTACAAATTAAAGGGACAACCCGAACATGCTATGAAGACAAAGATTCATCCATAGTCATGGATCACATAGAGGTATGTATAATTTGATTTTGCAAAGGTTAACTAATGAGTTATGCAGGTCATTGAAGAGAACAAGAACACATTGCTAGACATAACTAGCAAATATAGTGACCAGGTATGTGTTTCTTATATCATAGGATCTATTATATAAGTATGTATGACATGATTGATAATGATTCATGAAGTCATAGATTTGAATAATCATGGGTATATGCATATTATGTGTCTTACCTTATTTAATGTTATGACTAACCATAAGAGTCCTATATAAACCTTGAATGCTAATGCTTATTATTTCTGTTTGAAATTATCCGGACTATACATGCTTGAGATTATTGTGTTTTGATAATATTAAAACTATACTAATGATTATGTATGAGACCTCAAAGTTAACACAATGATGACACTAACAAGCATGCATAAGGATCAAGAATGAATATAATTTCAAGAACAGGTAATCCAGGAAGCAAAGATCAAGAGGGAGCACACTCTAGTGGTTTCTGCAAGGATGCAGATATTCAGAGGGAGTTGACCATCTCTCTACATTCCATAACAGAAAGGTGTAGAAGAAGATACTTCAAATTAGGACTCCAGCAGCTCCTGCAAGGAAGCAAAGACTCAAAGGGAGTCCACCCAACAAACAAACAAAGATAAGTATTATCATTTCTTGCATATTTGTTTGTTTAAATAAAATTGTTCAATGATGTATATGCTCATGTTCCTAGACTTAGGATATGTATTGTGCATATTAGAATGAATGCATTAATGAACAATATACTACTAATCTACATGTGATGGGTAAGTGGCCTATGGCATTGTACAACATTCCATTGCTACTTATCTAGAATGAAACCTCTTTGTTGACATGTTGGGAGTAGTGCAAACTCTTAACAATGTTCTGGTAGAGACTGGAAGGCATCTAGAAAGTTATGGAACATGGATAAATGTTGTATTGAAGCATTGGCTAAGATAATTGCATGACTATGTGACATATTTCTTTATGTGTAAGAATTTGTTCTGAAAATTATGAGATGTTTCTAATCATGCAATTTAACTTGTTTTGTAGGAAAGACCGTAGACCTTCACCTACAAAAGAAGGACAACAACATTTGTTCCAGCAACAAATATATCTATTGAAGATATTGAAGTTCTCAGGATATGGGAAGAATGCCATGATCCGTCGATCATGAAGAATGATGTTTGGGATGTAGTCCCAAGACCTGAAGGGAATTTTGTTATGACTTCCATATGAATCTATCAAACCAAGCATGATGCAGATGGCAGCATAGAGAAATATAAAAGTGATGAAATAGAAGATACACCAGATGGATTTCAAGACAGCCTTCTTGAATGGTGTAGTTGAAGAAGAAGTATGTGTGGAGTAGCCACTTGGTTCTACGGCACATAACAGGGAGTCATATATGTGCAGAAATTGGTAGGATAGACAGCTTTCTATCCAGTTTGGGCTTTACCAAAAGTAAAGCAAGTGCCAACCTTTACTACAAGGTTGAAGAAGGCAATCCAGTGATACTACTTTTGTATGTGGATGACCTGTTTGTAACAGGAGATGACAGATTGATTGAAGATACTAAGAGGAAGCTTGCTTCTGAGTTCGATATGAAAGACTTAGGAATGATGCACTATTTCCTAGGTATGGAGGTGTGGCAGAGTGCATATGGGATCTTCCTTAGTCAAAGGAAGTACACAGTAGATATCCTAAAGAGATTCGGGATGATGGATTGCAAGTCCATGGCCACACTTATGGCATCGAATATGAAGCTTCTATGTCATGCTTCATCTGAGTCGGTTGATGTCTCTATGTATCGTCAGATTATTGGGTCGTTGATGTACCTGACGAACACGAGACCAGATATTTTCTTTGTTGTGAACACATTGAGTCAGTTCCTAACAGTTCTGAGGAGTGTTCACCTAGTTGTTGTAAAGCATGTTCTAAGGTACCTCAAGGGTATAGTGGATTATGGGCTCAAGTATGAGGAAAATCAAAAGTTTAACCTGCAGGGTTATGTTGACTCAGATTGGGCTGGCAGTGTTATAGATAGGAAGAGCACATCTGGGTGCTACTTCCGTATGGGATTAGGTGTGATCTCTTGGTTTAGCATGAAGCAGTCTTGCGTAGCACTAAGAACAGTTGAGAGAGAGTATGTTGCAGCCTGTTCAGCTAGTTGTGAGGCAGTATGGCTATGGAAGCTACTGTCTAATTTATTTGATCTCCCGTTGGATGCTACTGGTATCTTCTGTGATAACCAGAGTTGTGTGAAGCTGTGCGAGAACCCAGTGTTTCATGGCAGGTTTAAACACATATAGATCAAATATCACTATATCACGGATATGGTGCAGAGAGGAGCTGTGAAGCTCCTGTATGTTGTGACGGACGAGAAAATTGCAGATGTGCTGACGAAGCCACTAGCCAGGGTGAAGTTCGAGTACTTCAGAGAGAGGCTTGGTGTTATTCAGATTGATGACACTTCGAGGAAGAAGTGATGGACACATTTGTAGAGGCCATTGCAAGTATGTTGGAAGGAGGATCCTTCACATGGCTGTGGATGTAAGCGTTGGATGATGAGCATCAAGATGATGCTCTAGTTACTGCTTTGTATATGCATCAGGATGATGCTAGATATGATCAGTTGGATCATTTATATGTATATGTATGTTTGCATCATGTTGGATGTTGGATATGATCAATTGGATCATTTATGTATGTACGCATCATGTTGGATGTTGGATATGATTGGTTGGATCATTTGTATGTATTTTGTATATGCATCATGTTGGATGCTTGGACCATGTATCTGTATATGTATCAGGTGGATACATTGTATGATTAGGTAGATCATGTATGTTGATATGTATCATGTATGATCAGGTGGATCGTGTATTTATATTTGTATCAGGTGGATACATTGTATGATCAAGTGGATCATGTATGATGATATGTATCAGGTAGATACTTGGTATGCATCAGGTAGATGCATGATATGATCAGGATGATCATGTATACATTAGGATGATGTATGGTGATTATTAGGTTGATACTCTATGGCCATGGATCAGGTTGTGCAGATGAGCATATAATTTGGCCCTGGGAGATTTGCAGATAGTCTTTCGAGGTTTTTCCTATGGCATATAATTTGGTCGTGGGATATCTGGCAAATGCTCTTTCGAGGTTTTGCTCTAGGAGGACATATAATTTGGCCCTAGGAGATCTGCAGATAGTCTTTTGAGGTTTTGCCTATGGCATATGTTCGGGTACACAGGGTACTACCAAAGGACCGAACACCAAGAGCAACCACTTCACACAAACAGATCACAGATCAACACACCGATGTTTTGACGTGGTTTAAACCCTCTTGAGGGAAACACTCCACGGCCCCGGCCAAATAGCTTCTACGGGACAATTTATTATGCAAAGAAAGAAAGTTACAAATGAGCTTCTCATAATCGATCAACTAAACAATGACTCTCCATGCTCTTTAAATAGAGATCATGGACCAATCGGGTGTTAAGCCACGGATCAAGGTTAGGTTTGATCTAAGAGAAGTTGAGCCGTCGGATCACTCTATGTCGGAAACATACTGTGACCGTCGGATTAAGTATTTACAAATGCATACTAATGCATACTAAAGAAACACACTATCCCTAACAGATATATTACACAAGTTGATCTTAACTAACTCCTAAGTGTCTAAATATCCTAACATCCCCCCTTAAGAACAACTTGGGATACTATTGAAGGATTTACAAAAGTGACACTATTAGGAGAAGGAAGGAGGCATTAGAGCCTATCCCCCCTTAATGACAAGTTCTTGAACTCCTAACATAGATCGAAGTTTAGAAAACTTCACTTCGGTAAGAGACTTGGTGAAGATGTCTGCAACTTGATCATCTGTAGGGAAAAAGAGCACTTTAAGAACCCGATCATGAGCAAGATTTCTGATGAAGTGCATATGTAGCTCAATGTGTTTGCTGTGTTGATGTAGAACTGGATCTTTGGAAATCTTGATGGCACTTTGATTGTCGCACCAAAGTGGAGTAGGATGCTGCTACTCGAATCCAAACTCTGAAAGGATCTGTCGAAGCCATAAAGCTTCCTGACTGGCATTAACTGCTGCTCGATATTCTGCCTCTGCTGAAGAAAGAGCAAGAGCTTGTTGTTTCTTACAAGCCCAAGTAATAGGTCCAGATCCCAGACTGAAAACATAACCTGCAGTAGACTTTCGATCATCAGGATCGCCGGCCCAATCTGAATCAGTGAAACCAACCAACAAAGGTTTCCCCCCTGTACTGTAAGGAATCCCAAACTAAACTGTACCTTGAATATATCGAAGTATTCTTTTAGCTGCTTTCCAGTGACTTTCATGAGGTGTCTGCATATAATGGGCAACTCGACCAACGGCAAAGGAAAGGTCAGGACGGGAATGAGTCAAGTATAAAAGACTACCAACAAGCTGATGATACAAGGTGGCATCTACTTCAGGTGAAGTACAAGTGGCAGAAATTTTGACTCCAGACAGGAAGGGAGAAGGGGCTGGTGTACAATCTTCCACGTGAAAGCGACGAAGAAGGTCACAAGCATACTTAGACTGAGAAAGAAAGATACCTTCTTTGGTTTGCAGAACTTGGAGACCAAGAAAATAATGCAAATGTCCTAAGTTTGACATTTCAAAAGTTTGTTTAAGACTGGATTTCACATGGGTTATAAGCTTAGGGTCACTACCAGTAAGAATAAGGTCATCAACATATAGAACAAGTATGATGAGATGGTTTCCTACTTTCTTGGTATAGACATTGGGGTCAGAATGGCATCTAGAAAAACCAGTATCAAGGAGAAAGTTATCCATTTTGGCATACCAAGCTCTAGGAGCTTGCTTAAGGCCATATAAGGATTTCTTAAGGCGGAAGACAAGGCTAGAGTTATTCTGAACATAGCCAGGAGGTTGTTCCATGTAAATTTCCTCCTGTAAATCACCATGTAAGAAGGCAGACTTGACATCCATTTGATGGACTTCCCAGTTGTGTAAGGCTGCAAGGGACAGAACAGAGCGGATGGAGTTCATTTTGGCGACGGGAGCAAAGGTTTCATTGTAGTCAATCCCTTCAACTTGGGAAAAACCTTTGGCAACTAACCTTGCCTTAAGTCTTTCAACACTTCCATCTGATGCATACTTAGTTCTGTAGACCCATTTACATCTGACAAGTTTTCTTCCTTTTGGAAGAGGTACAAGATCCCAAGTATCGTTCGCCATTAAGGAATGATATTCTTCATCCATGGCTGCATCCCAATCTGGATTCCCTGAAGTTTCTGCAAAAGTTTCTGGATCATGATTCTCGGAAACTTGAGCCAAAAGAGAAGAGGCTCACTGAAACTAAGAACGTGTTCGACGTTGATCTCTAGGATCACCGGCAAGATCACCAGCTGCTTCACATGTTGAACGGACCCATCGAGGAAGCACTTATGCTAGTGCAACTAGAGGAACATGAGCATGCGGAGGTGTATTTTCATCCTCATTGTCATCATCAGAAATTGGAGTTGGAAACCTGTCAAGGATGTTGGAAGAAGAAGAAGGAGGCACAAACGTCGAATCAGGATCACAGGCCAAAGATGGCACAATCGCCGAGTTAGGCTTGCAGGCCAAGAGATTTTCATCAAATTTAACATCTCTTCTAATGATTATAGCATGAGAATGTGGTTGAGGAAGTCTATAGCCTTTTACATCTTCAGAATATCCAACAAATATGCACTTTTCACTTTTAGGCTGCAATGCTTTCCATTTTTCATCCGGAATGTGAGCCCATGCTTCACTACCAAACACACGAAAGTGACTTACATCAGGTTTATTTTTACTCCATGCTTCTTCTGGTGTTATACCTTGTAATTTTTTTGTGGGGGTGCGATTAACTATGTAATTTGCACAATTTATGGCTTCAGCCCAAAATTGAAGACTTAGTCCCTTAGATTGGATCATACAATTAGCCATTTCTTTTAAAGTGCGGTTCTTCCTTTCAGATACACCATTTTGTTGTGGTGTATATGGAACAGTGTGCTGTTGTTGGATGCCTTGTTCAGTGCAGAAAGTAGTGAACTGTTTGTTAACATATTCTCCTCCATTGTCATATCTTAACTTAATAATTTGATGACCAGATTGTTTTTCAACAAGGGCCTTGTAGGCCAAGAACATGTTAAATACTTCCCTCTTAAGTTTTAGGAAATAAACCCAAGTGCGTATGGTGTAATCATCAATGAAAGCTAAGAAATACTTGAAACCAAAAAAGGAAGCAGACGGAAGAGGACCACACAAGTCACTATGCACAAACTCCAAAGGAACCGAGGCGTGCCAAGAGGCACGTTTGTCAAAACTGTCCCGATGATGTTTTCCAAGTACACAACCGGAACAAACACCATCTCTGCAAGATACCATTGGAAGACCTGTCACCATATTTTCTTTACATAGTTGTTGCAATGAGCGATAATTTAAGTGACCAAATTGCTCATGCCAAAGTTTGCTCAAGTTATCACTATGAGCAACAAAAACTGAAGGGAAAGGTGATGACCCAAAGTTGTTAAACTTGTACAACCTCGTAATATCATCAACAATTCCGGTAGCTAGGACCTGTTGAGGATCTTTAAAATCCTTGATTACAACTTGGTGAGGTGTAAAGGTCACAGTTTTACCTTCACCAGAATGAGTGATCTGATAGACTGATAACAAATTGCAGGAAATTCTTGGAACACATAGTACATCACTAAAATGACCATTATCTACTGGAACTGTTCCAGCTCCTACAACACTTAGAGATCTATCATCACCAACAAATATTTGTTTGGTGTTACATTCATGCATAGTAGAACAGATGGTTTGATCCTTAGCCATATGATAAGATGCTCCAGAATCAATGAGCCATTCATTTGAAGTAGAAGAAGAAGATGCATTATAAGAATAACCAGAAGCACAAAGTGCATGTCCATGAGAGGTAGATTCTAAAGAAGAATCTAGGCTGATGTGGTGCTTCTTCATTGCTGCTTCTAAGGCTGCCATCTTCTTGAAACACTTAGATTCATCATGATTATCTTTCCCACAATAGTTGCAATGACGCTCAGTCTTCTTGCCTTTTGGATTGGATCCTTTGTCATTTTTTAAAGAAGGAGCTGTCTGAGAGGGTTTTGGACCCTTGTTTGACTTATTATTGCAAAAATTTTGTTTCTTGGGAGGCTTGGACTTTTCTTTCTGTTGGGACAATAAGGCTTTCCCAGATGTATCTGCATTGTTGATTATTCCAAGATGAATGAGTTTATCTTGTTCCCTAATCAAGTAATCACAAAAGGATTCAAGACTAGGCTCTTGATAGCTAGCTGCATTCAAGGATGCTTTCATGGAGTAAAATGTAGATACAAAAACAGAATATGCAAGTCCAAGTTTGGAAAGAATATGATAAATGCACTGTTTGTCTTCCCTCTCAATCTTACATTCTGCACATAAGAGTTTAAGAGTTTTGTACTTAGATAAATAATCTTGAATGCATGAAAAGTCACTTGGATTTAAGGAAATCAACTCATTTTCGAGTTGATGACCTCGAATTTCATTGTGTTTACCAAACACAGTTTCCAACTTGTCCCAAGCAGTATTAGGTTCATCAATTCTAGATATGTGGAATCGCAAATCAGTAGAGATTGACATCCCAATCAATCCACGAGCTTCATCACATCTATTTGCCCATTTTATTTTCTTATCATCATCAGTTGGTTCTTTTTCTTTCCCTGTGGTAATTCTGAAAAGTCCCCTACTTCGTAGAACATCCTCCATACGAGATTTCCATGAGAAATAGTTGGAACTGTTAAGTAGAATATCACAATGGGAGGCCATATTTGTAAATTAATGGATGTAAAAGTAGAAACCAATAGTCTGGATGTGAAGAGCTCGAAAAAATAGGCGGTTTCAAAAAAAAACGGCACTGAAAACTGACTCTGTATGATGAAGTTATGCTTGAACAAAGAAACTGTTGAAGATGTCCCCAATAGTGACGTGGCAGGTAGAGAATGTCCAACAAAAAAAAGAACCCCCCTCTTCCCAAGATAAACCTTTTGACAGTCACTTTACAAGAAAGTTTCTTTAAGTGAACCACTTTTGTAAAATAAGTGATTTCACTTTTACAATGATATTACTTTTAAATAGTGTAACAATAAAAAAATCTTAAGTGACTCACTTGTATTTTTATTTTTTATTATTTAAGTGAGATGCACTTTTACAATAAAGTAACTTGAAAATAGAAATTGCATGCACTTTTCTTTTTAAAAGTAACTTCCTAAGACTTGAACTCAAGACCTATTAAGGAATAAAGCAACTTTGAACCAAGTGAGCTAGATTAAAAGGTATGTAAAATATGGGAATGAGGAAGGGGGCCTTTTTTTTTTTTTATTCTTCTTGCTCGGTTTGCGTGCTTGCCCTTTTTCCTGCAAAACAGAGCACAAATCGAACCAAAAAAAACTTTTCCACACTTGTGGAGTTAGATCTTGTTAACTTGCCTGGAAAGTAGACGTTTTCTCTCTGTTTCTGATTTGTCGAGATCGCGCAAGGTGCACGGCAAAGAGCATACGCAGCCGAGAAAAACCCTTTCCCTTTCTGTTTCTGATTTGCCAAGATCCCTCAAGGTGCACGGCAAAGAGCATACGCAGACGGGAAAGCAACAATCCGAACCAACAAAAATCTAACAGTAAAAAAAAGATGAAATATGAGATTTTTTCTTTTCAAAAAACGAAATAAAAAAATGCGTCACTGTAACATTATACCTTCAGATCTGATGAAATACGCGTTTCTGGAGCAACCGGGAACCGTTTTCGATCAAAGGAAAACTATTTCCCAATGGAAACGACGCTCCGGACGCAATGGAACACCTCCCATAGCCCAGAAATGCACAGAAATACTAGAACTAGAAACCCTTTCGAGTTTTGGCAACAATAGTTCAAGATCTAGATCATAACCGGAAGCGACACTTCATAAAAGCTCTGATACCATGTTCGGGTACACAGGGTACTACCAAAGGACTGAACACCAAGACCAACCACTTCACACAAACAGATCACAGATGAACACACCGATGTTTTAACGTGGTTTAAACCCTCTTGAGGGAAACACTCCACGACCCCGGCCAAATAGCTTCTACAGGACAATTTATTATGCAAAGAAAGAAAGTTACAAATGAGCTTCTCATAATCGATCAACTAAACAATGACCCTCCATGCTCTTTAAATAGAGATCATGGACCAATCGGGTGTTAAGTCACGGATCAAGGTTAGGTTTGATCTAAGAGAAGTTGAGTCGTCGGATCACTCTATGTCGGAAACATATCATGACCGTCGGATTAAGTATTTACAAATGCATACTAATGCATACTAAAGAAACACACTATCCCTAACAGATATATTACACAAGTTGATCTTAACTAACTCCTAAGTGTCTAAATATCCTAACAGCATATAATTTGGTTCTGGGATATCTAGCAGATGATCTTTCAAGGTTTTGTCGTATGGCATATAATATGTCCCTGGGAGATCCGATAGGTTGGGCTGTGTGCCCGTAATAAGTCATGGGATGCTCTTGCGAGGTTTTTTCATACCACATATAATTTGTCCCTGGGAGATCCTATAGGTAGAGTTGTGTGCTCGTAACAGCCTGGGATGCTCTTGTGATATTTTGTGGTGACCACATATAATCTGTCCCTGGGAGATCCTATCGGTAGAGCTGTGTGCTCGTAATAGCCTGGGATGCTCTTGCGAGGTTTTGTGGTGACCACATATAATCTGTCCCTGGGAGATCCGATAGGTTGGGCTGTGTGCCCATAATAAGTCTTGGGATGCTCTTGCGAGGTTTTTCCATGAACACATATAATCTGTCCCTGGGAGATCCTATAGGCAGAGCTGTGTGCTCGTTGCAGCCTCGGATGCTCTTGCGAGGTTTTGTGGTGACCACATATAATCTATCCCTGGGAGATCCTATAGGTAGATTTGTGTGCTCGTAACATCCTGAGATGCTCTTGCGAGGTTTTGTGGTGAGGTCACATATAATATGGCCCTCGGAGATCCTATAGGTAGAGCCGTTTGCTCGTAACAGCCTGGGATGCTCTTTCGAGGTTTTGTGATGCACGCAATAAGTCCTGAGGATTCCACAGTATGGCCAGTGATGATGAGGACCTGCAGGTGGTGGGCATACATCTAGTGTGGAAAAGGACTGGCTTTGTAGAACTTCCTATGATGAGTAGAGTCAGAGATTGGTTGATATAGCATTAGCAGTGACGATGATGATGATGATGCATCGATGACGATGATCCCAAGAAGAAGACTTGTCTAATAGATCTGTGTCGAGAAATACCTTCCTAGTTAAGAGGGAGTGTTGATGTATATATAACTTCGGAATGTATTTCATATATATTTATTGTACCCCTATTAGAGATGTGTTATTCCTCTATAAGGAAGTGTCGTCATGTGGATTGACAAGTGTCGCAAGTGTGTGTACTTGCCGATGGGTTATTAGACCACCATGTGTGGGGTCGGCCTTGAAATATATATTATATTATGGATGTATCTAGATAGACAAGTCGGCCCCATAATGTAGCTGGGAAAACAGGTTAAGTATAAATAGATATCGGGAGATCTCTATTTGGATCATTTGGAAAGACACACTTCTCTCACTTAGAAAGTGGTGCACTAGTGAGGAGGAGGATCATCTGCTACTAGGAGACTATCTCAAGTGTATTTTGGTTGTACTTTGGTTGAGCCATTGCTCTCTCTATATCTGAGGAAGTTGTGGGGTTTTTCACCTTAGGGTTTTCCCCACAGAAACTCTGTGACTCTTGTCTCTCATGCTTTTCATTCTTGTGATGCTTGACATGCTTGATATGATTGTTATGCATTGATGTACTGCAGATTTTATTCTCCTAGTAAAGATCCTAGAGTATTGTGATTTAATGCTCAAAATTTAACAATTAGACCTATGATAAGACTCACTACCCCCCACTAAACCTATAAGAAGACATGGATTTAACCCTAGCCAAGAATCAACATGCATGAATTATTAATCCCTTTTTAACATTGAGTCAAGGAAGAGAAGAAGAATGTTGAGAAAACTCATCTAAATCAGAAAGCAACTAGGATAGCATGTATGCTTCTCCCATTTATAGCTATAGATAAGTTAAAATCTAACAATTGAGGATAAAACCTCATACTTGTAGTGAAACAAGGTAGTCATAGGGTGCGTGCACATTAAAACCAAGATAGTAAATTGTCCAAAATCACCATACCAATATAAAAGGTACTTATGGAGTCACCCTCATCTATGTTATAAAATTGGGCCATGCGAAGCCAAGGTAATGACCACCATCAATGGAGGAAAATGCAAAAGCAACCTTCTCTTTGCACTTGTGAAAACATTGCAATAAATAAATTTTAGTGTGAGTGGACTCTCTCATTACGCGAATTTATATGAACTCTGCCTCTAATCGCCGCGGAGTGGACTGTGAAATCTAGCTACCTCCCATTAATTCCTAGTTGACTCCAAACTCTACCTCTCGTCACCGAGCGAACTATCGACTCTTCCTCTCTTTGTCGAGCGAACTGTGGATTGTGGACTCTACCTATCATCGTCGAGCGAACTGTGGACTCTACCTCCCATCGAATGGAACCGAAGCTGTTGCAATCTAACAAGATAGGAACATAATGCCTCAGAAATCGGTGAGTTTATGTAATATCTAACATATCTATCATTTTACACATATTCATTCAAGGTTTGGGGGTTACAAAATAGGTTCAAGGTTTGGGTCATTGAGTTTTCACAGTGTTCGAGTCACTCAGGATTGATCCTCTTTCTCGCATGTCAGGGTTCAAAGCTCCCATACCCTTCACCTTGGTCGAAAGATACGAATGTTTCCATACTTCGTAGCTCTCATGTCATGTCAAGAAACCATGGGGAAAGCCCCGCATGAACCCACTATCCACCTAGTAGGAGATAGAAGGCTACTCAACCCATTAAACCATTCTTTCTTCACTACTTGTGTCCCTCACGGGGATGCAATGGGACTACTAATGCTACTTATTCTCCTCACGGGTATGCAATGGAACTACTGATCCTACTCCTTCCCCTCATGGGGATGCTTTCAACGTTTATTATTTTGGAATGATAGACCCCAAACAATAGCAATGTGTCATTCTCCTTATCAAATGAAGGTGGTTTTGATAATGAAGAGAGAGAGGTACCCCCTCTTGCATTTCTCCTCTATCCCATCTATCGATGGCAACAAGTGGTATGCTGCCATACAAAGATGTCCAGTGTTGAGATGACTTGACTCAAACCTTCCAACTCTAATTCCAACTCTATTTCTAATTTCACTAGGGCCTCCTCTCCCACCTTTGTTTATGATGTGTTCACAGGGCTTCCTCTTCCACCTTTGTTTATGATGTGTTCACTAGGGCTTCCTCTTTTACCCTCACATTTTGTGTCTACTAATGATGATCATTAGCCCTTTATTGTATCTATGGTTATGCTTCTATTATTCAATAGTTTAGCTTACTCAGTGGTTTTGTTTAATTTCTCTAAGTTGCTTTTGCACTCACAATTTGTCACTACTAAATTGTTCTTGGATACCTTTGACCTTTGTTTTTTGGTAATCCACAGACATCAATAAATCACCTTATCTTTTATTATCTATAATGGGAGGTCATTTGAAAGCAAATGGCATTTTTTCTAAAATAGAAAACTCTGTTATGTTATTGATCCTATAGTACATCCCCATATTTCTTAGTCCTGACCAAGATGACCCATATCCAACTTGATAGGTTTGTCACACCATTGAACCCTCTAACCACAAATCTTCTAGGCCATTCATTTTCCCAACAAAATTAGTGGTTTTTTTAAATTTCTCTGAGTTTCTTTGGCACTCACAATTTGTCACTACTAGATTGTACTTGGATCCCTTTGACCTCTATTTTTTGGTCATCCATAGACATCAATAAATCACCTTATCTTTTCTTATCTATAATGGGAGGTCATGTGAAAGCAAATGGCATTTTTTCTAAAACAAAAAACTCTGTTATGTAATTGATCCTATAGTACATGCCCATATTTCTTAGTCCTTACCAAGATGACCCATATCCAACTTGATAGTTTTGTCACACCATTGAACCCTCTAACCAAAAATCTTCCATGCCATTCATTTTCCCAACAAAATTAGTTTGATTTCGGCATGCTACATTCCAATGCAGGCTGTACTACCATGTTCCTTCATCATTTAGGAAAATTAGATTTTTTTCACACTAATATAGACCAAAAAAGTAATTTGCAAATTTCAGTTGAACCACTCATTCAGTCTCCTAGATTTCTGAACCATATGAATGAAGCAATGCCCTCTAGAGTGGAAAAAAATATGCATATCCTCGTCCAAGTTCCCTACAACAATATTTGGTAAAAAAGTGGCTCATGAAGAGGAAATCCTCCTTGGAAAAATAACGGAACCCGTTGAAATGTCCAATTTCACCTTTTCACATGTTGAAATGTTCAATTTCACATGTTTCTTTATTACTTGTCTCATCATCATTTCCAAAGTTGTGACATCAAGCTTCTTTTGTGCACTGTTGCCTAGGACAAGCATCTTAGTTCTCAGCTTTCGACCCTCTCAATGGAGCATTCTGAATCACTTCTATTCATATCAAGCATAATGTTGATAGGCCAATGAATCCCAGTTAAATTATGTTTTGGGCTAGTACAATTACTCTTTTGCATTCAAAAATTTTGATTATTTATTTAATAATTTAGCAAGTTAAAGGAAAGATCAAAAACAAAATAAAAAAAGGACATATTGTGACAAAAAATATTTCTGCTAACCATAAGATTGTATAATTAATCACGACCATGTTTAAAACTTGAGCTTGAAGCTTGAGCCTGAATAAATATCTCTGAAGTTGTGCACTATCAACAGTTTTATACCAATTCTTGCAACATCCACAATCATCTTTGTGAGAACCTTCTACCCCTTTGTTATCCTTGAATGAACATTTTTGAAATACTATTCAGTTGTTGCCATGCCCATGCACTCATGAGTCCCTTAAACCAACCTATTAGGGACTTCCAAGGTTCTATTTTTCGCAGTTTTCTCCATGGAGTATATTTACATATATATTTTGGAGGATGTAGGGGGGATGGACATTTAAATGGGCACTTTTAGATCCATGATTCCGAAATTTTTACAAGTTTTATTTTCATAAACCTGAGTCTTTTCAGCAACACATGATAATTTTGGTGACCCCATATTGAGAGCTCCAAATGGGTAGTTTCAGATTTTCAAGACCCACAATCTCAAGAAGTTTCTAATTTTAGAAACTTCATCTTGCTTGAAATCAGAAAGTAAATTTGAATGCCTGTTGGAAAGATGAGCATGGTGTTTCAATTTTCATGTTGGTAAATTCACAACATGTTTTAGGCCCCGATCAAAGTTGGTCAACTCTTGTTAAACCCTAGGCCTAAAAACAGTCTCATCTCTAAAAGATGATCAAATTTGTGAAGACCGAGCATTGAGTATAGTATGGAGTTAAAATTTGGTGGAAATGAAAGATTGATGATTTGGGCTATATTTTTAGCAATGCACTTTTTCAAAGTTTAACACTGCTTCTAGAGACCTAGTATGGTGTAAAAGATAAGATAAGTTTATTACTATCCAACAAATAACTAAAAATTAGGTCAATGGGACTTCTTAGTACATAAGTGGAGATTTGCTTAGTTCATCAAGGGCATCAATTTCTAAGGCTGAAACAAAGTCAAGGGCAATGAATTATGTTGATCCATCCCCATATGCAATGACCAAATTAATGGAAACCGTGGAGAAACTCCACGTCTGTTACAAGGATTCAACACCGAATGGTTTGAGAGGAGAGAGCACAACAAAGTCAATTTTAACCAAGAAGAAACTTTGGTTTTGATAGGAATAGAAGAATGGAAGAACCAAGACTCCCCAAACCTATGAACCCCATTAACATGGTGGAGGAAGAGGAATACCTATGGTGCAGGTATTGCCAGCATACCCATGCTGAAGAGACATGTTCATATTTGAATTTTGTTGATAATGGGAATTACATCATGCACCTTATGAGGTGAGGCATATGTTGTTTCTAAAGAAGGATTTGTTGATAAAACAAAAGAGTATAAATGCTGACAGGGTGAGAGCATTATTGTGTGAAAGACCTTCCGCACAAGAAATTAGGGATATGACATGCAATACTTATACCCAATGGCATCTAGAGAGCAGTGGGGAGTTACATATTAGCTTGGCTTCAAGGAAGGTGAAAATGAAAACAAGTTGTTCCAAGCTATGCCACCAAGAGAGGTACTTACTAAACAAAAAAATCCATCCAAAGGCCACTAGAACAGCCACATGAAAATATACAAAGTGCTAATGTGTTGAATTTGAATTTCCCTAATAAGTTCTCAAAAATCAAAATATTTGTGCCCCAAAATGAATTGGTGAAGATTCTAGTGCAAATGGAGAAGTTGAGAAAAAATTTGGGCCTTGACAAAACAAATGAAGATTGTCCCGTAGTGTTTTAAGGCATGAATTAAGGAAGAGTGAATCGCAGTCACTGCCCATTTTATATCACTTTGATGGTGAATAAAATGTCACTTCATATTCATAATTTTATGCTAGACTCTGGGGCATCAACCAATCTCATGTCTTTAAAGGTCATGAATCGATCAAGTCTTCAAACAACAAGACCTTACAAAAATGTGTGCACCGTGGATTCATGGGAGATCAAGTTCTATGGTTGGATTAAAGACCTTTACGTCAAACTAGTCCCTTATCAACATATCATTCTTGTCATGGATATAGCAGTCACTGGTCATTAATGTCCTAGGTGCATGGAATATAGTGTTAACTACAAAATGGGAAGCTGACTTATGCCGAACCATTCAGAAGAATATATCTTATGCCACCATACCTATAGTTGAAAACACACATGTCAAATAGCTCGATTGGAATTACGGATTTGTGAAGGGTTATAAAACTATGGAAATAAATAACCCTATAAATTTTGATTTCCATTTGAAATTGGTGAAAAATGATCTAAAACCATCTAATAGTTAATTTTGATATCAAATCAAGTTGGCATATAGTTGTCTTGTCAGTGGTCTTGAGTTTCAGCTTGGCATTGGTGACCCACGCCAGTCATCACCATTGCCATGCTGAAACGAAACACCGCTGGCAACACTTCCCGAATTGAGTCACATTGTAATTAGTACTAGTAAATGACTATTATTTAAGTTCAAAATTCTGTCCTGCATAATGATATTCCCCAGTTGTGGTTACTATTTTTTTATTAAGCTCATGAAGATTTATATGTAGTTTATTGTTTCTACTATCACTGTGTTTTTGTGATGAATGTTTGAAGAATGGTATAAGTGTTCCTAAATAATTATGAACATGTATATATACAATTCCTTATATTTATTATCACTTTGTTTTATGTGATGAATTTATTTGCATGACTTGAGTATATCCAAATCTCTCCTTGAGGTCCCATGAGTGAACTTGAAGACTTGTTGCATTCATTTAACTTGAAAGACTATTTATAGTTTGAAAGAACTCTCCCCTTACCTTAGCTAGCATTCATTGAAAGGAAAGGATTATTTTATTCATATGCATTTACATGGTTTGAGTTAGTCATCACACCACGAGTTGCACTTCCATCAACAGATTGAGTAATACAACAATTAAAATTTAACTCATTAGCTCAACACACTTTAACCTCACTTGAGGATAAAAAGAATTTGGTAGTTAGGTAGGACACAGTGGATAGGCATCCAAATAATTCCCCCTTGTCATTTTGATCTAATACATAGATTTTGTCCTCTAGGGTACTAAAATCCTGTAGTATTTATTGACATGGTCATTGACAAGTTTGTGGAGAGGGCCACCCATTGTTTCGGGGGTAAGCCGCGAGGATTGGTTCCGGATGGAATTTGTGGAATACCGCACTTCACTTAGCTCCTAAGGCATTTTGATCCATTGTCTTCCTTGTATTTTTCGGCCACCATACTGGTTCAATACAAGGGTGATAAGGAAGAAGTGCCAGTATCCTTCTTCGACGTGCCATGAACGAGGTAGCTTAGTAACTTTTCTTCTAGGGCTCTTAACCGTGGATCCCTTTCGGTAGAGGGATATCCTTCCATTATTGGTCTCTCATTTTGTATTGGTTGACTTGGATTTCATCACCTTGTGAAGGATACAACTTGCTGAGGTCTCTAGCTCTTAGTTAGGAGGTTTTGCTTGCTATTTCACCTTTTTAGAGGGTCTTTTTATTTTTAGTGCTGCTTGTTGGCATTCTGGCCACTTTTGTTTCATCTCGCTTATTGTGACACTGGTCCCAATACAGTTATTTAGCTTTCTTTTTTGGCTTGCGAGCCTTGTATTTTCCTAACTCGCCTTGTGCATGCTTGGTTGCTTTAGGGTTTTTGAGTTCTTACACGGCCGGTTACCAATTATCTGATGATGTGTGATGTCCTCTTCTCCTAGGTCTTCGAGATGGTTGAGTTAGATGGTCTTCTCCAGGGACTGAACACCTCTTGATGGAGCCACTAATGCTTTACCTTAGGAGTAATCTAGAGGACCACGTGATCACATCATCCATGTGGACTTTTCCATTTACTGTGATGATGGTCTTTCAGGTTATATGGAACAACGGTACATTTGAGAGAGAGATGATTGGTTGTACCCCACCTTGGTTGATTGTCTTATGGTCCTTCCATTTTGTCGATAATATTTGTGTAGTACCTTGCCTTTTACCTTTTGGGTCTTTTGCTCATCTTGGTATATATTTTTATTTGTACCACCTTTTATGTTTTGGTCTTGTGGGCACTACGGTAGTTTCTCCACATTTGAGGTACACACCCTAATTTGTCGAAGTTGTTATGAGCCTTTATAATTTTTGGTGGTCCTATTTGAGTTACAAGAGGTAGTTACAAGGAGCTATTCCATATAAGAGGTAGTTACAAGGAGCTATTGCATATATTTGACATTATTTGACCTTCCATCTCTTTGGCATGTCAAATAACAGGGAGTTACAAGGAGCTATTGCAATATATATTTGACCTTATTTGTACCTTCCCCACAATGGTTGATTTACTTTTGGTCCTTACACTCTGTTGTTTATTGGTCTTGTGGTAGCTTGTCCTTTAATTTTGGTCCTTTCATTTTTTTGTGGTACCTTGCCCCTCACCTTTTGGGTCTTTTACTGATCTTGAGTTATCTTTTGATTTGTAGCACCTTTTTTGTTTTTGGTCTTGTGGATATAACTATGGTAGATTGTCCACATTTGAGGTACTACACCCCCTTAGTCCCAAGGGTTATGAGTCTAATTTATACCCACTCTTTTCTTTTTTACTTGTACCTTACTGGTTGGTTTTTTTACCCTTTTGTTGGTCCTTGTATCTTACTGGGGGCCATGAGTCGCTTTGGCCTCAGTCTGATGCCTATCAGCTCATATTTATTGTGATTGTACTGAGCCTTTTGACTGTCATTGACTTTCCTTGATTGACCATACCATAGCCAGTCATTTCTCTCTCTATGGTTTGTAGTAACCCTATAATAGGGTCACTTGGTTCCTAAAGTTGACTAGCCTCTAAGAGGCACAATCATTTCTGAAAGTAACTCTTCTGAGTAGATTACAGGAAACATCTACACCTAGGTAATCAAATATGTGTTGGTTATAATACTTAATTAGTAATAAAATTGTTGGTAATCAAATACGTGGTAAATAATTTTAATTAAGTAGTTAAGGCTTGTCCTGTCAAACAAAATTGTTGGTAATCAAATTATATTTGTTGGTAAAGAATTTTTAGAGTGGTGGAACTCGACCTTGATTGAACTTGTGAGGAAAATTATCTCGGAGAATAAGTGTCCTAACAGAAAACTAAGTAGAACAATGACTTTATTTGTTGAACCATGACCTTAACATAACTAGAACAGATTGCTCCAGACTTCCATTTGTGCTAAACAACACAATAAAATTTGAAACAACAAAAGGAAAGTTTGCAAGATGGAAATCACTGTTTTGACGTTATAACTATACTGTTCATGAGCACATTTCTGGGAAAGCAAAAAGCATTCCTGACTTTTTAACAAGACAATATTTGACACAGAAGTATGCTGTTAATTTTGAAGAAGTAGGCCTGAAGCAAGTGAGCCTGAAACAAGTGAGCCTGGTGCAAGCGAGCACGAGGCAAGCGAGCATAGAAGTTCAAAGCTGCCTCTTGAAATCAAGGTAATACTTGGCAACGGCAGGACAAGTTCATATGATAGGGGGAGTAGTTGGAACAAATGAAGTAAAAGTTCATCTGCTTTGACTACTCCGCCTATTAATTGATCTTGATATTGTGTCTTGTAAATTATCCTTGTACCTTGCCATCTTCATCAACATTTTGTTGTTGGCTTTTTCATGCTAAAATGCTCCCCCTTATGCTACTTCCAACTTCAACAAGGTTCTGTCAAGTAAATTCATAAAAGGTAAGCATGCATCATCATTCCATACTCTCTCAAATCTCCCTCTCTCTATCATTTTTTTTTGAATCATGCTTACTGCCTCTCCATCCTCCCTCTTCTACAACATTACCATTTTTAAGCAACAAACTCCATAAATGCTTGGACTTCTCAATCATCTCCTCATTTTTTTTTTTTAACGCAATAAGTCCTCTATTGCAATCATATTCAACAAACTCTTTATGATACAACTGCTATTTTTTTACTTTGGTTTTATCCACTTTGTTTACTTTTGTTGCACTTTCAAAGTCATCTGCAATGATATCAACACACTACACATTATGGGAATAAGGCATTCACATTTGTATCTTCCACTATTATATCTAATTAAATATCATCTCCTTGCAACTACACCATTGTAACACCACTCTCTTCTATAGTGTCATCTTCTACAACAACACCACTCACTACTGCAACATATATCCATTACAACTTTTCCATTGTTTCTTGAGTTTCATGTACAAGCTCCTTTACCCCCAATCTTTCCTTATTGTATTTTGCTACAATTAATTCTTCTACACCTTTATTTGGAATTATATTAACATCACACACTTCCAAACAATAATGTTTTTTTTTTAATTTTCCAAGGGTGTCAGATAATCGACGACCAAAGCAAAGGCAACCGACGAATTTGCCATAGATCCAACGGCAAAATACGTCGGTGCTCAGCCATTTTCTGCTGTGAATGACATCGGTTTTCTGACATCCACAGTGCACAAAACCGATGACTTTGCCATAGATATGACGGAAAAAGACGCCGGTGCTCAGCCATTTTTCAGTTATGAATGGTGTCAGTTTTCCGACATCCACAGTGCACAGAACCGACAACTTTGCCATAGATCCGACGGCAAAATAGGTCGATGATCAGCCATTTTCAGTTGTGAATGGCGTTGGTTATCCAACCACCATAGTGAAAAATACCGATGCATATTGCATAGATCCGACGACAAAAAGTTGTCGGATCCAAGCCCTTTTCTGTTGTGAAGGGTGTCGGTTATCCGACTGAAGATGGTGTCAAAGATCCAACGACATCCGAGCCATCGGTTTTAATCCAAAAATGGACCGACATTAAAACAATACTGAGGTTGTCATATAGTCGACCACAAGATGTAGAAAATCCGACTTTGTGGCCATCAGATTTTGGGTCCAAAAAACCTAGTGCGGGTTGGAGACACAACTACAATTCAGTACAACGTACCATCCCTAAACTAATGGAAAAATAAAATGAGTAAACCAGATCCTTGCGGACATGCTGAGAATGTATGTCATGAACAACCCCACAAAGTGGGAAGACTATTTACACCTCGCAGAGTTTGCTTACAACGGTTATCAAACCTCCGCCAAAATGAGCCCTTTCGAAGTGCTCTATGGAAGGAAATGTCGGACACGTGTGACTTGAGATAGTCCGGTAGATAGACTTATGTTAGGCCCCGACCTACTAAAAGTCTTGGAAAAACTAGTCTCCAAGGTACAACTAAACTTGAAAGAAGCACAGAACCGCCAAAAGAGTTATGCGGACAAGAAGAGAAAAGACAAAGACTATCAAGTCAGAGAGCATGTTTCCCTAAAAGAAAAGGAAAAACGAAGCTCTTTGAGCTTGGGTCGATGTGGGAAACTAGCCCCCAGGTTTTGCGTACCTTTTGAGATACTTGCCAAGAAGGGCCCAGTGGCGTATGAGTTAGCCTTACCAACTCTTGTAAAAGTTCATAATGTTTTTCATCCATCATTATTTAAGAAATATGTATATGATACTAAACATGTAATTGATTGGTCTTTAGTATAGGTGGAGCCCGAAGGGGAGTTCATGCCAGAACCACTCCACATTCTGGATAAGAGAGAGGTGCAACTTAGGATGAGGACCATTACCCAGCTGAAAGTGCAATGGAGGCACTTCGGACTAGAGGAGGCTACTTGAGAAAATGAAGCAACCATGAAGGAGGCATACCCCGCCTTGTTTCATGACTTCATTTATAGTCCCTAGAAACACCAGGACGGTGTTGTTTCTAAGTGGGGAGCGATGTTATATCCCGAATTTTGGACTGACTATTTTTTTATTTTATATTGGGCCACGGCTCCAACACATATGATTTATTTTGATTATTGGGAATAAGCCCTAGTGCACATGATTTATTGTTTATAGATTGACATATTGGGCATGGACCCTGACTGATTTCATTATTTGATTATATACTGGGCAAGGAATCCCTAATGTTGTGATTCATGTTTCTTATCATATGATGTGAGTATAAAACCCTAATATACTGATACGATCTTTTTATTACCTATTTTGCAGTGATGTGATTGACATGATTGACTTATATGGTGTGTTGAGCGTGGAATCAAGAACACATAGATGACCTACATACTGGGAAAAAGGCCCGATGTACCTAGAGGACATATTATGTACTAGGAGTAAGACCCGATGTACATTGAGTGTTGGGCATAAGCCCTGGAGTACTCCAGGATTGATAAATGAATATCAGATCCAAGGCAACTTAAATATTCTATATGTGCCTCACAACCCCATTCTAGCACTAGTGTTGAGCAGGAGGCTCTGGAATTACACTACCGTAATGCCCATGTCAAAGTGTTGAGTTAAAAGCTCTGAAGAGCACTCGGGGTTACTAGATCTCAAAGTGTTGAGTCGGAAAGACTCTGAATAACACTTCTATTTTCATCACATTTATTTAAATTGGTTAAGTAAATCATTTTCTATCTATCATCATCTTTTTTATTATCATTCTCTTATGGTAATCAAAGAGAATTTCCTGCTCCAAGAAACAGAAACAGTCCAACACAAATTTCCATATCTGAACCAACAGTGAACCTAGGGCCTCTATCTCTTATTGCATGTTGGAACTAGCTTGGGGGGATCTAGTTAGAACCAGGAACGGTTCAAGGGTCATGGTTGGTAGGATCATGGTAGCCCCAAATTTATCCAGCTAGAGCATCATTTTGACAAGTCATCTAAGCAAAGAGGTTGTTCTACTAATTATTGTTTGAGTGTGCAGGCCTCTACCGAAATAGGTCAAAATTCCAAGACTACTAGGTATGAATTTACTAAACCAACTTGTTAACACCCATATATATTTTTTACAATATGCAGTTGAATGGGAGGGATGGAGGGTCAAAATGTACCTGGTAGAGAACCCGAGATATCCTCCATGCTCTAGATCTAACTGCTAATGGGAAACACTAAGGGGTCTAAGAAGAACCAAATGTCCAAAAGATGAGAAAATGTTGAAGTATGGCTATTAATAGGCGAGAATCACACTTTATAACCTATAGTCCGGTCCAATAATGAGACACTAAACATCACACCGATCTATGCCTTCGATTAGGTGTGGGGATAGGATCCACGACCCTATATGGAATACCGCATAGCTAAGTTGCGAGGAGGATAGGAAAAGGGCAGATTCGATGAGCCTTTCCCGCTAGCCAAGTGTCAGCCGCAGATCGGGAGCATGTGATGGTATGAACAAGTGGAAAGATCCATGGCTCGGACAGTGAAAGGGGGCACATCAATGACTGTCATAGATGATCGTATGAAGAAGTAGCGCATTGGATAGAGAAATAGCGGATGCGATGAACCTTTCCCACCTGCCATATGTCAGCCTCAGAGCCCGTCGCACAGAGGAAGAAATCGTAGTAGGGACCACTTGGGTACATGTGAGGCCGCCTTATAGAGAAGTGTGTATAAGATGAACGATGTAGATGAAAAGTTGAAATCAGATCCGACAGTAAAGAAGAGTAGGCTTTCAAATCAAAGGATTAAGAAGCAGCTGATCTGATGGTAGGGAATAGGCAGGTGAGAAACCGATGGTGGAGATTAAAGGACAGCAAGTAAAGAAGGGCGGGAGCTATTTTAGCATGGTTATATATATAAGAAACAACCATGAGGGTTGACATTTGTTCTCAAAGATTATTGAATTCAGGAGGGACCTCGGCATGCGACAGATGGCGAAGGCGACAGAACCTCCAGTAGCCTGTTCAGAGCTTCTAAACCGACAGGTAGGGCCTTGTAACCGCCCTTTCTCTTAAAAAGTTGAATCTTTGGTCATAATATGGGACATAAATAGGCTTCTACTAGCTATAAATCTAGGGTGGCCCTAGAAGATAGGGATGCGGATGTGTTTGACCCATGCATTTGGCTCTTTGCCCCTGAAATTAAAACAAAGTTAGATGCTCTGCATGAATAGGGTTTGGAAATACACGGGGTTTTTAGGTCGTCTTTTGTTTTCTTTTGCCTAGACCAAGTAGCCTCTTTCCCCAAGTTTGTAACATGGTGCTCCGCGAATTACTCCGAGTCCACAAGGGTAATCATGGATGCCCTAATGTCTAAAGTTTTTTGTGTTTTAGATGTGTTGGTTGTAAAGAATTCATTTTTTGTCCCCGAGTCACAATACCAGAAGTAAGAAAGTTTTCAAAAGAGTCTGTGGTTTCCCTGTTCCGTCAAATCACCCTAGAATGCCGTCGAACTTTCCTAGCCACATGTCTAAAACCTCACTCCGAATTTACAGAAAAGTCGTACCCCTTGAACTTCAACCTTTTTGATGACGATACCCAGTTGGTCTTCTCACTGTTGGCTCAATTCTTAGGTTTAGATACTGACCAATGGGTAACAGAGGTCCAGCTGAGTCTACTTTTTAGAATTAGTATTTGTTTAGCAAGGTATGACACTGGACTCATCCCGCCTCTTAGGTTTGATGAATTTTTAGCAGAAAGAATGCATGTATAGTTGGGAAAATTCCCAAATACTAGATTTTTCAGATACCAGACATAGCTTATGAAGATGATCCTGTATAGTAATGCGGAAAGCCCACATTTTCACCCTTTACTTGAGACAAATGCTTTGCTGGACAATGTGTTTTATTATTTCAACTGTGTTTTACCCCCTGTGTATAAAGTCATTTTTGGGGAGGGATTGTCGAGAGTACTGCTCGAGATGAAGTCAATGATGCAATTAAAGGGTGAAGTGGCCATTGGAGACTAGTTCCTTTTGAAAGATGCTATAATCATTAGCCTGTATGGTTTTGTGAAGAAACCCTATGTTTTTCCTTCCTTTGTGACATTAAGAATCTTTGCCCTAAAGTTTATCAGGAAGAAATTGAGCTTGGAAGAGGTATTATTCTTAGAGCTTAAAAAGGGCACTGATATAAAATACCCTTGGAAAGTGGGTCTTTTCATTGTGAAGATCAAGAAGGCTTTACCAGAGATAGATGAATTGATGAGACTTCTAGGGTTCAAAAAGGACATAGCTGTTGAATACGACCCCCTGCATGTCATTTCTAAAAGAAGGAAGGAGTGTAACCTAAGGGATTTTGAACACAAGGAGCCAGAAAGGGCACTCAAGAAATGGAACCTGCTACAATGGGAACCCGAGGCAAAAGAAGTTCCACATTTGCCAGAAATAGAGCCTATGATGTCTTATGTATTGATGAATATCAAACATGTGCTAGATGCTGGGGAAGTGGACCGAAAAAGAGATTTGGAGGAAATTCAAGATATGGATACTGAAATGGGGGGTGAACAAACGACCTAGGATGGTAGCACAAGCTGAGGTGTATGATGAAAATACTCAAGTCGAGTCATTTATTTCCCTCACTGAAGAAGAATTGGTTGGTGGGACACCCCAGGAAGATTTGACTGTCTGGATGGATAATTAAAAAGAGGATAACGAGGGGTCTCCAACCCTTGAAGTTCAAATAAGAGAAT
Source organism: Larix kaempferi (assembly GCA_027924585.1). Taxonomy (NCBI): domain Eukaryota; kingdom Viridiplantae; phylum Streptophyta; class Pinopsida; order Pinales; family Pinaceae; genus Larix; species Larix kaempferi. Next base: position 1,524,419 of record BSBM01000450.1, on the reverse strand, counting down.
ACAAGTTTCACGATGTTAAAAAAGATGATAATAGTAGTAGATTCCGATCTAAAGCTGATCTGTGCGAGCAATATAAATAGAATAGACAGGTCTCTACCCAGAAGCGTTTTGACCTGATGCCGAGAGCCAATAATTTGTCCAAAACTAAGACTTCCTTATTAACCAATAGAGATGAGAAGGATAACACTTTAAATTTAGCAGTATCGATAGAAGCCGAAGTAACAGAGATGAAGCTCAGATGGGATACAATACCAGTACCTGACAAGATCCATTTTCACAAACAGATTGGTGATCTTATCCATGTTGATTTTGTGAAAGCGGCATTGAGAGGTGATAACTTGGAAGTTACTGTAGGGAAGTTAGAGAATCAGCTAAAGCAGAAAAATATTGAAAATCGAACCCTTCAGCAACATGTAAAAAAGTTACAAATTGACTTGGTTGGAGTTAACGGGGGAAGAAAGGCCACGAAGCAGCTACTAGCTGATAAAAAAAAGCTAATTTCAAACCTGTAGAAAAAGGAAAAAGTCTCTAACACCCAGATGATCCAAGACCCCGAGGAAACACAATTTGAAATACAAAGGGAGGCTTTATCTAAGGAATTGGATGATTGTAAACTAGAAATACTAAAGCTTTCTGGAGAGAAAGATAATTGGAATAAGCAGAAAATAAGCCTAGAAAAGCAACTTGAAGATCTAAAAAGTAACTTGTCCAGTCTGAACACACGGCCTACAAATGTGAGTGAAGGTGGCGATGAAGACAGTACCAATAATATGGCACAGGCTATGTCAAATGTCATCCTAAGAGACATTGAGATTAAGGAGCTAAGGGAAAGAGTGTGGAAAGTAGAAGAAAAGAATAAGAAGCAGGAGGAGGAGACAAATTCCCTCCAGGAGAAGTAGAGGGAGTCGATTGAGTAGAATAAAAAACTCACTCGTCAAGTTCGAGGGCAGGCTGCTATGCAGGGGTGTAGACATTTGGTGTGGGATAGGGTATTTAAAGAGGTTGAAGGTTTTTGGCCATACTTGGAGTTCATAAGAGTCAAGGAGAATACAATCAGTGATGCTTTGTCAGGATGTGTAGCCGCGAGAGAAACTTTAGCCCGAAAATGCAAAGAAACAACATTAAGTGTTCTTGCCTTTTTAAAAGATTTGTCAGAAGAAGAAAGGATCATGTTAAACATTGGGAACTGGATCGTGATAATTGCTGCGGCTCAAAGAGTTTTGGGGAAGTATGCTCAGGTGGAAAGCATGGAGGCCAAAGCATAAGATATGAAAAGGAAGGTAGCAAAATTCAGAAGATCATTTGGTAAGCTAAATGAAATGGGACTACCATCCTTTTGGGATGATAATATAGAGCTAATCTGTAAAAGCGCTTACAAAAAGAATATCTGGGCTATATGAATGGATCACACGAAGTTCAAACATATGGAACAGTTGCTCATAGGAAAAATTTAATGGAAAAGATCGAAGACGACTTTGAAGTCTTCAACAAATTGATTGTCATTGGCGAAACGCTTCCGCCAGCCTCCTATTCTGACCATATTGAAATCCAAGTGATGGTGAAAGAGATGACAGATTATGACCTCCCTTTAGCTGAGCACTGGGCTGCTACAAATGGATATGCAAATATGAGATATACTCTCCGCTAGCTACAGTAGCTGTCTAATTTTTATGAGTTGTTAAATATTGTTTGAAAGGTCCGAAGACACTTAAGACATTTTCAATTTTTTATATAATTTGTAATATTTTTTGAGGTCGCTAAATGGATAGCCAGCTGGAACTTTTATCTTTACTATGTTTGTTTTTACTATAAGGTTAATCTCACTCAGTGATAATACAGGTAAATGTAAGAAATAGTTAGGCCAACTCTGCTTGTTTTTGTTTCAAAGCAGTTATGGCAAACAAATTGTTGATGAGGTGTCATTTTGTTGTAAAACATTTTGGTTTAGATGAGTCGAGCAAAGGGCTCCCAGCATCTATATATGTGATGTAATAGAATAATGAAAGGGTTGAAAATCTTATCTGAAAGCTTTTGGTATTTTGAGGATTAGTTTGTAAGACATTTTTGAGCCGTTTTAATAAAGTTTGCAGAGCTGAAGCCTGCTTTTTCACAAGGATTCCTGTGTAATTGGTCTAGTAGTATGTATTTTCCTTTTTCCTATGTGAGATTGTGTTTCTCTCTTTGTTATTCCATTCTGTGTTATTTCTTTCATGCTTGGATCAGGGTAACGGTTAAGTGGAATTCATAGAAGTTATGCTCTGCTTAGCTTTTTCCAAGTATTTCACCAACATATTCTACTAAAGTTGATGTAGGATTCATCTTGGTATGCCTTACATTGATGAGCTGTTTCTTTCCTCTTCTGTTCCACAAATTAAATCTCTTTGACTACTAGTTGCTTGGTACCTTGCCCTTGTAAATGCATTTGCAGAACCTTTGTGAATGATGTTTCAGAGTTTGTTAAATATGACTCCATTGCCCAAATGAAATTCATATGTTTTCAACCAAACAGTGGTTGAATAATTTTTGTTCCAAATAGAAATATGATCTTCTGTATAATTGTTGTAATTGAATATCTTTGCCGTGAATGTTGGTGTTTCTTTTTCATTATTGAAAATCTTGATTATTCCAGTCTTTTCATGAGATTTTAGAGAGATCCCTCTCTGTCTGTGTTGGGTCAGTAGCATAGGACAAATATTGGTTAGTGGTTACCCAGAATTACCCTCTTTCAGCCTTGGGGGTCAATTTCGGTGTTAACACAGTTATTTCAAGTTATGTTGGAAGCCATACATTTAAGTTAGGATTATTATTATAGTATTGTTAGTTTTCCCTAAACATTTAACAACATTTAATTCTCTTATAATGCAAGGGTCTTTGGGCATAGGCCCTCGAGTTGTTTGTTTCATCATAGGGATAGAACTCTGTACCCATATTTTTTTTTTAACTCATAAACTTGTTTTAGGAACCGACAGAAGGTCTAGCAGGTCTAGACAATCTAGCCTATGCTAGACAACCAACTACATTGTAAACCTAGAACCCTTTCTTCTTATTAAATTTATGCGACTCAGTTTTTCTGACCAGCAATACCATTTATTCCAAACACTGAAATCGTATATAATGTTTTAAATCAACGTATAGCTAGAATGGTAGTTCTGTTAAAACATTTATGTCCTTGTTTTTATCCCATACTCTCTCTCATCTTTTCTTTTGAAACCCGAATGTTTCCCAACCTAGCTAAGTTTTCCTTTAAACTACTAACACCTAGGTGGAAAACGAGCCAGGCATCGAAACTCATAGCAGCATTACACAACAAGAATCGTAGGCTCAAACCAATCATAATTACTACTTTTTTATCATTCCAGCCATAACTACAATGCCTTTCATATCATCAACTACAGTATCATTTTATTCATTATAGTTATTAGTATTATTTTAATCCCACAAAATAGCATAGACAGGGACAATAGTAATTTAAGTACATTACTGAGAACTCTTGCATCCAAAATGCAGAGTAGATTAGACTTAAAACATTTCATGGAGTTTGGTCTTAACTCATAATCGTTTGACCACACATATCACCGTAAAACCCTGATGGGTATCCAATCCCTCTCATCCAACCAAGAATTAAACTACGTAGATAATAGTTCCAGGATTTGAAACAAATGAGATGGTCCGGGGATTTTAAAACTTAACACGTATTCAGTTTTCAACCGAGAATCCTAGCGAGTATTACTTCTTTTCTACAGAACCAAAATTCACATCCAAAAAAACATTACGATATCATTTATTACCAATAGCCTATTGTGAACATTAAATACAAACACAGGATAAGGGATGGAATCTGCCTACTATTCCTTTCATCAAAACCCTTTCTATTTATTGCAACTACTAGAAAATGCAATAAGAAGAGCCAAACTAAAACCTCTAAGGCATGTAGGTAAACAATCTTAAGGGTTACGTTATTTTCCTATCAACGCATTCTTTTATTAGCAGCTAACATTACAAACTAAGAATTAATTATCCCACTCAGTAGACAGAACTACACTTTTATTCATTTACACGAAGACATCAAACTAAAACCATTCAGGGTATAGCAACAATAGAAAACACAGAGGTTAAGGAATTTAAGTAATTCTTTCATACATGTTCAAATAGCAAAAATGCAGAAGACTGCTCAGTAAAAATAGTATTCACCTCTCAAAACCCCAAATTTATACAACATGAGTTTATCCCTCCTTGAAAGAGGCTTAGAGTTCCCACATAACCAAAATGGCCAAAGCCATTACATCCAAACTAAAAACCCTCCAGCGTTACCCTTCTTTTAAAACCAAATAACACAACCATTAACCGATCCTGCCAAAGGCGACCCTCTCAAGATTTCTCAATACAATATAGTGAGCCAAAAGGTAACACGAAATCCCAAATAGAAACACAACACACCCTCCAAAGATGCGATAGGTAGGAGCAAGGGTTTGGGAAGCCTGGACTTACCATTTCCCAAGCCATCCAATGCCAAGGATGCTGACCACCTGGTAGCAACCCACGCATAGAAGAAACGTAGCTAGCCTTCCATCAAAAGCATCACCAAGAAGTTAAATACAGAGACAATAGTTCATGCTGCATAAAATCAATGGGGAAAAGAACTGGAATGAAATGTATGACATTACCTATCACGTTCACCTTCCCCTGCATATTAAAAAAAGCAACCAATAGGTGCTCTAATCCTGAGCAAAGCTCAGGTCAGAGCACAAACCTCTCGGACGCAATACGAAATAACTAGAACCAAATGAGCCACATAATTGAAAGTTGCTGGTGTAAAACCCAAAGTAAAAACCCTTCTGTATAGCTAGCATCAAGGGCCATGTGAAAATCATATTTTGCATTTAACACTACCAACAACTCCAAAATATTTCGATACTTGACCATGTCTCCTATAGTGGAGAGTACATCACTTTCAATAGCGATATCCAACAAGTAGTTCAAGTGTCAACCCTTAACCATTACACTCTTTAGGCTTAGAGTAGTGTTAGGACTAGGAAGTAGATACCCTAGGTAAGTGTCTTCATAGGCATACCTGCAAAACAAAGTTACAATTAAAATGCATTAGCGAAATTCGCTAAGTAAGTCAGGAAGTCCCAATACTTACACCTTACCTCTTGGAAGCTCGGTCGGGGGTACTTTTCCTTTTGAAACACCAGTGTTCAATCTTGAGCCTAAAACTTTCATCATCAACAGTCCATCTTGATTGAAGATACCAATTAGACTTTTTAAATATGCATATGATTTCTTAAAACAGTAAGAATGCGGTTTTTATTATATTTACTCTAGCACTTGAACACTTGCGACAGAAATTACATCATATACCCTACACATCGCTTCCACACAACCGAAAAGAATGACAACTAGCGAGACTGTGTTACTTAGGAAACTTAAACTCTTAAATGTTGCAAGTAAGAACAAGTGCATCTTTTCAGTACTGAAGTTAATTTACGAATCATCATCTTTAAAATAAGCTTTTATTGTAGTAACAATTTTTTTAAAATTTTTACTATTTTTAGGGACATTACTGCCACATTATGGCACACAGGATCATTCGTTAGTTTCGAAAGGTCTGGCAAGGTCAGAGTTTCTAGAAAAGGTAAATGGGGTCTGAATGATGGTGATTGGTTTACGGGATCCTGGTAGGGGGAACCTCCCGGGGCTTGGTTTTGGAACTATTGGTTGGGGTTGCCCCCGACCATCGATTGTTATGTGTAAGCATTACCAAAGTTGCTCCATCTGAAAGTTAACGGGTTGCTTCCTGAAGTGTTCATCCATTGTGGTTGGGTGTTAGCCCCTCCTTAATGTGGGTTAAATGTGTTACCACCTCCTCCACCAAACAGTGAAAAAGGGATACTCCCTACATGTATATGAGATGTTTGCACATTTGATAAATGTACATTCTGACCTGTCAAGGGGTTAAACCCACTAATAGATGAGACATACGATACAGGCATCGAGCCTACAAAAGGTTTAGAAGGAGCTATTGTTAACACCCAAAAAGTGCTCACTAGGTCATTTCCTTATTCACATGACCCATTTGTCCACTTTTCCACAATTTCAGCCTCTAAATCCATCAAAAGGTCACCAAAAGACCATAATACACCCCTTTTCCCCCTCAAAATGAATATTTTCCCCCCAAAAGCATAAAAAACCCTCAAAAAGGGTTCAGAATTCCCAAAAATATTAAAAGGGAATAAAAATATTAAAAATATTCCAAAAAGGAAGAAGGAGGGAAAAAGGTACCTAAACCATGTTGGTAAATACCATTGGTTTCCTCAAAACCATAATGGTATTACCCACCACCAAAAACTATAAAAGGTGGTAGGGGCTCCTCACTTTCCATCCATCCATCATCCTATCCTAACGCTATCAAAATCTACCCTGAGACTGTTGGCCATTTTTAGCATCTTGGAGAAGAGACCTTTGGAACTTGGAGTTGCTCAACATCACATCCTCACCATTTGACGTATCTTAATACAAAACATCTATTCTTTTATTTCTTGTTCTTTCCATGAATCATTTTTAAATTTATTTGTTATATGCACATGTTAGTTTAGATTTAGATTTAATTCATAATCGTTTTTGCTTTCTATATTGAAACTGCTATCACATTGGGGATAGGTGCCCATTGCACAAAGCTTGGATGCAAAACCAAGCAAACAGTTTTTTGGCTACTCTGCTGGCTTCGAATTCTTAGATCTTGGTTTTTTGCTTTAGATATTAGTTTTTGTTAGATTTAATCATTTTAATTCATAGATCTTCCATCCTAGACAGCAGATCCATTGTTGTTCTAGATCTTGGCCCTTTTTATTGCCATTAACAGCCTAAAATTTCCATTTTCGGGTTCATTTTTTGGCGTCCATTTTTCACCTTTCGCCTCGTGGGTTTTCTCTCAACAGTCGCGCGGCTCATGGCGACCTCGCGGCCTTTTTCCGCATGGCATTCCGCCACTTCGCAGCCATTTTACGCACTGCACATTGCTGCTTCGCGGCCATTTGCTGTGCTGCACATCGCGACTGTGTGACCGAAACCCGTGCTGTACATCGCGACTTCACGGCCATTTTCCGCGCTGCACATCGCAACTGCGCAGCCAAAACCCGCACTGCACACCGTGGCTGTTTCCCCAAAACCTGCGATGCTGTTGTTTTGAATTCGACCAATTTTTTAGAAAATTTTTTGCTGTATTTTTTGCTCATTTAGCCTATTTTACAACATTATTTTTTCTGCATTTTTACAGCCATACTAAAGCTTTTTCTATTTATATATGCTCCATAAAAATCTTTTTAAAAATTTTTAGTAATTGAAAGAAAGATTTTCTGCATTCTATTTAGATCAAAGGTTTTACTGTTTATATGCTCAATAGTTTTCCCAATAAATTTTCTAAGAGATCCATTTAATTCTTGAAATATTTATGTTATTTGCTTCCCTTTAAATTATTTCAAAGATCCATTGTTTTTTAATAGTTTTTTCAAGCATTTACATTTCAAAAAATGCCTTTATTTTTTGCAAACTGGAAGCGTCTTTTCTTTCATTTGTAATCAATCTCCCAAGCGAGGAAAATCAAGTTCATATTGATAACCACACTTGCACCCACTCTGCCACATTAATCAAATTGAGCCTTAAAATCTACCTTAACTCAACAAACTTTTTAACCCCACTTGGGGAACACTTAAAAGAATCTTGTAGTTAGGTAGAATTGAGGGGATAGGTGTACCAATAACACCCCTCAAATATTTACATTTGAGACATAGTGGTTGTCTTTAAGGTCCCTAAAATCTCTTATAATTTTGACATGGTTATCAACCAATTTAATGGGAAGGCATCTCCCTTAGGAGGATTGAAGTAGCCAGATTGGTTCCGGAAGCCTGAGTGAAATACCGCAATCCATTCAGTAACCGAAGGATAGCTTTCGAAGTTCTCGGTGTACACCCGAATGGGGGTACAGTGGCGATAGAACCAAACTGCAGATTCACCCAATCGAACATGTCATGAACGGGGTATCGTAGTTGCCACTCTTTAGAATTGTCTACCCGGTGTCCCTCCCGGTAGGGGGATATCTAGCCATTGATTCAACACTCTATATTGTCTGACTTGGATTTCATCACCTTGCAGATAATATCTTTTGTTGACTAACAATACTTCTAGTTAGGTGTTTGCATGATAAAATACCCACCTTTGGTCTAGTGAGCACCACTTTTTTCTAGGAGCTGTTTGACTTTTGGTATTCCGACCAATTTTTTGGATCCCTCCACTTATTATAGCACAGCTGTTATAATAAGTGCTTTTGAGGTTGGTTGTTGGCCTGAGAGTCTTTATTTTTTCACTCCCCTCTTGCACTCATTGTTGCACTAGGGTTTCGAGTTTTTTACATCACCACCTTCCACTGAAATTTTTAAATATTTCTCACCATTGAGAATTTAAGACGATCTCGCCATCTTCAGGGTGAACCCCCTTAGTTCGGTACACTTGGGTCTACACTTCATAGATGTAGAGCCTTATCCCTTGACTCGACATGTCATCGGCCAAGAACACATTCATCCGATTCTGACACGCCTCACTGCACATCTGATTCCGAGGATGAATCCAAAAACCCTACTGAAAGATCACCAACCAACCCCATGGCTGGATCACAATACAACCCCCTCTTCACCAGTGCTATTGGAGATACATTGACAAACCCTTCTACTACTATGCCACCCATGGTAACAACAACCCCTTTAGGCATGCCTAATATAGGGGGCACTCCATCTTTAGGTATGCCAAACACAGGACTACCTCCTATTATGGGTATGCCCAACATAGGAATCACACCCCCTCTCATTACCGCAACCCAGATCCCAGGAATTCCTTGCCCTATTCCTAACCCCTCTGCAACCCATGTTGCATTTGGGAGCGCTGGACCATCCCACACCACAACAGTTGGAGGACACATACCTTCAGTACCTAGCATACCCTTAGGGGCCACTGGACCACTACATAATGCCACCATTAACAGTTATGTCCCAGTCACTACACCACACCCATCTGCTAGTTTACCATACATGGCTAGTCTAAACTTACCAGACCTAGCCAGGTTAACAAACAATCCTATCAGGCACAACCCTACATGGCCACCCATTCCTACAAAGATCCCCTCGGACATCCCCAAGTTTGAAGGAAAACCTGGGGAAGATGCCCAAAACCACATAATGTCATTTCACCTATGATGTTCATCTAACTCCATAGTGGATGAATCCATTAGACTAATACTGTTGCAACGAACGTTCAATGGCTCTGTAGCCAAGTGGTACATTGAACAACCACATTGTACCCACCATACATTTACCTCCCTCGCCTCCACTTTCCTTTAGTTTTTTCAGCTACCTGTACGCTATGATGCAGGAGTTGAAATACTATTGTCTTGCAAACAAAACACAGCTACCCACATCACCGACCATATCCATGAGTGGTGCAAGCGTCGTAGCCTTTGCAAGATAAAACTGGATGACCGTATCTTTTTGGATTGGTTTCTCAAATCACTCCTACCCCTCATAGCCAAAGATATAGCTTCCAAGTGACCCCAGTCAGAAGAAGAAGCTGTCTTAAAAGCTCAACAATTCGACCTGATTTATGCCCAGTCATGCTATCTCTACACCATCATACCAGATGCCCCACGAGGCGATTCTTCACGCGGTGACACTCTAGGGGCATCATATGCAGCTGATGGTATTATCATCCAAGTCACGGCACAAAATAAACCTTTTAGCATGGTGAGCACCATAAATGCCCCAGACCTCTCTAGGGCTACATCTAATTCTGGAGTGACGACTTCGTATTCTCCAACGAATCAGAATCATCACACTCATGGACCCTCTTGTCCACCACATTACTTTGGGAAAGCGCCATCGACATATGTACCAACCATATACTATAACCAACCAGCCACTCAGAACCCAATTCATTTACCGGCCCAACCAATGTATTACCCCCAGCAAGCTACACCAGCTAACCCAACACTTCCAATAGCTCAGGGTTACCAACAACCCCAGCAGGCGACTGGACCTCCTCTAGCCCCACCAGCTTATTATCCACCACAACCTGCTCCCGCACCTGCGACACCCCAAAATCCTCCCACTACTCAAGGGAAAGTGTACACACAACACAATTAGCCCCAACCCCAAAATAAAAAATGCAACTAGGGCAGATAACAAAACCGCGGAAGAGGACATAACCGTGGCAACAACCAACAACATAATCAAGGTCCACCACCACCCAATCCTCCAAATAATAACAACTCTACTCCCCCCAAATAGAATCCTGGTCGTCATCCCAAGCAGGAAAAAAACAATAGCCTAAGAACAAACCATTCATGTTCTATATGTGGAGTCTATGACCACTACACTCACAACTGCCCCCATTTAGAGAAAGCACGTAAACTTTGGGCTGACAATGCCCAATGCTAGGGCCACGCTGGACAACCAGCTCCACTTAATCAAACGCAACCCATGATATTGCAAAACCCATTAGCAAACCAAGGAGTATTAAATACTCGCCCAATGGATCCCCCACAATGATCTGCTGCATCTTAGCAGCAAATCACCTATGCCGCAACCAATTATTAGCATACTAATTTAGGCACACATCATTTATTAATGAAGTCATCCAATGACATTAACCTCCAGACTTGCAGGAATCAGTATGGCCCACCCCCAGAAACTCCTCCCACTGACACATCCACATCCCTTCCACCCGATCAACCACTACGCATACCAAATATGTCGTTGGATGGAGGACCTAAAATCCCTCACATCCCTTGGTGAAGGATTAATAACAATCCTAATGCTCGCGTAGCATCCAATTATAACGTTGTGGAAGACCTATCACAATCCCCTACTGCTATGTCTGCTTTAGAGGTACTGAAAACATGCCCTACACAACGAAAACTACTACTATCCACCACCAGAGGAGTAGACCCTGATGATACACACATGATGGCTTTCGACTTAGACCAAGCCGAACCTCGATTGCCATCAAATTTGGTCTTCTAGGTATCACTAAACATTTGAAACCTTGTTGTGCATTGATCAATCATCGATGAAGGAGCTTCAACCTGTGCTATGTCCACTCTTGTGTGGCAGAAAATTGGCTCCCCCGCTTTACAAACATCCACCACAGCATTACAAGCTTACGAAGGGCACTCAGCTCAACCACAACACCTCTTAGCGAACGTACCCATAGAACTAGGTGGCAAATTAGTTCTCATCGACATCGAAGTGATCAATGCCTAGCTCAACTACAACCTCCTTCTTGGACATAGCTATATGTACAAAATGAAAGCTGTCGCTTCATTTGTGTTTCGCCTCATGATGTTCCCACATGAAGGATGCGTTATTAAGATTGATCAACTCACATACTATGATCCTAATGCCCCTGCAACCCCTCAAAATGTGCTGCCAATGATTGAACAAACCGTTCAAACTGTACCGACATCATTTGCCTCATCAATTGGTCCTGGAATCTACACCGAGTCACCTATGACTTCCACATTTCCATCGATCCCACCACCTTTACCAATAACAAAAACATCCAATTTGTGCACCCTGTCACACACCACATAGCAGCCCTCGTCACTACCACAAACACCCACAGTGCCTACTCATATTGGAACAACGCCAATTCATACTATCCCGTTCTTGTTCCCATTTTCCAGAGTGGTCAATTCGCCAATAATGGATACACTCAACCTTCCTGGTTTAACATTAGGGATACCCGTATGGTACTTACTTGCTCCGAACCCTACGCTGACTCCAACTGTTATTTTACAACTGGTACAACCTATCCCTACTACCAACCACCCACCCCCTCCTGTCACTCATCTACAAAACACACCACCCCTAGTAGTGACTACGACATCAATGTGTAGAAATGCCCTACCTCCATTACGAAACACAGGGGATAGAGGCCCACAAACTTATAACACTGGATCCATAACTCGCACCCCCCCAGCAACCCCCAAGGTATCCAAGAACCCCCCCAACTATTTTCATTCCCCCTAAGTGCTCCTTGTGTGACGATGTAGGCCACGCCACTCATCAATGTCCACAATTACCTGCATTCCAAGAACACATGAATATGTTGGATGATGACACCGAAATTCCAGTGATAAGACTTGAGCCACCTCCTCAACCTCGTGACAAAACATTTCGCACTAACCACCCTTGTGCGATATGCGACATTTATGGTCATTATTCACACCACTGCCCTGATCTCCCAGATTATAGAGCAACTTTATACGAGATGAACAATGCTAACTTAGAGATATCTCCTCCCCTCATCGAGGAGATCTACCCTCTGAAATCATCTTCTTCGGAAGAAATCAATACCATCTATATGATTTCAACCACATACAAACCCGAACTCGTTGATTTATGGTCTAATTACTTTCGTATTGATGAGCAAATTCTAGAAACACTCACTACATCGGACTACCCTTGGGATGATATGCACCACCAATCATACTTCCTCCTTGAGGTGTCTACATCCACTGTGGAAAACAAACTATCAGTCGAATCAAAAGATTTTATACCAACTAAGGTTGATTGGTTCAAAGACCCCATCCCAGCACCAGATGCCTTCGAAGAGGGGAATATGTCCAGCATTTCCCCTATTATACAAATCGACATTTCCACCACACCTAGAAAACCTAAGCTCATATCGCTAGGAGCATCATGCACTCAAGCGGAGACTCAGGTATATAAGAAACTCTTCCAAGAGTTTCGTGATGTCTTCGCCTGGTCTTACACTGACATGCCTGGCCTCGATCCTAACATTGTGGAACATCACATCGACTCTTGGCCCCATGTGCCTCCTGTACGACAGAAACAACCCCCGATTCACCCGTCTAAGCTCCCAGTTGTCAAGGCTAAGATTGAGAAACTCCAAAAAATAGGATTCATATATCCTATTGCCTACACCACCTGGGTTTCAAACCCAGTGCCAGTAAACAAGAAAGTGTGCACCATACGCGTTTGTACTGATTTTCGAGACCTCAACCTCACTTGTCCCAAAGACAACTTCCCCACACCATTCATTGACAAACTAATCGATGAATGTGCGGGCATGAGGTCCTTTCTTTTATGGATGGTTTCTCTGGATATAACCAAATCAAAATCCGTAAAGAACATCAATACAAGACAGCTTTCACTACCCCATGGGGAACCTTCACCTATCGCGTCATGCCTTTCGGTCTCAAGAATGCTAGATCCACTTTCCAACATGCCATGACTTATTGATTTCACGATCTACATAGAATCATAAAAGTTTATCTAGATGACCTCACCGCTCGATCTAAGAAACGATCGGACCATTTAGACGACCTTCGACAAGTTTTATTGCGCTGTCGAAAATATAACATCCACTTGAACCCACTCAAGTGTGTCTTTTGCGTTACAGCAGGTCACCTGCTGGGGTTTGTCCTTTCAGAAAAAGGCATCACTGTAGACCCCTTGAAAGTTTAAGCCATTGTAGACTTACCGTCACCCCGTACATTAAGACAACTTCAAATCCTTCAAGGGAGGTCCAACTTCCTCCATCGCTTTGTCCCTTACTATGCCACGATGGTCCACAGTTTCCTTCGACTACGATATCTGCATACCCATTTCATATGGGACCAACAGGTAGAATCAGCTTTCACCGACTTAAAGAAAGCACTCACGAACGCCCCATTGATCTCTCCTCCAGATTTCACAAAAGATTTCACCCTCTATGTTTCAGCATCCGAATATGCCATATCTGGAGTTCTTGTCCAAGAAGATACTGCTCACCAAGAGCATGTCATCTACTATGTGAGCCAGACCTTGTCAGGCCCACCCCTCCGCTACCCACATGAAGAGAAGATGGCCCCCGCCATCATCTTTTCAGTACAAAAGCTGCGACACTACATTCTCCTCAGCCACACCACGGTTGTAGCCAATTCCAATCCAATGGTTTACCTCTTGACACATCGCCTCCTTCAAGGCTGCGTAGCTAAATGGGTGATTATCCTGCAAGAATACGACCTAACTTTCAAAACCCCAAAGAGCACCAAGGCCCTAGCACTCGCTCAACTCATCACAGATCTCCCATCCTCTTTGTCATCACCCACTATAAAAACGGACCTCATTGACGACCACATTTTCATCATTTAATCTGACGACCCATGGTACGACGACATCTTAATCTACCTCTGCACATAAAAATTTCGACCCAACATCGATCATGACAGATGCCATTGTATACAACACCACGCCCCCTGATATCTCCTATTAGGCGATGTACTTTATCGACACGACCTCGATACCATCTTATGACGCTTCCTATCTCATGACAAAGTAGAAAAAGTCCTTAATGAATGACATAGCAGTGCTGTTGATGCCTCGGATATCATAGCATCAATCAGAAAGGGATTCTCCCCGATAGATTATCCCAATTAGATTATCTACCGTTTGGTATAGGGAATCCGTCTAGTTAGCGGTTCCGACAACCGTGGTTTTGGAGTTTTATTCCAATTATACAGGTTATGGCCCGATCCACCGTTCTTTTGATTTTTATGTTTTATAATGATATGCAAGTGCCTAGTCTAAGTTTAATCTAAATGCAAGACTGGAAAACAGATCTAATTTTAAGACTAAAATAAATCTAACTATCCCTGCAAGGAGCGAATTTAAAGCATGAGCAATGAGCTGTAAGAGTATTTTTAAAGAATAAACAGGCAGCCATTACATCTTAAAGAGAAAGCTACAGCGAGATAAAAGATATCAGAAGATAGCTTCTAATTACAAATAACACATTTCATTACTCATGAGAGAGAGAATTCATTTGCAAAGAGAGAAGCAAGATCATTTAATACAAATAAAATAATTCAAGACAGTCATATAGATCTCATAGCAAAGAATAGCAGACACAGGAATAATACACAGTGCATCCAATTCTCATTTCAATGCAAAAGGGCGTCCCCTCCAGCTTTTATTAGAAGATTTTATTTTCTTAGAACATATACAAGATAACTCGTACAAGTCTGAAAATAATTCCCTGCCAAAAGTCCTCTACATTCCTTCCTAACTTCTATTTATAATGTTACAAAATGCCCTTTGGGCTGACACCTGGCCTTTTACACTTATCACCTACAGGCTTTTCCCCAAATAATAGACAAAAATGTGACCTCCCCTCTTTAAAGAAAAGTATTTAAAAGGGAAAAGGATAGTTGTCCTCTAACTCTACCTTTTATACATATGATAGCCATAATACAAAAATAGAATTAATGCTCTCGGCGCTTTTAATCCTGGGCATGCGCTTCAGTTGGAAGAGAGGCACCCGAACCAACTGTTGTTGCTGCTGCTACTTGAAGAGAGGCACTCGAAACCCCTGCTGCTGCTGCTGCTACTTGGGAACAAGGAAACGAGCAAGATGGAATTTCTGCTACTACTAGGGAAGTAGAAATCAAGCTTGTTGCTACTCCTGCCACTGCTGCTGCTTTCTTCTCCTCCTCTGCAATGTAACTATACCATATATCCGTGTCCATTATGACTACATTTGCGGAAGCAAGGAGCAAGATTTTCTGAGAAGTCACATTTTTTCTAAGCTCTGCTCCAATGCCTTGAATTTCTGTCACTGCAGCTTGATGCACTTCTTTAAGCAAATGGCTGTGGATTGATGACATTCCAATATAATGTTGGAGGTCATCAATAGCTAGGACATCAATTTTCTTCACATATTCAGTTTGGATGCCCATTTCTTCCTTCAGCTCAGACAAACGTTGTTCTTCACCCAGGAAATCATCGAGGGACTGCAGGAAACTCAATTTGCAC
This sequence comes from Larix kaempferi, assembly GCA_027924585.1. NCBI lineage: Eukaryota > Viridiplantae > Streptophyta > Pinopsida > Pinales > Pinaceae > Larix > Larix kaempferi. Next base: position 1,508,556 of record BSBM01000450.1, on the reverse strand, counting down.
TTGTCATGCACTCCTTGGATTCTTTGATATATAGCTTTAATCCTATCCATTGTCCCTCGTACACTAGCCATTAGCTTACTGCCACAGTTTCTGCAAAATTCCAAAAGGGCTATGTCTTCATTAAAACCTTCCACAAACTTGAAAGGGAGATGCGTGGGGAAATCCACCTTTCCTTCTCTCCATTCTATATGGCTCAGGATATTTGCCTTAACCTGAGTATGCTTAGCTTTAATCCTATGGGCCTCTGCATTAACTTCTTTTAATCTGACCATCATGGCCTTGAGCTTGCAAACTTCATTAGTGATTAGCTCCTGAGTGTCATGCATTTGCTTCAGAATGCTGCAGGATAGCTCATGGAAGGGAGACATGTCTATCGTTCTGCCCTCAGCCTGCTCTAATTGCTCAGTTAATGCCAGCTTGTCTGCTTCTAGCTAGGACACTCTGGTTCCTGCATCATTCTTTTCTACTTCCACAATCATCATCAGGACTGATAGTTGTTCATTTTCTTCTTCTTTCTAGTTATACTTGTCTGATAGCTCTTTATGCTCAGCAGACGGGCTATTATACCTATTCACCACGAGATCCCTGTAGGCTTGTTCATTAGCCACAGTATGTTGTAGCATACGAGCTCTCCTCTTTTTCAATTCATTTTCTCTAACTATATCACCTACATTGTCCAGTGATGCTTTTGTTGTCTCTACAGCGGTAGATGCCATAGCTAAGGGATCCTTATTTGTATTCCGCATTACAGTGATCTCCCGGTGGGTAATGATATCCTCCTGAAAGAGTCTTTTGATCCTCTCTTCCGATTTAGGGACCATTTCCTTTCTCTTCTTATCATAGACAAACTCATCCCATATGGACATGGTATGTTCTTCTGATGGAGTGTACGAGACGATTGGGAGATCTATAATGTCTATTTCTACTTCCGCTGGTGGGGTCTGGGCTACCTGAGCTGGATCTGTTCCCACATTTTGGGTACCAGAGCCACCTGCCTGTGCTGCATCCGCCTCCACATTTTGAGTGCTGGATACACTTGCTTGGGGCACATCTATCTCCATATCCTGGGCACCGGATCCACCTACTTGGGCATCTTCACCTGCTTTAAGCTCTTCTTCCGCTTCTCGCCCTACCTCAGCTTCCTTCCTTATCTCTTCTCCTTCAGCTTGCAGCTGATCTTCATTTTCTTTCCGTTGTCTTTCATCTTCAGCCTCTTTCCGCTGCTGGGATTCCTCAGCCTCTTTCTGCAGCCTCTCACTTTCTGCTTCTTGCTGCAATCTGGCAACTTCAGCCTCTTGCAGTAACCTTGCTTCCTTAGCTTCCTGTTGTGCCCTTGCTTCCTCTCTTAACCTTTGTTATTCTATGGCTCGGGCATCATCAGCTTCTTTCTCGTTCTGCTGGCTGCCTTTCTAGGTCTTGGTAGAGCTAGAACTTGCTCCACTGCCTCGGTGACAGATCCATAGCTCAGCCATGTTTTCGATGCCTCTGAATGCCTCTTCCTCGGCATCATGATAGTGAGCGTACTCAAAATGAGCATAAATTTCTTTACAATGTTCAACAACTTTTCCCTTCCTGTCATTCCTATGGAAGATTACCTCACCGAAGTGGAAGGCTTTCAGCTCCTGAACAAACTCCTCAGCTGAGGCAACCCTGAAGAATTTGTAAGCCCCTATGCAAAAAGGTAGAGGGGGAAAAGAAGCCTTATGCTGTTTGTTAAGTACTGCTCCAATCCCATCCAGGAAAATCTGTCTTACTGCTTCTTTAAGGACCACATAGTTAGTGGCATACCTCGGCAAAATATATGGAGCTTTAGTCCCTCCAAACATTTTGAGGTAGGTGATTTGCTCTGAAAAATAAAAATCCCCGTAATTTTCAAGGACTTCCATAGCATTCCTCGACAGGCAGTTGGGCTCCTCCTTGAATATTTGCTCATATAGGGGCATGATGAACCCCTCACAGATGAGCTTATAGCTGGGTTTGTAATTTTCATCCCACAACATCTTGAAAGCAGTATAAACCGGGGTGTTGGCCTTATCCCATGTGCAGCCTAATTTGGGAAAAGATAACTTGGCCAAAACAAAATCAATAAGATATGAGGACATGTAGAATTCTGCCTTCTTTAAGGCTAGTCCTTCTCTTGCAGCAACTACCATTGAGGCCAAACTATCTGATAGGAGAGTGGCCCCGTCAAACACAGTTCCTTTAAATCCCACGAAGTGGATGATGGGAACCCACTCAATCTTGTACACGGTGCCATCGGGCATGCCGAAGATTCTGCAGAACATCAAGGCGATCAAGCTGAAAGGAGGTCTTAAATTCTGGACGTCATATTCGTCATTACCTTTCTTTCTTAAATTCTTGCCTGCGACCAGTAATTTTTTGGCCATTTCAATGTTGTTAATCTGGCCCAGCCATTCATCAGTCAGAGCTTGCTGGGTGCGGGGAAATTTGTAGGCCGTGGCCAGGTATGCTGGGTGAAATGAAGCAATGGCTATCTTCCCACTGTCATGAATTACTCTTGTTTCCGTATCGGTATGTTGCAGTATCCACCCAATTATTTCAGAACATGGGAGTAGTTCAGGGTGGGTAGAAGCCCTGGCTATGCCTGAAGTCCTGATATTGAGATAAATCTGCTCTTCTTCTAGCAACATATCCGGGATATCTTGGTCTCGGATCATCCTATAGATGTCACCCCATCGAATTTCAGGAGGAATACTGGTGGTGCACCTAGTATCCTAGAACGTAGTCTCAGTCCTAAGTGGTGCTGGATGTGGTTCTGTCATTTTAGCCTTCTTCCTACCACCTTTTGGCATTTTGACTTATCCCTGCTAGCAACCAAATCCAAGTCATCATAAAAAATGTGCAACATGGTGAAAGGTTTTAACAAAGAGCAACACCAATTTAACATGCTAATGAAGTAAATAAATTGTGAAGCTGCATGTTGGGAAGCAAAATACACTATTTCAAAACAAGAGATTTAGTTGCAGAGACTTTATTCTTTTAAAGGGATGGGTTTGGAATGCTCCCGAAAGGACAAGTATGTTGCGGAAACAACCTTCTCTTGGTCTAGCTCTAGGAGGGAGGATATCCTTTGTCATTATGTTTTTTAATGGTTAGTGGCGGGTGAGTTTGGGGTGAAACAACCCTATGACGAAATAAGGGGCCGCTTTCCCCACTTATGATCTGGCGAATAAGGGGCCGCTTTAATATTTATGAACAGGCGAGGGCTTCGACCACTATGGTTATTTATGGTACTCGACGGGGAGTTCTACGGTAGGCTTGAAACTTGAACAGGGGTGATGACGCCGGGAATATGGCTGATGAAAAAGCTCGGGTGGCTATAGTTTTGGTTTTCGGTTGGTGGAACGAGAAACCCATGGGGCCTCAGTGGTTTTAAGGATGAAGTAATGAAATATGCAACCGATTCCTATCAACTATGTCTTAGACGAAACAGAAAATGAAAAGGTAATCTAACGTGTAAATAAGACAAAATTAACGATTAGAAATCCTACCTGGCAACGTGAAGGTGGATGAATGAGGTGGACGTGAACGTGGACGAGTGGGTTGAGCTGGAGCAGTTGCGGCGAGGTCTCCAAGGGCGTCAGTTAATCAAAAAATCACAATGCTCGGCCCAAACCCCAATCGTTTATTTAAACGTGTCGGGAACATGCGGCGTTTAATATGGTGGGTGGCGCCATTAAAACGCTTTTTAAAAGTTGTACATTGTGGTCACATCATTGTCTCGGTATGCATGCACGACCGCCACCCACGGGAAGGACTCATGAATTTTGCCCGCCATTGCGGAAGGTTATGCTGAACTACTTCGACGTTTCGGGAGCAAGTGATGAATCTTTCCGCAATTTTTAATAAAAGATAAGCCGATCGCTTCCGCCATTGCGGAACCATTCCACAAAGGTTCCCCACCGTTTCGGAAGGTATTGGAAAACGGCTTCCGCAATGTGAACGTCTACATCTTTTGGCAGGATTTTGGGATGATAATGTGAAAGCTTCCAAAATTTCGGAAGGATTTCGCAAATAACTTCCGCAGTTTCGGAAGGATTCCGTGAATGCTTCCGTAAAAGGCTCCCGCAACTTGAAAATTTTCTAAGTCTCGGTGTGGTTTCGAAAAAATATGGTGAAGGTTTCCACAAACGACTCCCGCAATTTCGGAAAGATAAACTTAACGGTTCCGCAAACGTTTCTCGCCGGTGTTGCGGAAAGATAACGCGAAGGCTTCCGCAATTGCGGAAGGCTTGGGCGAAAATATTCCGCAACTTCGGGACTTAAGAATTTTCAAAAAGAAACTAAGTCATTCGGCGGCTCCGGGGAAGGTTGGCGAATGGCTCCTGCAAGTTTCGGGCCGCTTTCTTGAATTCTTCTACCGTTTTGGAAGGAATTCGTCAGTAGCTTCTGTAATTTTTTTAACAATAATTTCTAAATCTTTTCGGGAGACTTATGCAAACGGTTCCCCCCGTTTCGGGAGGAAAAGTTGAAAGGTTCCATGGGGATTTCTTCAAACGTTCCACAAACTTTCAAAAAGTTTCTAAGTCCTTTTTCGAGAAGCTTATACAAATGGCTCTCGCCTTTTCAGGAGGGAAAGTCAAATACTTCCGCAACTACGGGGCTTTCTCAAATGATTCCGCGATTTTCAGGAAAACCTCATGAATTCTATCTTTGGGAAGAAAACTTGGAAATTCTTTAAAGAAAGATTTTCAATTTGAGAAATAAAGCAAAAAGTGGAAATGGCCTCTTAAGGTAGCCTTTATAAAAAAAGGAGGGTCCCCAATATGTACAAAATGTTGGGGGGGGATGTTGCTGCAACAACAATTGGCGAGTCACTGGCGAACACAGATCTCTGAAAATTCCTCTCCACGGTCCGAACCTTATCAAAGACATCCATCTTATGTGCAATATTCAGCTGAGCATTTGAATTTCTGTGAAGGAAAAAGGCGCTTTACTTGCTAGCCATTGGAGAAAGGGGAGCTTTGACAGGGACATCTTTAAAACTCTCAAAGGGCCAACATGTGAGATTCATTTTAGAAGGGTCATCTTTCAGATGGTTACTGCTGTTGGACTCCACAGGATTTACAACATTTTCTCATGGACATTATTGCTCTTGTTCTTCATTCCCATGCCGCTTGCATCCTTTTGGATGTTTGTACTTTGGACAGCTTAGCTGTTTGAGCCTTCCAGAGATATTTTCTTTGGACTTGATCTTTGATTTAGGCTCCTCAATCCATAATGTCCTTTTGTGTGAGTTGGAGATTTTATTGATTTGATCAAGCCTCACGGACGGAGAGGAGCCCATTTTGGGCTGAGCCTTTTGGACAACCTTCTTGATTTTACATATCTTTTGCTTTTGTCTCAACCATGCTTTAATTGAGGCGAGAATCTCTGGAAAATAGACCCTTGAATATAAGCCATTTTGGCTGTTAGATTTGCAGCATGGAGTCATTTCAATACCCTATGTCCTCGAGATGTGCTACTTTCCATGGGTCCAACTTTAATAACCTTCTTGAGATGCCTTTAAGTGTGAGAGTGGGTGGAGCCCAAATATAGTGATGAAGATGGTCATAGGTCTCTGCTATTTAAACAGGATTAGTGTGACTAGCAGAGTAGGCTTCCTTCCTTCTGAAAATTTCAGCGGGAGCATAATACACAGATAGTCTTTATTCGAACATAGTTCCGGACTCATGGGTTATGAGATTTCTTTAAGAAACCTATCTTTGATGAGGAACTCAACCACAAGGGCTTTGAGAAGACAAACTTGTTGTAGAGGTTCAAATGACAAGAAAAGAAACGAAAATGGCCGAAAATAAAGCAAACAAAAGGCTAAAGCAACAATAAAAAGAAACATTTTATTTATGTACAGAAAGTCTCAGCGAGACTATGCAAAGTATTGCTTTAGGGCGAGGCCATTGAGAGGAAGGGTTACTTCTTCTCCCTAGAGATTTGTCAATTTATAAGTAGATGGGCCTAATTTTGCCGAAATTTGGTACGGGCCTACCCATAAATGTTGGAATTTAGTATGCATTCCTTTGCCTTCATGATTATGGTCCCATTTTAGGACTAAGTCCCCAACTTCAAAACTTCTTTTACTGGACTTCCTATGATCGAACCATCTCTTAACTATGTCTTGGTGTTGATGGAATCGGTCTTTAGCTTTTTGTCGGGCTTCTTCAAGTTGAAGCAGGGTATTGATCCTCGATTGTAAGGCTTGGCTACCAGAACCCATAGAGGCTTGGGATAACTGTAAGGATGGGAGCAAGATGTTTGGGGGAAGGGTGGCTTCTTTGCCATATACAAGAGTGAAAGGTGAAACCCCTAATGCATTCTTTGGAGTCACCTTGTCTGCCCATAAGGCGTTTGGGAGAGCTACATGCCAACTTCTCTGGTTTTCTATCACAGTCTTCTTAAGAATCCAAATCAGATTCTTGTTTGAGGATTCAACTAATTCGTTCCCTTGAGGATAATAATTGCCTGATAATGCAACTTAATTCCCCATTCATAAACAAATTCATTTATCTTGCAAGACGAAAAATAAGTAGCATTATCAAAAACAAGGGAAATTGGAACCCCAAACCTGGTTATTATGTTCTCTTTCAAGAAGCTGATGACTGCGTCTTCATTGATCTTGCGCAACGGGATGGATTCTATCCATCTAGTGAAGTAGTCAATGGCCATCAGGATGTATCGATGTTTTAAAGAAGAATTTGGATTTATTTCTCCGATAACATCTATACCCCACTGCTCAAAAGGCTCAGAGATGATAACCGGCTACAATGGTCCTGCTGCCTTAGGTAACTTCCCAGTACTTCTTTGGCATACATCAAAGTTTAGTACATACGTATGGGCATCTCGGAATAGAGTGGGCCAATAATAACCATCTCTCAGTATCTTGTGTGTTGTTGTCTCTCCTGAATAATGTCCACCTGCGGGGCCATCGTGCAATTCTTTAACAACTTTACTTGCATCTTCCTTTTCTAGACATCTAAGGAAAACTCCCTCATAATTCTTCCTGAAAAGTATCCCATCAATCATTTGATAAGGTGCTGATTTCAAGTGGAGTGCCCTTCTTTGTTTAGAGTTCCAATGCTCAGGTAGGTATCCTTACTGTAAATAGTGCACCAGATCTCTATACCATGACTGGGGAGCTGAGAAGATAGGACATACTTCAATCGAGTTTAGCCCAGCTTCATTCTTCCAATGTTTCTCTTCATCAGTTGAGTTTCCTGCAAGTAATTTGCATAGAACTTGCCCTTTGATGATCGTGGCTGGTTTAAATTCCAAATCATATTCCTGCAGAGCTGTAACCCAGTTCCCCCTCCTTTCCCCTAGTTCCTTTCAAATGAAAAGGGATCTAACAGCTGGGTGGGGAACTATAAATTTAGTCTTGTTCTTAAGAATATATGGCCTAAACTACTTGATTTCTTTGAAGACCGCATATGCATGTTTATCAACCATGGGATAGTTCAGCTCGCCCCCCTGCAGACCAGTTCTCATGAACGAAATCGGGTATTCATCTCCTAACTCCACCTTTTGGGTAAGTACCGCAGCAAGGGAATCAGCCGGAGCAAAGGTATATAGGATAAAATATTTGTCAAAATCCGGGATTCTCAAGGAAGGAGCCTTAGCTATAGCTGCCTTGATATATCTAAATGCATCCTTTTCCAAATCTGTCCACTTGAATTGTATGCTTTGTTTAACCATCTGTTGCAATGGCTTAACAATTTGTGCGAAATCTAGAACAAATCTGCGGACAAAATTGATAGTGCCCATAAAGGACTGCATAGATTTCTTGTTGTAAGGCATTGGAATATTATTAATAGCTTGGACTCTTTCTTGATGTATTGACACTCCCCCTTTAGAAATGATATGACCCAAGAGCTTACCTTCAGGAACTGCAAACACACTCTTCTTGGGATTCAAAGAAATACCATATTTCCGACAGCGATAAAAAATATGCTTTAGATGAACAACATGATCTTCCCTTTTCTTTGAAAAGACTGTCACATCATCTAAGTATACAACAACACATTTCCCACCCAATCCTCGGAAGGCGATATCCATCGCTCTTTGGAATGTAGCTCCTGCGTTTATCAGACCAAATGGCATCCTTCTGTATGCGAAAGTTCCCCACTTAGTTTGGAAATTAGTCTTGAGGCGATCTTCTTCGACTACTAATACTTGATTGTAGCCAGAGAAACCATCAAGAAGAGAAAATAGTTCAGATCCTGACACCATTTGGAGGATTTGTTCCATTGAAGGGACGAGGTAGTTGTCTTTATCCGAAGCTCTGTTTAGATTTCTGAAATCTACACATAGCCTTATCTCTCCTGACTTCTTTCTTACGGGAACCAAGTTCGCAACCCACTCATAATGCCAGACCTTAAATATTATCTTAGCATCCATGAGCTTCTTTAATTCATTTTGAATCAGTAGTTCTAGAGTAGGATGCATCCTTCTTAACTGTTGCTGAAACGGCTTGACACCCGCTTTCATTGGTATAACATGCTGAATAATGCGGACGTCATACGTCTTCAAATCTTCATAGGTCCATGAAAAAAATCCTTATATTGCTTAAATAGTTTGACGAACCTATCTCTTTCTCCTGGCGAACAACATTTGCCAAGGTTGACAAATTTTGGTGAGCTATTAGTTTTGGTATTGGCTGGCCTCTTGAACTTATTTTGAAGATCGAACAACATTTCGAGGGACCTTACCCCTTTGGGGATGAAATTTCCTTTCTCCTCATCCTTCTTCATCAAATTAGCATCGTGTTCCTCTTCATCTATTGCAGCTCCTTGGAAGCTATCTTCGTTCGTTAGAAAGCTAATAATTTGTTCATCATCATCGAAGACTTTGAAGTTTGTGATGTTATCGGGAACAGAAGGCTTGAAAATCAATTCAATTGAGCATTTATTATTTGACGACACCAATCTAGAAGCAGATGTTGCTAACAAATCAGCTGCAGAATTTTGCAACCTAGGAATATATTTTATATTGAAAGCGTCAAAATGCATAATTAAATCCCGTACCTCAGCCTGATAACCCTTCAAATGAGGTGAGAGATAATGAATGGTGTCCCTTACCTGTCTTACAACTATCTTGGAGTCACCAAAGACCTTAGGTACTTAACATTTAAATCAATGGCCTTCTTTAATCCATGTACCAAAGCTTCATATTCAGCGGTGTTATTAGTACAATCAAATTCTAATTTACAAGACAAAAAATACTTGTTTCTTTTTGGATCCATTAGAACACAACCGGCTCTGGATCCTTCCAGAGTTTTAGAACCATCAAAGTATAATGTCCAGAAAATGTCTTTAGATTCAACCAAGTTAGTCTCTCTGTGATCTAAATCAGTAACTAAACTAACTATGTTACAATCAACCTCATCAGTCCGAGAGAAATGAAGGAGATCGGACTGTTTATTTGACTCATGGCTAATGGCTTCAGACTGATAATTACCCGGATCCATTTCTAAGAAATAATTCCCCAGATTCGAGGATGAGAAAGCTACAACCTCATTTTTTTCTTCTAATTGAGTTATGTTTTGCTTCATATGTGGTTCTCTCAGGACTTTAATCCGATTCTGCCTGTTCTGATAAGGCAGCCACAAATGAGACCATTCAGTGGCAAAGTAGTTATTAAGCTTGGTAGACCAGTCCCTACTTAAAATCATCCCATAGGCTTCAGGAATATCAACCACCATTATTTCAATCAATTGACAGACTCTAGAGTCAGCTGATAGTCTAATGAGAACATCTTTCATTTCCCCAATCACCTTGACAGCAGTCCTATCTAATTGGATAATTTGGGCTGGAGATGGCACAGGCTACCCGTTGATTTTCTCACAAATGGAAAGTGGTATGACATTTGAATATGCCCCAGAATCTACCAAACAGTTGTGAACATTGTGATGAAAAATTTCAAAGGTCAATAGGAATGGCAATGTTTGAGACTTAGATTTCCCTTCGATGCTAGCTTCATTAATTTCGGGATTTTCTTGAGAGTCTATTAATGGAGTGTTGATCTGGGGTTGCAGAACATGTAGCAGCTTGTCTCGTTGATGGGGCAAGCTGCACATGTCAAATATTGACACATTTGCTTTGACCTTCTTTATATCCTCGATAATATCATATCCTATGTCAGACTCGTTACCAATTCGAGCTGAATGATCTAGTTTGCTCATCGTGACCTTGGGTGGTTGAGCTATGATGTTAGCGTTTGGCTGTTTGGCCGTTGTTTGGTTAACCTTGGGCTATGGTGGAATAATTGTTATATGCCTTCTGGGTAGTTCTTTCGAAACTTTAGGCTTAGGCGGAGCCGAGCTTGGCACGGGATCCATAATAGGGCCTTTGTTGCGAGTAGCAATGTTCACGGTAGAGGGAGAGCTTTCTACAGGATCTTCTGCTGTTAATTAAGTCATGGGTACCCAATCCCATAGCACCATAGTAGTGTCCAGGGTTGGTTCCTCTAATTCTGGGCTTGATTCCTCTGGAGAATCATCTTGGTCTGGGATCTGTGAATCCAGCATTTGGTTCATGACTAAGCTCATGGAATTAATCCATTGCGGGCAGCTCTTTTCCGAATGCGGTTCTTGATGAAAAGTACAGAAATTTTCCATCTTGATTTCATTTAGGTTTAAAATAGGGGAAGTATTCATTGGTGGATGAGTTTGATCACCGTCTTCCCTCCTTTTATAAAATGGCTTGAAAGGTTTCCTAGATGTGCTAGCAGCCTTATCTTTCTTGAGATCTACAATTTTATTAGATAACTTCTACATCATCTTGACTACATTTTCCATGTCTGTATATGGCTCTTCTTTACCTCTAGTGAGCAGCAAGGTCTTTTTACTGGCTGCTGGTTTTGGTTCTGCATCTAAGGCATGTTTAGCAATGCTATCAGCTTCTTCTTCTACTTTTCTAGCTTCTTCGAAGTTCTCTATCAGGGTAGTTTTCTTGGACCTTTTTACGAACATTGCTATGGGTCCTTCAAGAGCTGTTGTATAGTATTCAATCAGAGATTCCTCTGCTAGTTTATTAGCTTCACTGAAATTATTTAAAAGCGTTGTGAATCTTTGATTAAAATCTTGAACTTTTTCTTTCTTTTCCATCCTCACGGATAAGAGTTCTTTCATAAGCATAGCCACAGTCTTTTGGTTTCCGTATTTCTTTAAAAAGCAGTTTTTGAATTCATCCCAACTAGAGATCGAGCTGGGTTGTAGGCTAAAGTACCAGGATGATACTTTTGGCTCGAATGTGTACGGAAACAACCTGCAGACTACATCTTCATGCTGTACGTTTAAAAGATTCAGACCTAAGTAGAAACTCTTGAGGTGATCTTCTGCTTAAATGGATTTCCCTAGGTCGAACTTAGGTAAGACCTTTTGTGGCTTTTTTGGAATATTATGGAATGGCCCAGCTAGATTCAGCGCCCCCCTTGCTCTCCAAGCAGGTACAACCATGTTTCTATGTGGAGATCCTGGTGGAGAATTGTAAGGTGAATTCTGTGGAGTATTAAGTTGCCCAAGGATTTCCTGATCTGAGATGTTTTCTGATTTTTTAAGATCTATCTTGTTCAGAGGGTCTGAAATTTCTTCTAAAGTTAGATTCACAAGTTCCTCAAAACTTTGAACAAGAATCGAATCACGGGTGTATTGTGGCTCTTTTCTAGGGGTGCCTATTCTAGGGAGAAAATTCACAACGTTTAAACCACCTAGTTGTCTAACGTAGGATCTTGTATGCCTCCTCAAATCCTCTATTTCTACTAAAGGTACAGCACATAATGCTTCTTGAGGCTCATGATCAGAAATGAGGCTTTCTAGATTTAATATTTCAAGATCTGGGCTGTTTGAAATGCTTTCTTTAAGCGGGTTTTCAGTGACATTTATGACAGTGAGAGATTTTCCTCTATCAGCCATGCACTTTCAGGCCCTCCTTCTAGCACCAAAAACTGTTGATGTCTCGGATATCGTAGCATCAATCAGAAAGGGATTCTCCCCGATAGATTATCCCAATTAGATTATCTACCGTTTGGTATAGGGAATCCGTCCGGTTAGCGGTTCCAGCAACAGTGGGATTGGAGTTTTATTCCAATTATACCGGTTATGGCCCGATCCACTGTTCTTTTGATTTTTATGTTTATAATGATATGCAAGTGCCTAGTCTAAGTTTAATCTAAATGTAAGACTGGAAAACAGATCTAAGTTTAAGACTGAAATAAATCTAACTATCCCTCCAAGGAGCGAATTTAAAGCATGAGAAATGAGCTGTAAGAGTTATCTTAAAGAATAAACAAGAAGCCCTTACATCTTAAAGAGAAAGCTACAGTGAAATAAAAGATATCAGAAAATAGCTTCTAATTACAAATAACACATTTCATTACTCATGAGAGAGAGAATTCATTTGCAAAGAGAGAAGCAAGATCATTTAATACAAATGAAATAATTCAAGATAGTCATAAAGATCTCACAGCAAATAATAGCAAACACAGGAATAATCCACAGCGCATCCAATCTTCATTCAATGCAAAAGGGCGTCCTCTCCAGCTTTTATTAAAAGATTTTATTTTCTTAGAACATATACAAGATAGCTCGTACAAGTCTAAAAATAATTCCCTACCAAAAGTCTTCTACATTCCTTCCTAACTTCTATTTATAATGTTACAAAATGACCTTTGGTCTGCCACCGAGCCTTTTACACTTATCACCTACAGGCTTTTCCCCAAATAACAAACAAAAATGTGACCTCCCCTCTTTACAGAAAATTATTTAAAAGGGAAAAGGACAGCTGTCCTCTAACTGTACGTTTTATACATATGACACCCATAATACAAAAAACAATTAATGCTCTCAGCGCTTTTATTCCTAGGCATGCACTTCAGTTGGAAGAGAGGCACCCGAAACAACTGTTGCTGCTACTGCTGCTTGAAGAGAGGAACTCGAAACCCCTACTGCTACTGCTGCTGCTTGGGAAGAAGGAAACGAGCCAGCTAAAAAATTTTGCTACTGCTGGGGAAGCAGAAATCGGGCTTGCTGTTACTCCTACCACTGCTACTGCTTTCTTCTCCTCCTCTGCAATGTAACTATACTATATACCTGTGTCCCTTATGACTACATTTGCGGAAGTAGGGAGCAATATTTTCTGAGAAGTCACATTTTTTCTAAGCTCTGCTGCAATGCCTTGAATTTCTGTCACTACAACTTGATGCACTTCTTTAAGCAAATGGCTGTGGATTGATGACATTCCAATATAATGTTGGAGGTCATCAATAGATAGGACATCAATTTTCTTCACATATTCATTTTGGATTCCCAATTCTTCCTTCAGCTCAGACAAACGTTGTTCTTCACCCGGGAAATCATCGAGGGACTGCGGGAAACTCAATTTGCACTTGTCATGCACTCCCTGGATTCTTTGATACAGACCGTTAATCCTATCCATTGTCTCTCGCACACTGGCCATTAGCTTACTGCCATAGTTTCTGCAGAATTCCAAAAGGGCCATGTCTTCATTAAAACCTTCCACAGACTTGAATGGGAGATGCGTGGGGAAATCCACCTTTCCTTCTCTCCATTCTATCTGGCTCGGGATATTTGCCTTAACCCGAGTATGCTTAGCTTTAAGCCTATGGGCCTCTGCATTAACTTCTTTTAATTTGACCATCATGGCCTTGAGATTGCAAACTTCATTAGTGATTAGCTCCTAAGTGTCATGCATTTGCTTCAGGCTGCTGCAGGACAGCTCATGGAAGGGAGACATGTCTATCGTTCTGCCCTCAGCCTGCTCTAATTGCTCAGTTAATGCCAACTTGTCTGCTTCTAGCTAGGACACTCTGGTTCCTACATCATTCTTTTCTACTTCCACAATCATCATCAGGACTGATAGTTGTTCCTTTTCTTCTTCTAGCTCGTTATACTTGTCTGATGGCTCTTTATGCTCAACAGACAGGCGATTATACCTGTTCACCACGAGATCCCTGTAGGCTTGCTCATTAAACACAGTATGTTGTAGCATGCGAGCTCTCCTCTTTGTCGATTCATTTTCTCTAACTATATCACCTACATTGTCCAGTGATGCTTTTGTTGTCTCTACAGCGGCGGATGCCATAGCTAGGGGATCCTTATTTGTATTCCACATTAGAGTGCTCTCCCGGTGGGTAATGATATCCTTTTGAAAGAGCCTTTTGATCCTCTCTTTCGATTTAAGCACCATTGCCTTTCTCTTCTTATCATAGACAAACTCATCCCATTTGGACATGGTATGTTCTTCTGATGAAGTGTACGGGATGTTTGGGAGATCTATAATGTCTATTTCTACTTCTGGTGGTGGGTTCTGGGCTACCTGAGCTGGATCTATTCCCACATTTTGGGTACCAGAGCCACCTGCCTGTGCTGCATACGCCTCCACATTTTGAGTGCCAGAGACACTTACTTGGGGCGCGTCTATCTCCATATCCTGGGCACCGGATCCACCTGCTTGGGCATCTTCACCTGCTTTAAGCTCTTCTTCTGCTTCTCGCCCTACCTCAGCTTCCTGCCTTCTCTCTTCTCCTTCATCTTGCAGCTGATCTTCATTTTCTTTCCGCTGTTGTTGGCCCGGTTTTGCAACCAGGCTTAGTGCTATGGGCACCTGCTAACTAGTAGCAGCAGTTTCAATAGAATTAAACAAGAAACTAATCTAAACTAAACTAATCATGGATCTACGCAAGAATATAAGCAAATAGTGTAAACATTTAAAAAACAAGAACAAGAAAATATTAAAGAATGAATTTGTATTGAAAAGTGGGGGGCAAGCAAGTGCTTGCGATAGTACCTTCAATGGTGAAGGTTGATGTTGAGCAACTCCCAAGACGAGTAGCTCCAAGCTCCAAGAGGTCTCCTTCTCCAAGGTTGCTTACAATGGCCAAAATGCTCAAGGAAGATTTCGGCAGCATGAGGATGAGATAATGGATGGATGATCAAATGAGGAGCCCCTACCACGTTTTTATAGGTTTTGGTGGTGGGGAATACCATTTGTGGTTTTGTGGAAACCAAATGGTATTGACCAACATGGTCTAGGTACTTTTCCCTCCTTTTTCCTTTTTTGAATAAAATTAATATTTTAATTCCCTTTTTAATATTTTTGGGAATTTGGACCCTTTTTGAGGGTTTTTTATGCTTTTCAGGAAAAAATAATCTTTCTTAATGGAAAAAGGGGTGTACTCAGGTCTTTTGGTGACCTTTTGTTGGTTTCAGAGGCTCAGATGGTGGAAAAGTGGACAAATGGGTCATGTGAATCAGGGAATGAGCTAGTGAGCACTTTTTAGGTGTTAACAGATTGCCCCCTGATGTGTGAGGGCAGGAGCTCATCATATGGCCGATAGACATCATAGTTCTTTTGTCTTCTTCCTGGGGTTCAGGGAGAGAAGAGACCGGTTGGATACTGGAGCCACGGCCCTTGGAAGCTGCAAAAACAAAACATGTTACATGGCCTCAATATGAATGAGGTATAATCTCTGATAATGGACGAGGCGGGCATTCCCATGCTCGTATCAAGACATATACATAACAATTAGTCCCAAGAAGGAGGATCTAATACATAAAGAATCTACTGGTACATCATAATGGTCCACGGGGGACATTATTTTGGGATATACTCTTGACCATAACTGATCTCAATAACTGATACACTGGGTTAACTGATGAACTGCTGAAACTAAAGGTGTCCAACATCTGTAGGGACTCAAAGACTATGAGTCATCTCTGAGAAATAATGTAACTGTATACTCAAGGGAGTATGAAACTGGGGTACTTCTGAATACTGTCGCCATACGCAACCCGGATATCTATAGGAACAGTGTAACTGGTTGTATCCATAGGTAGACTCTGAAATGTGGAGGAGTCAGAAGTTATCCGGGGTCTTCGACTAATAACTGAGCGGACCAATGCCCTGTGCGAGTCTCAACGATGCGATAAAGGTGTTGAAGTCGAGCATGTGAGAAACAACCATTTGGAGAGGCACTGAGGACTCTTCTCGAAATGATTCGTAGGCACTCATCATAAATGGTAATGAGTCCAAGACACAGGGACCTCTAGGTCTATCCTCTGGAATAAATGTGGTTGTCATCGACAGAGGGAGACCAGCAACTAACAAGGCAATGATGTTTCCTTGATAGGAGCGCGAGGTGTAGAACGGAAGTGTTGTAGTACTGATGGTAGGACTGACATACTTGTGGGGATGGGAAGTAACTGGGGTCATATAGTAGGTAGACTCAAACTTCCTTTGTTTAGAGCATGATGACATGGTTGACCAGGCAGTGTAGGGAACTGACTTATAGGTGTGGGTATCATCGCATTTAAGGACTGAAGGGTATGTATTGACTCTGGGGGGGAATCAAGCTGATGGGTGATGTCGAGGGGTTCTCAGGGTGACATACTGCAGAATACTCTGAACAAAGGTGACCAAAATGGGGAAGCTGCCATATGAGTAGACGTGATCTGTTGTGGCACCGAGAAGCACCATTGGGTCTTTCTTCGTAGTTTTAATGAGCTCCAAGAAGGGATAAAAGTGTGCTCTGAAATGGTACGGTCCTGTGGATTTTGTGAGCCCAGGATGGCTCATGCTCATGGTTGCTTTCATGTTTAGAGAGTCTGAAAATGGTAAGTGGACTCTATTGGTGTTTCTTTTTCGTAAGTTTAGTCTCCAAGGCCCGAAAAAGCATAAAATGATGCAGATGGAGAACTCTTCTAGCCGAGGTGACTAGAGTATTCCTTTTTCGTAATTAGTCTACAGGGTCCGGAAAAGGGGTAAACTTATACCAGTTAGACGCCCTTTCAGATACGCTTAACGAGCATGAAGGGAAGCAAGGTTGCTCGGCAATCTTTTCATTGTTTTAAGAGTCAGAAAAGAGCTTAACAGAAACTCCCTAAGTGCCTTTTTCGTAAAAGGGGTTGCTCGGCCCGAAAAAGAGATAAAATTATACCGACGTGATAGCGAGAAATGATCTCACGCATCATCACGAGCGTGGAAAACTGAATCGGGCGATATAAGGCATGTCGAAAATGGAGAACGGCCGATGTGGCACGCAAACCGAGGTGATGAGGGGGCATGGAAAAAATGCCCAAAAAATCTAAAGGTGAGAGCGAGAAATGATCTCAAACATCATCACGAGTGTGAAAAACTGAATATGGCGATATAAGGCACGTCGAAAATGGAGAACGGTCGATGTGGCACGCAAATCGAGGCCACGAGGGGGGCCAATAAATGGTCAAAAAATGGACCCTGTCAAAACGGGAAAAGGAAGGAACCTGCATGAAGTTCTCGCTGTGCTGATTCCAACGGTACCAACGGTTTGAGAAATGGACTTCGTATGATCCCGCAATGGTTGGTTGAGAATTGGTGGAATTTCTATAAATAGGGCGTGGGGCCCAAATGACTTATCATTGTTACGTGCGAGTTTGATAGAGCTATCAGAGCTATTTCTTGATTTCCGAGAGATTTCACCGTTGGTTTTCGATTCTCCGAGTTTCAGGTAACTCTATTTGCCTTAGCCTTTTCAATTATGTCTTTTTTGTTTGGCGGTGAGCCCCCGAAGGCCGCGAAATTCCATGTTGACCCTCCAACGTGGAATATCGCGGGTTTCGGGTCAGTTCCCGCAATGAACCGCGCGGGTTTTAGGCTGACAGCCGCGATGTTCATCGCGGCTTTTTGTGGAAAAGCTACGATGGAATTTTTTCAAAAATTCTATGCTAGGGCTAAAAATTTCTTCTGTTTTCTGGCAGGATGTTGAGGAGACCATTGTCCTCGTGGAGGGAGCGGGAGATTGATGATGATCTTATGGCGAAGATTCAGACTGATCCGGGGGTGTGACAGACTTTGGCTGTGAGCAGGCTTTTGAAGTTCGCTCAGATCCCACCTATTCGTTCAGTGAGACGGCTCCTGAACAAGCTAGTGAGTTGGTGGGTGCCGGCGGAGGGTGCATTTATTATTGGGGGTGAGAGGTTGGAGATCACCCTCACGGATGTCTATTTTTTGACTGGGTTGCCTCGTTTGGGTGAGGTGGGTGATCTCTTGCCGAGGATCCCGCCGGGTGTAGACATGGAGGACTTGTTACAGACTTTCTGGGTTGATGATGTTGTTTTGCAGAACAGCTCTATTAGTCTGCGATCCCTACATGAGTGGGATATGCGGGCTATTGGTGCTTGTGTTTTGCGGATATTGGGTGCTGCTGTGCCTCATCGTATGTCTGGGGGATAGACGATGATGGTGGACTCTGTTCTCCGGGGGACTTATTATGCCTGGGGACAGATGTTTCTGGCTGGTGTCCGGAGAGATCTGGACAAGGCCATTCGAGAGGGAGGTGAGTTCTGTTATGCCTCCTTCCTATGCTGTTTTTTCTTTGAGCGCTTGCCGACCTTACGGCCAAGGGTACCCATTCGTGCTGGTCTGGTGAGTGAGCCTCATATGATGCGGTGGGGGAAGATGATGCCTCGTGGCGGCGGTGGTGTCCGTGGTTTCTTCACGGAGGATTTTTATGAGCAGTGGGAGCAGATGCCCCTGGTGATTGAGGACTACCCCTACGCCGGTATGGACTATCGAGGTGACCCGAAGATGCCTCGTGCCCCAGGACAGGCCTGGAGTTTAGAGGGTATGTTTTGTGTTTTACTTTATACTATATCATGTGTTGTTGGATTTACCAGTCTTATGATTATAGTTGCATATGATGGTTGATTTTGCATTGTGCAGATGTTGGGCCTGTACCACCGGCCGGCTACGTGGCTCGTCAGGGGCGGGCGATGGTGGTCGCTCATCCACCTGCAGCGGTACCACCTACACGTGGTGGAGGTTTTGCGCCTCGTGGGAGAGGGGTTGGCCCTCGCGATGACGCCATAGAGGGTGTCAGACAGATCTTCGACCGGATCCTGACTGGACTCCCCGAGGATGGTTGGAGAGACCTGGATCGGGATATTTTGGAGGGTTGCTTCGGTGCGCCGCCTGAGTGGCGGTCGCTCTTGTTGAGGACAGCGGTGTTTGTGACAGGGCACAGGGGTGGTGCTCGGGATGTCTTGGCAGAGCCATCTCAGATGAGGATCCATCTACAGGATGACCCAGTGGGGCCAACAGAGGAGGTTCCAGAGGAGCGCAGAGTTCGGGCTCGCCATGACCCGGCGGGGCCACCGGAGGACGGGCCGGAGGAACCTAGGGATCCTGATGAGTAGATGATATTGTATCTGCCCACAAATGCTGATGAGCATATGGGGAAGCATTTTTGTACGATTGATGTATTTTTTGTATATCGGGTGCTGAGGGCACCTATGACATGTTGACTATCATGGTTTATATATATATGTGTATATATATTTGGATATATGGTCATGTATGCAAGTGGATGCACATTTGTTTTTGTATATGCCCGTGGAGGCACATGTTATGCACGTGGATGCGGTATTTTATTATTTATGTATCCCCAGTGGAGTCGCCAAAAACTGTTGGCCCGGTTTTGCAACTAGGCTTAGTGCTATGGGCACCTGCTAACTAGTAGCAGCAGTTTCAATAGAATTAAACAATAAACTAATCTAAACTAAACTAATCATGGATCTATGCAATAATATAAGCAAATAGTGTAAACATTTAAAAAACAAGAACAAGAAAATATTAAAGAATGAATTTGTATTGAAAAGTGGGGGGCAAGCAAGTGCTTGCGATAATACCTTCAATGGTGAAGGTTGATGTTGAGCAACTCCCAAGATGAGTAGCTCCAAGCTCCAAGAGGTCTCCTTCTCCAAGGTTGCTTACAATGGCCAAAATGCTCAAGGAATATTTCGGCAGCATGAGGATGAGATAATGGATGGATGATCAAATGAGGAAGCCCTACCACGTTTTTATAGGTTTTGGTGGTGGGGAATACCATTTGTTGTTTTGTGGAAACCAAATGGTATTGACCAACATGGTTTAGGTACTTTTCCCTCCTTTTTCATTTTTTGAATAAAATTAATATTTTAATTCCCTTTTTAATATTTTTGGGAATTTGGACCCTTTTTGAGGGTTTTTTATGTTTTTCAGGAAAAAATAATCTTTTTTAATGGAAAAAGGGGTGGACTCAGGTCTTTTGGTGACCTTTTGTTGGTTTCAGAGGCTCAGATGGTGGAAAAGTGGACAAATGGGTCATGTGAATCAGGGAATGAGCTAGTGAGCACGTTTTAGCTGTTAACAGCTGTATTTCATCTTCAGCATCTTTCCGCTACTGGGCTTCCTCAGCCTCTTTCTGCAGCCTCTCACTTTCTGGTTCTTCCTGCAATCTGGCAACTTTAGCCTCTTGCAGTAACCTCGCTTCCTCAGCTTCCTGCTGTGCCCTTGCTTCCTCTCTTAACCTTTGTTCTTCTTGGGCTCAGTCATCATCAGCTTCTTTCTCCTTCTGCTGGCTGACGTTTTGGGCCTTGGTAGAGCTAGAACTTGGTCCACTACCTCGGTGATAGATCCATAGCTCAGCCATGTTGCCGATGCCTCTGAATGCCTCTTCCTCGACATCATGATAGTGAGCGTACTCAAAATGAGAATAAATTTCTTTACAATGCTCAACAACTTTTCCCTTCCTGTCATTCCTATGGAAGATTACCTCACCAAAGTGGAAGGATTTCAGCTCCTGAACAAAATCCTCGGCTGAGGCAACCCCTGAGAATTTGTAAGCCCCTATGCAGAAAGGTAGAGGGGGAAAAGAAGCCTTATGTTGTTTGTTAAGTACTGCTCCAATCCCATCCAGGAAAATCTGTCTTACTACTTCTTTAAGGACCACATAGTCAATGGCACACCTCGGAAAAATATATGGAGCTTTAGTCCCTCCAAACATTCTGAGGTAGGTGCCTTGCTCTAAAAGATAAAAATCCCTGTAATTTTCAAGGACTTCCATAACATTCCTCGATAGGTAGTTGGGTTCCTCCTTGAATATCTGCTCATATAGGGGCATGATGAACCCCTCACAGATGAGCTTATAGTTGGGTTTGTAATTCTGAGCCCACAACATCCTAAAAGCGATATAAATCGAGGTGTTGGACTTATCCCATGTGCAGCCTAATTTGGGAAACGATAACTTGGCCAAAACACAATCAATAAGATATGAGGACATGTAGACTTATGCCTTCTTTAAAGCCAGTCCTTCTCTTGCATCAACTACCATTGAGGCCAAACTGTCTGATAAGAGATTGGCCCAGTCAAACACAGTTCCTTTAAATGCCACGAAGTGGATGATGGGAACCCACTCAATCTTGTACACGGTGCCATCGAGCATGCCGAAGATTTTGCACAACATCAAGGCGATCAACCTGAAAGGAGGTCTTAAATTCTGGACGTCATATTCATCATTACCTTTCTTTCTTTAATGCTTACCTGCGACCAGTAATTTTTTGGCCATTTCAATGTTGTTCATCTGGCCCAGCCATTCATGAGTCAGAGCTTGCTGGGTGCGGGGAAATTTGTAGGCCATGTCCAGGTATGCTGGGTGAAATGAGGCAATGGCTATCTTCCCGCTGTCATGAATTACTCTTGTTTCCGTATCGGTATGTTGGAGTATCCACCCGATTATTTCAGAACATTGGAACAGTTTAGGGCAGGTAGAAGCCCTGGCTATGCCTGAAGTCCTGATATTGAGATAAATCTGCTCTTCTTCTAGCAACATATCCGGGATATCTTGGTATCGGATCATCCTATAGATGTCACCCCATCGGATTTCAGGAGGAATACCGGTGGTGCACCTAGTATCCGG
The DNA here is from genome assembly GCA_027924585.1 of Larix kaempferi. Taxonomy (NCBI): domain Eukaryota; kingdom Viridiplantae; phylum Streptophyta; class Pinopsida; order Pinales; family Pinaceae; genus Larix; species Larix kaempferi. Next base: position 1,486,812 of record BSBM01000450.1, on the reverse strand, counting down.
GAACATAGTCTCAGTCCTAAGTGGTGCTAGATGTGGTTTCGTCATTTTAGCCTTCTTCCTACCACCTTTTGGCATTTTGACTTATCCCTGCTGGAAACCAAATCCAAGTCATCATAAAAAATGTGCAACATGCTGAAAGGTTTTAACAAAGAGTAGCACCAATTTAACATGCTAATAAGGTAAATAAATTGTAAAGCTGCATGTTGGGAAGCCAAATACACTATTCCAAAACGAGAGATTTAGTTGCAGAGACTTGATTCTTTTAAAGGGATGGGTTTGGAATGCTCCCTAAAGGACAAGTATGTTGCGGAAACAACCTTCTCTCTGTCTAGATCTAGGAGGGAGGATATCCTTCATCATTGCATTTTTTAATGGTTAATGGTGGGTGAGTTTGGGGTGAAACAACCCTATGACAAAATAAGGGGTCGCTTTCCCCACTTATGAACACGCGAATAAGGGGCCACTTTCATATTTATGAATAGGCGAGGGCTTCGACCGCTATGGTTATTTATGGCACTCGACGAGGCATTCTACGGTAGGCTTCAAACTTGAACAGGAGTGACGACACCGGGAATATGGCTGATGAAAAAGCTCGAGTGGCTATAGTTTTGGTTTTCGGCTAATGGAACGAGAAACCCATGGGGCCTCGGTGATTTTAAGGATGAAATAATGAAATATGCAACCGGTGCCTATCAGCTACGTCTTAGACGAAATAGAAAATGGAAAGGTAATCTAATGTGTAAATAAGACAAAATTAATGGTTAGAAATCCTACCTGGCAACGCGAAGGCGGCTGAATGAGGTGGACGTGGATGTGGACGAGTGGGCTGAGCTGGAGCAATTACGGTGAGGTCTCCAATGGCGTCAGTTAATCGAAAAATCACAATGCTCGGCCCAAACCCCAATTGTTTATTTAAACGCGTCGGGCACGTGCGGCGTTTAATATGGTGGGTGGTGCCATTAAAACGTTTTTTAAAAGTTGTACATTGTGGTCACATCATTGTCTCGGTATGCGTGTGCAACCGCCACCCGTGGGAAGGACTCATGAATTTCTCCCGCCATTGTGGAAGGTTATGCTGAACTCCTTCGATGTTTCGGGAGTGATTGATGAATCTTTCTGCAATTTTTAATAAAAGATAAGCCGATTGCTTCCGCCATTGCGGAACCATTCCGCGAAGGTTCCCCACCATTTCGGAAGGTATTGGCGAGCGGCTTCCGCAATGTGAACGTCTACGTATTTTGGCAGGCTTTCGGGATGATGACGTGAAAGCTTCCGAAATTGCGGAAGGCTTTCGCAAATAACTTCCGTAGTTTCGGAAGGCTTCCATGAATTCTTCCGCAAAAAGCTCCAGCAAATTGAAAATTTCTAAGTCTCGGCGTGGTTTCGAAAAAATATGGTGAAGGTTTCCGTAAAAGACTCCCACAATTTCGAAAAGATAACTGAACGGTTCCGCAAACTTTTCTCGCCGGGGTTGCGGAAAGATAACGGGGTGAAAAGCTTCCGCAACTTGGGGACTTAAGAATTTTCAAAAAGAAACTAAGTCATTCGGTGGCTCCGGGGAAGGTTTGCGAATGGCTCCTGCAAGTTTCGGGTGCCTTTCTTGAATTCTTCCGCCGTTTCAGAAGGAATTCGTCAATAGCTTTCGTAATTTTTTTAACAATAATTTCTAAATCTTTTCGGGAAACTTATGCAAATGGTTCCCGCCATTTCGGGAGGAAAAGTTGAATGGTTCCGAGGGGCTTTCTTCAAACGTTTCGCAAACTTTCAAAAATTTTCTAAGTCCTTTTTCGAGAAGCTTATACAAATGGCTCCCGCCGTTTCGGGAGGGAAAGTCGAATACTTCCGGAACTACGGGGCTTTCTCAAATGATTCAGCGATTTTCAGGAAAACCTCACGAATTCTATCTTTGGGAAGAAAACTTGGAAATTCTTTAAAGCAAGATTTTCAATTTGAGAAACAAAGCAAAAAGTGGAAATGGCCTCTTAAGGCAGCCTTTCTAAAAAAGGGAGGGCCCCCAATATGTACAAAATGTTGGGGGGGGATGTTGCTGCAACAATACGTGCCTACGGAGGCCATTTCTCAGGCATGGACACTGCACAAAAGATCATCCGTGCAGGTTACTTTTGGCCTTCATTAATTACTAATTGCATCACCGTAGTCAAACATTTTCAAAACTACCAACTTTTTCCCCCGAAGGAAAGAACCCCACCAGCCCCCCTTCATCCAGTCGTTGCTTTCGGACCATTCTGCAAATGGGCCATCGACTTCCTAGATTGCAATCCCATGTCAGCCGACTATCATAAACACATCATTGTGGCCATATATTATTTCACCAAATGGGAAGAAGCCATGCCAACTTAAAATTGCAAAGCCGACGTGGCAGCACGTTTTTTCCTCAACCATGTTATCGCTCATTTTGGAGTGCCCAAGCAACTCATCTCAGACCACGGCTCTCACTTCGAAGATGCCATTTGGAGAGAATTATCAACCCTAATGAAATTTGAACACCATTTCTCCTTCGCCTACTACCCCCAAGGGAATGGCCAAGTCGAAGTGATTAAAAAAAATTTAAAGACCATCCTCCAGTGCACTATTGACAAACACAAATCAAATTGGCATCGGATGCTCTTCCCAGCACTATGGGCATACCGCACGTCAACCAAAACCGCCACCAATTTTACCCCTTTCCATCTAGTTCACGGTGTCAAATTCGTCCTCCCCATTGAATGCCAGATTCCAGCCCTACATATGGCCGTTGAAATCGTACCAGACACTTCCCCAACTGAGCAATGCCTACTAATTTTGGAGCAAGCCGATGAAGATCGGCACACAGCCCTTCAAACCATGGAAGCAGCCAAGAATTGATCCAAACTGAGTTACGACAAACATGTCCACCCAAGAACCTTTACTGAAGGGGACCTTGTCCTCACCTATGATCAAACTCATGACAAAACCGGAAAAGGAAAGTTTGTGTCCATGTGGCAAGGCCCATACATTATACATACATGCCTCAGATAGGGGGCATACATTCTGACCGATCCAGAAGGAAACCCCTATGCCACCCATGAAACGGGTTGTACCTCAAGCGATTTTACCCATAGAAAATCTGATGGACACCACCGTCCATAATTGTACAGTCTTATAAAAAAAAATAGAAAAACCTAAAAATTTGTTTTTCCTGCATGACCACAGATGGATCCTATTCCACTTTCCTATGTTGGTTTCGCTGATGGTGCAAGCCGTTGGTCCCCCAATCTCACCTCCACAGCTTGGGTAATATATTCCCCTTCACATGAGTTGATACATATCGACGGAGTGTGCATAGGTACCGCCACCAACAACCAAGCTGAATACGATGCCATGACCGGTCTCCTGGCCGCTACTCTCCAAAAGAGCATAAGTCACCTTAATGTTTTCTTGCACTCACAACTCCTTGTTTCCCAGCTCAACAATGATTACCAGGTACGCGATCCCTGTCTTTTCAGAAAAATTACTACGCACTAAAAAAATGGTTCATCAGTTTGAATCCATTTCATTCACACATGTCCCAAGGAATTTCAACAAGGTAGCGGACCATATGGCCAACAAAATTGTTGATTGGCACACCAATCCAACCATGTAGTAAATACAAAAGGTGCATCCACATGCATAACATGTGCGTCCATGGGCATATACAAAATTACAAAGTGCATCCACGTGCATAACATGTGCCTCCATGGGCATATACAAAATTAAAAAACTGCATCCATGTGCATAATATGTGCCTCCACGGGCATATACAAAAGTTAAAATGTTCCATCCACGTGCATAACATGTGCCTCCACGGGAAAACAAATAGACAATAAATGCATCCATGTGCATACACGACTATATAGAAAAACATATATATATATATATATATAGTCAACATTTCATAGGTGCCCTCAACACCCAATATACAAAAATACATAAGCCGTACAAAAAGGTACTTCCCCATATGCTCATCAGCATTTGGGGGCATATACAAGATCATCTAATCATCATGCTCTTCGGGTTCCTTTGGCGTCACCTCCGCTGGCCCCACCGGATCATGCCGAGCCCGAACCCTCCTCTCCACCGGCCCCGCTGGATCATCCTGCACCCGAATCCTCCCCTCCACCGGCCTTGCCAGATCATGCTGAGCCCCATCCCTCCACTCAGCCACCACCAATGCTGCTCTGAACAGGATAGAACGCCACTCACAAGGCGCATCAAAACAACGCTCAACGATGTCCCGATCCAAGTCGCTCCACCCATCCTCTGGAAATCCTGCTAGGATCATGTCCAGTGTCTCTCGTACGACCTCAATGGCATCATCTCGAGGCCCAGCTCCTTGATTGCGAGGCCCAACTCCTCGAGCATTAGGAGGCGGTACCGCTATAGGAGGTGGAATGACCACCATCGCCCGTCCCCTAGGAACCACATGATCGGCCGGTGGTACAGTACCAACATCTGCACAATCACGCAAGTGAACCATCATATAAATATCTCTAACTATAATCATAACAAAAACATCTAAAAACACATGATATAGTAGAGAACCAAACACAAAAACATACCATCTAAACCCCAGGCCTATCCATGGACTCGAGGCATATCCGGATCTCCTCGATAATCCATACCAACATATGGATAGTCATCAATCAATAGGGGGATCTGCTCCCACTGCTCATACATATCCTGTGAAAAGAACCCGCGGATACCACCACCACCGCGGGGCATCATCTTCCCCCACCGCACCATGTGTGGCTCACTCACCAACCTGTCTCTAACCAGCATTCATGGCTGCAGGTTCGGTACCCACTCAAAGAAGAAACAACACAGGAAGGAGGCATAGCAGAACTCTCCCCCCTCCGAGCTAACCTTGTCCAGATCTCTCCGGACATCAGCCAAAAACATTTGGCCCCATGCGTAGTAGGTCCCTCTCAGCACAGAATCCACCGTCATCGTTTTTCCCCCAGATAAATGATGTGGCTCCGTGGTACCCAACACCCACAGAACACAAGCCCCAACAGCCCGCATATCCCACTCCCACAGAGATCTCAAGCTTAATGCGCTATTCTACACGATAGCCACCGGAACAGAGAATGTCTCCAGCAGATCCTTGATATCCAAACCTGCCAGGATCCTCGGCAGAAGACCCCCTACCTCCCCTAAGTGAGGTAGCCCGATAAGAAATTACACATTAGTGAGGGTGATCTCTAACCTCTCACCCACAACCATAAAAGCACCCTCTGCAAGGACCCAGAGACCCACCAATTTGTTCAGCAATGGTCCTACTGAACGCATCGGTGGAATTTGAGCGAACTTCAGGAGCCCACTCATAGCCAAAGTCTATCGCACACCCTGATCGGTCCGGATCCGAATCATCAGGTCCTCCTCCATCTCTCGCTCCCGCCATGATACCAGTGGTCTCCTTAACATCCTGCCAAAGAACAAAGAAAATTTTTTAGAAACAAAAAAAAATTTCATCGCGGCTTTTCCATCAAAAGTCGTGATGATCACCGCGGATTTCATTAGTGAACTTGTGACTGTCAGCCCCATAGTAGCAATGAACATCATGACTATCAGCCTCGCAGTCACGATGAACATCGCGACTTTCAACCCGACAGCCACGATGAACATCGCGACTGTCGGCCCCAAACCCACGATGTTCATCGTGGAAAAGGATGCGAAACCTGCGATATTCCATGTTGGAAGGCCAACATGGAATTTCGCAGCCTTCGGGGGCCCACTTCTAACCAAAAAAGATGTAATTCAAAAGGCTAAGGTGAATAGGGTTACCTGAAACTCGCAGAATCGAAAACCAACGGTCGAATCTCTCAAAAATCAAGAAAGAGCTCTGATTGCTCTGCCAAACTCGCACGTAACAATGACACGTCATAATGGCCCCACACCTTATTTATAAATATTTGTCCATTTTTCAAACAACCATTGTGGTATCATACGACGTCCATTCCTCAAGCCGTTGGTACCATTGGAATTAGCATAGCGAGAACTTCATGATAGTCCTTTCCTTTTCCTCTTTTCAATAGGTCCATTTTTTAACCATTTTGTCATGCCCTCATTGCCTTGATTTACGTGCAACATTGGCCGTTCTCCGTTTCTGACGAGTTTTTATATCGCTAGATTCAGTTTTCCACGCTTGTGATGACGCTTGAGATCATTTCTCGCTCTCACCTCCATATTTTTCGGACATTCTTCCCATGCCCCCTCGTTGCCTCGGTTTGCATGCCACATCGGCCATTGTCCGTTTCTGACAAATCTTATACCGCTAGATTCAGTTTTCCGCGCTCGTGACGATGCTTGAGATCATTTCTCACTCTCACCCCCATAATGTTCGGGAATTGTTTCAAAAATGCCATTCATCACCTCAGTTTGCATGCAACATTAGCCGTTTCCCGTTTTTGACAATCTTTATGTCTCCGGATTCAGTATTCCACACTCATGACGATGCTTGAGACCATTTCTCACTCTCATCAATACCTTTTTGTTCAGTATAGTTTTACCCCTTTTCTGAAACGAGCAATTCCTCTTACGAAAAAGGCACTTAGGGAGTTTCTGTTAAGCTCTTTTCTGACTCCTAAAACAATGAAAGGATCGTCGAGCAATCTTGCTTCCTTTCATGCTCGCTAAATGTATATGAAAGGGCATCTACCTGGTATAAGTTTACCCCTTTTTCCGGACCTTCTAAACTAATTATGAAAAAGGAATACTCTAGTCACATTGGCTAGAAGAGTTCTCCATTTGCATCATTTTATACGTTTTCGGACCTTGGAGACTAACTTACAAAAAAGAACACCAATGGAGTCCGCTTACCACTTTCAGACTCTCTAAACATGAAAGCAACCATGAGAAATCACCATCATGGGCTCGTAAAAACCCATAGGATGGTACTACACCACCACTGTAGAGTCTTCTTATCATTTTCATACTCCTAAAAAATGAAAGCACCAATGAGCACGAACAATCCCGGGCTCGCAAAATCAATAGGACAGTATCATTTCAGAGCACACATTTTTCCCTTCTTGGAGCTCATTAAAACTATGAAGAAGGACCCAATGGTGCTTCTCGGCGCCATAACAGATCATGTCTACTCATAAGGCAGCTTCCACATTTCGGTCGCCTTTGTTTAGAGTATTCTGCAGTATGCCACCCTGAGAATCCCTCTACAACACTCATCAGCTTGTCCCCCCAGAGTCAATACATACCCTTCAATCCTTAAGAGCTATGATCCCCGCACCTACAAGTCAGTTCCCTACGCTACCAGGTCAACCATGTCATCATGCTCTGAACAAAGGAAGTTTGAGTCCACCCACTCTATGACCACAATTACTTCCCATCCCCACAAGTATGTCAGTCCTACCTGTCAAGCACTCTATATGCAGATAAATTGTTACCAATGCACACAGAGCATATGAAATTTATTGTCAACCCGAGAAAGTATTTTTATTTCAAAGGATAAGTGCACAATATATGCTTAAACACCAAACCATTAGAAGTGAATACTTTTATCTTCTATCATCCATGTTCATCCCAAGAATCTATGCAATCCCAATTGCCTTCTAACTGCTATACTACAATTCTTCTCTATTATGCATCAATAAGAAATGGTATCAGATCTAATCAACAATTGCAGAAAAGAAATCTCATTCGTATTTTAGAACAATCACTTGTCTGATCTAATCAATCTGGAAATCATAAAACATAAACTGAACATTAATCTAGAAATCCAATTGCAAAAGATTGAGTCAACTGTTCTAAGAAAGTGAATTGCAGAATGAAAATCAAGCAACACACAACAGGAAAGATAAATTGTAAAGACTCATGGGATCACAACTTAGCTGTAAGATGAACACGGCTGCGTATAACAGCAATTGAAATGCATAAAGCAAACCTTACTCAGTCGACTGTTATTCTACACCATTCACCAATCTCACAGAAATATAATCTTTTACTGAAAAATCCACACAATAAATATTGCTGCTGCGTACAAAAGGAAAGAACAAAGCATCACACAACAAGAAAGATAAAATCCTATTTTAACTCAGCAATCTATGTGGAAGACGGGCCCAGTCTTCACACAGAGACACTGGTTTAACAACACAACTCTTTAGCTCAGAAGTAACCCCTTATATTAACAAAAGAATGAGTACACAGTTTTGCTCAGCTGCTAATACAATAATTTAATTGTCTGCTGTTCAACCCTTGGGTCGAGGCAACTCCCCATATTTATACATACAAATCGTAACATCTAATCCTATAATTGGGAATCCATGAAGATCTCTGATCTTCAGGTGCCCTAAATAACTAGCTGTTACAATGCGTGGCAGAACAGAAACATCCAAATATGAGAGAGTTATTAATTGACCCAAGAGTGGTGGTCCTTCCAGCTCACGGCTAGACTCGAGCAGCAACATACTTAAAATAGTGAATTCTGTTACAGCTTCCCTATCACGGCTGTGCTTTGATTGATGAGTCGAGCCCCAAGGATCCTTCTACAAGCAACGGACATCCCTTTCTTCATGACTTGTTCAGCCCCGATCTTCCTGCAATCCATTTGTCTCAACTACCTTCATAAATCGCAACATGTTAGCACAATTTGAGAGATGCACAACTTTAATTATGACAATCATAAGCATTAATAAAATAAAACAATGATCAACCATACCTTGGTAATTTGGGGAATAAGGTAAGGACAATAGGTCTGATTGCCATGGTAAGTGGTATAGGACAGGGGCAGGAAAGATGAATAATGATGACTAAAAAGGGCCAATTATGGGCTCAACATATCCCCCCAACTACCCTGCTGCATGTCCTCATGCAACAACCTGCATCTGAATCCTGTACTGAGCTCTATCCAAGGAGAGAGGAAGAAGTGTAGGAAACTCAGGCACCTTTTCTATCTTTTGAAAGGCCTCTGTGAGTAACCCAGTATCTTTCAACCTCACTGTTCCCCTTCCACTGCTACTTGCTGGTGTCTGGGAATGCAATTGGTGTAGTGGGAATCTTCCTACGGTCTCATTATGCTGTGCCTGGGGGAGTTGTAAGGAAATCCTCAATCTGAATCCAACTCAATGACATCTCTAGGAGGTGGAAGCACTGGTTCTTATGGGACAGTGTCTTCCAGCGCATCTATTTTTAACAAGAGAGTTGCTGGTTCTTGTGTAACAGCAACATCCTTTAAACCTTCTTCAGTAGCTACCTTTATTGATTTTGGAGACACTGGTTCTTGTGTAGCAGCGTCTTCTTTGTCCTTCTGCTACTGAGATAGGATATCCTTCTCATCGTGCAACCCTTCCTCCAAGATTTCGGTGTCACCTGAGCATGGTGTCTGTACCTGTTCATCTTCACTCCACTGTAGATCGGGAATGATATCCACTCCAAGGTTATCTTCTAACTGCAATTCAGGAGTTCCTGCTGCAGCTTCCAAGGGTGTTGGTTTTTGTGTAGCAACATCCTGGCTTACCTCTTCATCCTTCTTTTGCTGCAACTCTTCTCCTATGAGTTCTATGTCATGGGAGTCCTCTGGCGTTACAACCCAGATTTCATCATTAAACTCCAGAATCTCCTCTGTCCCAGGTTCTTCCCCCATCTGTTTGGCCGATTGGACAAGTATATTCAGGTTTGCTGGTTCTTGTGTTACAACATCTTGTTCCAATTTATCACTGTCCTGCCTTTGTATCTATTCTTCTAAAATTTCTGTGTCCTGGGAGCATTCTGGGGTTTCAGCATATTCCTTTATAAGCTCCAGAGCATCCTTCATTCCAAGTTCTTCTCCCATCTGCTCTATGATCTTCGTGTCGTGGAAACATTCTGGGGTTACAATATATTCCTTATTAATCTCTAGAGCGTCCTCCATCCCATGTTCTTCTCCTACCTGTTCCATAATTTTTGCATCGTGGGAAGTGGCAACTGCAGCAAGGATGTTTAAAAGTGCTGGTTCTTGTGTGGCAGCACCTTCTTTTTCCACTGCTTTCCCCATTGTGGCCACAGGCTGTTGTGCTGAATAAGTGCTAAGTAGAATTTTATGGCCTGCTTCCTCAAAGATTTCTCCACAGGTGGGGCAGAGTATTCGTTCATCCTTTTCTCCAACTCCAGCAGAATCTGACTCCTCCACTTGGTCTGTAGCCTCTATTAGTGTGTAAATTTTTCTTTCACCCTGCTTTCTGCAGGTTTCCTTCCAAGTTTCCAGCTCCCTTCTAAGTACTTGGAGGTCCTCTTTTAGCATTGCATTCTCATACAGAAGTCCTTCAATTCCAGGTTCTTCCTCCACTGGCCTTTGTGGAGCATCCATCGGTCTTGGTACAAGGATTGGGGGCTCAACCTGTGTCTCTGAGGTTGCCCATCTTTTCCTAGCTGCCTCTGCTGCTATGGCAGATCGAGTTTGTTTCTTTCTGATTGGTGCTATTAGGTCAAATTCATTGGTGGCTCTCTTTCTCTTCTTCTGTGGCGTTTTCTTTTGTGATTTTTCCTTTTGTGGTGTTTCCTCCTGTGGAGCTGGGATATAGGGAGCCAAAACTGAGGTCAAAGGAATATTTCTTTGCCCCTCATGTTGTTGTTCTTCAATCACAGCTCCTCCTCCTACCCACTCAGGTGAAGACTCAATTGTTACCAGCTCAATGTCTTCTTCCATTGCCCTAGCTCCGTCATCTTCAGGTTCCATTGTCGCAGCATTTGATGCTGCTCCAATTTCACCTTCTGTTGTCGGAGCTGTCCTGTTATCTAGGTTTTCCACAAAGGCTTCATCTACACTGTCACCTAATGGCTCTATTTGTGCTTCCCCTTGCTCTCCTTCAAATGCAGTGTCATCCCCCACTGGTTCTGCTTGTGCTGGAGATTCATCTCTCCCACATGGATCTGATTGTGCCCCTGGTTGTTCTTCCTCTAATATGGGTTCATCCTCCCCAGATCGCCTAGCTTGTGCCCCCGGTTGTTGTTCTTCTACTGTGGTTTCACCCACCCCGGATGGTCCTGCCTGTGCCCCCGATTGTTGTTCTTCTCTCATTTCATCCCTCCCCCCAACTTCACTGGAGGAACTCCGATCCTCCTGTTGTGGTGGAACCTGTAATTGCTGTAATGGGATGACCCTGAAGGGAACAGGTTGCTGTGGTCGGGTTATAAATTGTTCCCAAGTTATATTATGTTGGGCAAGGGTTCTCACAATAATTAATTTGATAAGGCCATGGTGGGTGAGAGAGGAAAGTGGGTGCTTCGCAGACTGAACAAATGTTGCCATATGACGCAAGTCGTGCAGTAAATAAAATGGAATGTTCAATAAAATGCCATGGCGAAGATGAGAAAGCAAAGGAAGTTCAGAGTTATACATAGTTTGATATCTACCTTCACAAGTAATGTATGTCTTGAGGAAGACAGCAACCTGGTCCCATGGCCACGGCAGTGAGTTTAGTGCAATCCCTCTCCTGGATGCTTCAACTTGCTCCCGTGGAAGTAAAAATTCTTCTCGTGCAACCGTTGCAGGGACTCGTCAGTTAAACCATGGTTTTCCCACCATCGGGATGGCTGTAACCTCGGATATAATGATCTCGGATACGTCTATACACAGCCCCCACACCATGGAGTGAGTTTTGGTAAGATTCAAGGCAAATTGTAGGGCTGCTTCCCGATTGAATCCGTCCAATCGCTCAAAGAATTCGAGCCAGCCAGCAGCTCGAAAAATGGCAAGAACTTGAGGATTTCGTCTGAGTTCCTGGGTATTGAAAGGTTCATGGCGAACTGGAATTCCCATGGTCCTGGCTGCAAACTGAAATTGCTATTCCACAGATTACAGGATCCCAGAATGGAAGTTGCAGCACAGAGGATGCACGAATCGCTGAGCGGAAACGTTGAGAGAATGGCCAAATTTGGAAAGTTGAGCAAAGAACAGTGTTTGAAATTTTCATGCCGAATTGGGGAAGGTGGCAGTTATTAGCGTTTACGTCGTACGATGGAAAGGTTTAATCAGGTATAATGGTGGTACGAGTGAAGGTACGACCAATATCCTTTAAATGATATCAATGCTTAATCACGTGATAAATGAAAGCCATACCTCATAAAACTGTGCGTCGGAAAGCTACGGAAAATGGTGGAGCATGCAGTTGGTGACATCACGGAGCCGAATTCGTGCACAGTTAGACATGTGATCATGATGACTCGGATAAGGCAATAAGTTCTTCCGCCGGTGAAACACAAACCATCGCTTCCTCGGGGTCGGAATGATGAGTTCGCCGGCACGACTGAGGTGAATCAACACCATGATTAGAAAGTTTGAAACAATTCTTTTGTTAACACGGGAGTTACTACTGCAAGTTGCCAAAAAAATGATAGCACGACCGACGAAAAAGATGTTGCAGTCATCAAAAAAAAATATGTTGCAGCCACCGGAAAAGAATTCACGGCAGCCGAAAAAAAGAATTTACAGTATCGGGGAAAATTACAGCTGTCACGGAAAAGTTTTGCGGTGGCGGGAAAAATTATAGCTGGCGGGAAAAGTTGTTGCAGCGCTGTGACGTGATGTTGCAGCCACTGGATTGAAGTCGCGGCTGCCGGGGATGATTTACAGCTGCCGGGAGAAAGGATTTTACGGTAGATGGAAAACAATAATGCAGGGGCTGGGAATTGAAGTGGCAGCTGCGGAAAAAAATGTTGCAGCTGCCGATGTTGCAGCCGCCGATGTTGCAGCTGCCAGAAAAGATTGACGACCGACGGAAAAAAAAAAATATTACGGCTGCTGGAAATGAGGTGGCAGCCGCTCGGAAATGAGATGGAAACCGTGGGGAAATGAGGTGGCAGGTGCAGAAAAAGATGTTGCAGCTGCGGGAAAATGATGTGGCAGTCGCTGGTAAATGAGGTGGCAGCCGCTGGGAAATGAGGTGGAAACTGCGGAAAAAGATGTTGCAGCTGTTGATGTTGCAGCCGCCGATGTTGCAGCTGCCGGAAAAGATTGGCGGCAGGCGGGAAAAAGGATTTTATGGCTGCTGGGGAAAAGGGTAATGTGGTTTCCAGAAAAAGATATATAGCTGCCGGAAAAGATATACAACCGCCGGAAAAGATGTTGCAGCTGCCGAAAAATATGTTGCAGCTGCCGGAAAATATGTCGCAGCTACCAGAATAATTTTTTTTTTTTTTTTTCGGCACAGGGAGATTTTCGTCTAATGGACCCAAACTGGTCGTTCTCCTGGCGCTTCCCTGAAATTTTTTGAAAAATGACAGCAAACAAAAAGATCAAATGCAAAGAGAAAAAAAAAAAACAACAGCTATACGCTACAGCAGGAAATTATTTATGTACAGCAAATACGATTTTCAGTTTAAGGTTTGGTAAATGCAAAGAAAAGTTCCTGCTCTGGTGCCAACTGATAATCTGGATCGGCAGCAATTTGTGAAATGAATGCATCTTTCGAAATGGGATTACGATACAGTCGCAGTCTGTGGCCGTTAGCAAGTAATGGTATACAGTTTTCATGAATGGTCACCAGCCGAACAGTGCTGTTGTCAAATACCCTGTCGACCAAATATGGACCCAGCCATCTTGTACGTAATTTTCCTTTAAAATCCTTCTTGAATCAGGAGTCGTATAATAGTGCCCAGTCTCCTTCACAGAAGATTTTCTTTTTGATGAATCGGTCATGCCAGTTAGATTTCTGTTGCTGAAGCAGCACAGTCTGGTCTACTGCAGCTAACCGTTTCTCATCCAGTTCATTTAATTGATTCAATCTTCTCTTCTGGGCTTCTGTTACATCCAGATTCATTTCGGTGGTTGTTTTCAGGGTCTTGATCTCAAATTCAATTGGAAAGATGGCACTCTTTCCATACACCAGATCATAGGGAGAAAACCCAGTGGTGTTGCGCCAGGTTGTGCGATATGCCCACAGTGCTTCTGGAATCCTGTCAGCCCAATCCCTTCGATGGCTTTTAACTGTTTTAGTAAGGATTGCTTCAATAACTTTATTAGTACTTTCCACCTGACCATTGGCCTGGGGGTGATAAGGTGAATCTATCCTATGCTGCACATGATACTTCCGGAGCAAGGATTCAAATTGGTGTGAGATGAATTGCGGTCCCCCATCGGTAACTACTTCCTTTGGTACCCCAAAGCGGGTAAAGATTTCACTGTACAGAAAATCAATCACCGCCTGGTCATTAGCCTTAGCCAAAGCTACAGCTTCTACCCACTTGGTCATGTAATCTGTACACACCAGAATGTAAACCTTTTGTCTCGAAGGAGGGTTGATAGGGCCAACAAAGTCCAATGCCCATCTATCAAACGGTTCTAGTACCACTTGGGGCTGTAAAGGCATCTGATCTGTCTTATTAGGTTGGCCCATCCTTTGGCAGCTGTCACAGGACTGAACATATATTTTAGCGTCCCTGAACAGTGTCGGCCAATAGTAGCCCATCATTGCTTTATGCCTTGTTCTTCTGTCTACAAAGTTTCCTCCACAAGGTTCATCATGACATGCCTTCAGTATATGAAAGATCTCATCTTCCCTTACACATCTCCTAATCTCAAGATTGGGTCCTGTGCAAAAGAGATGACCATTGAGCCAACAATACCTGTCACTTTGCTGTATAATTTTTATTTTCTCTCGTTTAGACATATGTGGCGGAAGCTTTCCTGCAACCAAATAATTAGCAACGTCTGCATACCAGGGTGAATGAGCTGAGAGTGCGAATAGATGTTCAACTGGGAAAGAATCCTCAACAGGCGAACTGTCATCACTGTTAGTAAATCGTGATAAAAAATCAGCAACAACATTTTCTTTTCCAGGTTTATCTATAATGGTAATATCAAATTCCTATAATAATAATAACCACCTGGTTACTCTGGCATTGGTGACAGGTTTATTCATCAAATAATTAATGGCAGAGTGGTCAGTGTGCACAAATGTAGGATACCCAGTAATGTAATGTCGAAACTTATTAATAGAATAAACAATAGCTAGGAATTCTTTTTCAGTGATAGTATAATTTAGTTCAACAGGGGCTAAGTTTTTACTAACATAATAGATAGCATAAGGTACTTGACCATCCTGCTGTCCTAGTACTGCTCCAATGGCAGTATCAGAAGCATCTGAAGAAATGTGGAAAGGTATGGTCCAATTAGGTCCCCTTAGAATAGGGGTTGTGTACAGCTTCTCTTTAAGCTTATCAAATGTTGTCTAGCATGCTGTACTCCACACAAACTGTGCATCCTTCATTAACAATGAAAACAAAGGAGAAGCAAGTTTGGAGAAGTTTTCTATAAATCTCCTGTAATATCCAGCATGTCCCAGAAAACTTCGCACCTCTTTCTGAGTTGAAGGAGTTGGTATACTTTTTATCACCTTAATTTTTGAAGGATCCACTTGAATGCCCTCTGTAGAGATGAAATGTCCTAATACCACCCCCTCACTTATCATCATATGGCATTTTTCAGTGCTTAATGAGAGGCGAGCCTGTTCACAGCGAATTAAAACTTTCTTTAAATTTTCCAGTGCTTCCTCAAAATCCTTGCCATAGGGAGTAAAATCATCCATAAAGACTTCCATACTATCATTAACAAATTCAGAAAATATGCCAATTACAGCTGTTTGGAACGTTGCTGGTGCATTGCATAAGCCAAAGGGAAGCACCCTGTAGGCAAACGTTCCCCAGGGGCAAATGAAGGTGGTCTTATCCTGATCCTCCGGAGCAATCTGAATTTGATTGTACCCACTGAACCCATCCAAGAAGGAGAAGAACTTCTTCCCTGATAGGGTATCAAGTACTTGGTCAATAAAGGGAAGAGGAAAATGATCCTTTTGTGTAGCTTTGTTTAGCTCCCTATAATCAACACAGACTCTCCATTTACCATTTTTCTTGGGCACAATTACAAGTGGGGAAACCCACTCACTATCTGAAATAGGATAGATAAATCCTGCTTCCAAAAGTTTCTGGATTTCCTCCTTCACTATATCCCTCAGATTGGGGTTCATGCGTTGTTGGGGTTGACATACAGGCCAGGAGTCGTTTTTAATATAAATATGATGAGTGCATAGATTGGAAGGGATACCCTTCATGTCTGTATACTCCCAGGCGAATGCCTCCTTCCGTTCCTTCAAGAGATTGGTTAGGCGCATCTGTTCTTCTGAGGAGAGACCAAGGTTGATGTTCAAAGTTCTTCCAGGCTCTAACTCAATAGGAATGCTTCTGGAGTTTTTCAAAACTGGGATTATGTTTGCGTCATCGACTAGTGCTTCCTTCGTAAGTTGTTCTTGTTCTTCCTTACCAAGGGTAATGTTCAGGAGTTGATAAACTTCTTTATCCACTGAAGCAGGTTCGCTAATGAAATTACTGATGGCATCGTCTTCTGTTTCATTTTTTAAAGTTAGGGCCTTCCCTATTGTTAATAATGGTTGAACATCCTCCTCCTCTTTCTGTTCTATCCAAAGGGAAGTTTCAGTTTCTAGACTCGGCCGTGCTGGAGGATATAGGGTGAGGTTTTTGGTTTCCATACCATCAGATATAGTCATGGACCCCAATCGACAGCTGATGCAAGCATCAGCTATGGCCAACCAAGGCCTCCCTAGGATCAATGGGTGTCCCCCCAGCTGTGATTTTGGTTGTAATACCAGAAAGTTGGCAAGGTATTCCCATGAGTCTACTGAGATGACAAGATCATCTAGAATCCCTTCGGGTCTGATGGTGGATCTGTCTACCAATTCTAAAATGGTAGGGTTTGGTCTAATATTGGTGAATCCAAGCTTCTTTACAGTCTCAATTGTTATAACATTGATCGCTACTCCTAAATCTACTAGCACGTTGGGTATCTACGTCTGTCCTATATGTACAGTGACAGTAGGATTGCCAGGGTCGTCATACTTGGTCACAGGGGTTTTTCCTGTCATTAAAGCAGATAAATTCCCTATGACATGAACAGTGGGAGGATCTCTGGGCTTCCTTCCCGGTCTTTTAGTGCACAGGTCCCGAATAGTTCTAGCATAAATAGGTACGTCTTGAAGAGCTTGCAAAAGGGGGATCTTAACATAAATATTCTTCAACTCTCCTAGGAGATTGAACTGAGGTTGCCCCCATATTTTTGGCAGCATTAGTCTCTCAGGGTATGGTGGTTGCCTTACCAGCTAGGTAGGATGCGTATTATCTGATTTCTCGTTTAATGTTTCAGCCGTCCCATCTGAGGGATGCTCAGCACCTTCAGTGATAGGAACCGGATCGAATGGATGCTGGGAACTCTCTCCTTTGTCATGCACAGAAGGTGGAATATCTTCTGAAATTACACGTTCTATTATCTTCCCAGACCGTAGGCGAATATCATTACAAGGTACAGGGGAGAGAGAGTAGGTCGGCATATTGAGAGCTTCCAATTGATGGACTGTTTTATTATTTGGGTTAGGATTAGGTTGGGCAGGCAGCTGAGGCCGTAATGGTATGTTAGGAACAGGATTATTCTACAGCTGCAGCTGCGACTGCTGAGGTGGGTATTGAGGATATTGATGAAATTGAGGATATGGAGGAGAATATGGTAACTGTTGAGGTGGAGGTGGTTGAGGAAACTGGTTCCCAGGATGGAAGTTCCTCCATCCAGGAGACCATGACGTAGGTTGATGTGGTGGCTATGTCCAAGGACTCCATGAGTTATAACTTTGTACTGCAGGTTGAGAAGGATTCCACTGAGCATAATTTGAAGGGAATTGTGTATTCATATTTTGCATGTTATTATTCCAATTGTTCAAATTATTCAAAAATGGAAATGAATCTGGAGACATACCTTGATTTCGAGGCTGCCAGGGTTTCTTCTATGCAATGAAATAGGCTGATTCCCCTTCTGGAGTTGATG
This sequence comes from Larix kaempferi, assembly GCA_027924585.1. Lineage (NCBI taxonomy): Eukaryota > Viridiplantae > Streptophyta > Pinopsida > Pinales > Pinaceae > Larix > Larix kaempferi. The sequence continues at coordinate 1,468,979 of BSBM01000450.1, read as the reverse complement.
CCTGCAGAATAGCCTTCACTTGGGGAAGTGTGGGAGAGTCTTTCATATCATGGTTCAGCTCGCACAACTGACATACTTGTATATTGTCAAGGGGGCATTCTTTCAGTGGATGATTCTTTCTACATTGGGGACAAAACACACCTAATGTGAGATCCTCCACTGCCTGTCTTTGTTTGGCCTTCAGGACATCAATCTCCGAAGAGATGGAACTCATTATTTATGTTTTAAAGTTTTCAAGAAGATTTCCTATCTCTGCACGTGTAGCTCCTCCATTGGATGACTTCTGAGTTCTATTGAAGACATCACGTTCCAGTTTATCTCGTTTATCCCGCTTATTATTCCTGGAAGATCCCCTGGAGTATCTCTTACATAATTCCACAATCGTCTCAAAAGGTTCTTTGGAGATATCTCCTTTTCCTAACAGATTTAACATGTCTAAACAATCATCCCTGATCCCTCGAAGCAAGATTATCTTGAGCACATCCAGCCCCATGTTCGTCTGCCCGGCTCTTTGCACATTGTACAACAACCTTTCTACAAAATCCTCTAGACTTTCATCCTCCTTCTGCACCATCTTAAATAATTCCTCTCTTTTGTCCCTGGTATTGCAATATTCTTGATATTTCTTCAGGAACACTTGCTTCATCTTATTCCAATTAGCAACAGTTCCTCCCCCAAGGCTCATGAACCATCGTAATGCATTGTCCTTCAGGGTGGCAGGAAAAAAGCTTCAGCTTTTGGGCATCTGTGACATAATCATAGCTGCGATAGAGGATATCGAATTCAAAAAGGAATTCGTCTGGATCTTCTGCCGCCCTGCCATGGAAGCGAGGCAACACTGATGGTGAGATGTTCTTCATAGGAGCTGTCCCTTCCAGTTGCTGTATTGGAAATTGTAATGTTTCCATAGTTCCTTCTGGCAGGGAATCATTTTCATGATGGTATAATACCACTGCTTCTTCCTCTTCATTCTCATGTATGTTATTCATCTTTTCTTCTGTATCCTCTTCTTCGTTCGTTCCTGCATTCCTTACCTCATTTGTAACAGCTGCGTATTCTTCAGGTGTAGCAGCTGCATATTCTTCAGTTGTAACAGTTGCGTATTCTTCAGTTGTAACAGCTTAATCAGCTATTCCTTCTTTAGCAGGGGTATATGCAGGAATCACGGCTGCTCCTGTATCTTCCACCGTGGATCCTGATGCTGGCGCTCCAGGATCATTAGGGCCTCTTCTGATAGGAGTCTCCCATTGACGAGTTCTGATAGCTGAATCAGTTCTGTCAACAAGATCGTCGATGAATGTTCTTCTACCCAACGGTGGACCTCGACCACGACCCGAACCACCTGCACCGTTAGTATTTTGTGGGGTTTTGGGGGTTGGGAGGTGATCGCGTTTTACCCTCCTCGTATTCATGCGAAGTAGATCATTTCAACAACAAAAAAAAAGACTAACTAAAAGCAATTATCAAATGCAACTAATGACTAGTGTTTAATTTTTATCCTTCCCCGGCAACGGCGCCAAAATGTCAAGCACTCTATATGCAGATAAATTGTTACCAATGCACACAGAGCATATGAAATTTATTGTCAACCCGAGAAAGTCTTTTTATTTCAAAGGATAAGTGCACAATATATGCTTAAACACCAAACCATTAGAAGTGAATACTTTTATCTTCTATCATCCATGTTCATCCAAAGAATCTACGCAATCCCAATTGCCTTCTAACTGCTATACTACAATTCTTCTCTATTATGCATCAATAAGAAATGGTATCAGATCTAATCAACAATTGCAGAAAAGAAATCTCATTCGTATTCTAGAACAATCACTTGTCTGATCTAATCAATCTGGAAATCATAAAACATAAACTGAACATTAATCTAGAAATCCAATTGCAAAAGATTGAGTCAACTGTTCTAAGAAAGTGAATTGCAGAATGAAAATCAAGCAACACACAACAGGAAAGATAAATTGTAAAGATTCATGGGATCACAACTTAGCTGTAAGATGAACACGGCTGCGTATAACAACAATTGAAATGCATAAAGCAAACCTTACTCAGTCGACTGTTATTCTACACCATTCACCAATCTCACAGAAATATAATCTTTTACTGAAAAATCCACACAATAAATATTGTTGCTGCGTACAAAAGGAAAGAACAAAGCATCACACAACAAGAAAGATAAAATCCTATTTTAACTCAGCAATCTCTGTGGAAGACGGGCCCAGTCTTCACACAGAGACGTTGGTTGAACAACACAACTCTTTAGCTCAGAAGTAACCCCTATATTAACAGAAGAATGAGTACACAGTTTTGCTCAGCTGCTAATACAATAATTTAATTGTCTGCTGTTCAACCCATGGGTCGAGGCAACTCCCCATATTTATACATACAAATCGTAACATCTAATCCTATAATTGGGAAACCATGAAGATCTCTGATCTTCAGGCGCCCTAAATAACTAGCTGTTACAATGCGTGGCAGAACAGAAACATCCAAATATGAGAGAGTTATTAATTGACCCAAGAGTGGCGGTCCTTCCAGCTCACAGCTAGACTCGAGCAGCAACATACTTAAAATAGCGAATTCTGTTACAGCTGCCCTGTCACGGCTGTGCTTTGATTGATGATTCGAGCCCCAAGGATCCTTCTACAAGACACGGACATCCCTTTCTTCATGACTTGTTCAGCCCCGATCATCCTGCAATCCATTTGTCTCAACTACCTTCATAAATCGCAACATGTTAGCACAATTTGAGAGATGCACAGCTTTAATTATCACAATCATAAGCATTAATAAAATAAAACAATGATCAGCCATACCTTGGTAATTTGGGGAATAAGGTAAGGACAATAGGTCTGATTGCCATGGTAAGTGGTATAGGACAGGGGCATGAAAGATGACTAAAAAGGGCCAATTCTGGGCTCAACACTACCATCAATACTACCACACTTCAGTTCTACACCTCGCACTCCTATCAAGGAAACATCATTTCCTTGTTAGTTGCTGGTCTCCCTCTGTCGACGAAAACCAAATTTATTCCGGAAGATAGACCTAGAGGTCCCTGTGTCTTGGACTCATCACCATTTATGATGAGTGACTACGAATCATTTCTAGAAGAGTCCTCACTGCCTCTCCAAATGGTTGTTTCTCACATGCTCGACTTCAACACCTTGATCGCATCGTTGAGACTCGCACAGGGTATTGGTCCCTTCAGTTATTTGTTGAAGACCCCGGATACCACCTGACTCTTCCAAATTTGAGAGTCTACTTATGGAAAGAACCAGTTACATTTTCCTTATAAATATCCGGGTTGCGCATGGCGACAGTATTCAGATGTACCCCAATTTTATACTCCCTCGAGTATACAGTTACATGTACTTCTCAGAGATGGCTCATAGTCATTGAGTCCCTACAAATGTTGGACACCTTTAGTGTCAGCAGTTCATCAACCCTTCTGAGATCTTGTTCAGAACGATTGTTGCTTTATTCCAGTGTATCAATTATTGAGATCAGTCATGTTATGATCATGAGTACATCCCAAAATAGTGTCCCCTTTGAATCATTATGATGTACCAACAGATTTTTTATGTATTATTCAGGTCCCCCATCTTGGGACTAATTGTTATGTATATGTCTTGATACGAGCATGGGTATGCCCGCCTCATCCATTATCAGAGATTATTCCTCATTCATATTGAGGCCATGTAATATTTTTTATTTTTGCAGCTTCCAAGGGACGTTGATCCAGTCTCCAACTGGTTTATTCTCTTCCCCAAACCCTAGGAAAAAGAAAAAAGAACTATGATGTCTATCGGCCATACGATGAGCTCCTACCCTCACATATCAGGGGGCAATCTATTAACACCCAAAATGTTCTCACTAGATCATTTCCTTATTCACATGACCCATTTGTCGACTTTTCCACCATTTGAGCCTCTAAAGCCATCAAAAGGTCACCGAAAGACCATAACACAACCCTTTTTCTCCTCAAAATGAACATTTTTCCTCAAAAAGCATAAAAAACCATAAAATGGGTCCAAAATTCCCAAAAATATTAAAAGGGAATAAAAATATTCAAAATATTCAAAAAAGGAAAAAGGAGGGAAAAAGGTACCTAAACCATGTTGGTCAATACCATTGGTTTCCTCAAAACCATAATGGTATTCCCCACCACCAAAAACTATTGAAATATGGTAGGGGCTCCTCACTTTCCGTCCATCCATCATCCTATCCTCACGCTGTCAAAATCTCCCCTCAGACTTTTTGCCATGTTCAGCATCTTGGAGAAGAGACCTTTGGAGCTTGCAGCTATTCACCCTTGGAGTTGCTCAACATCACATCCTCACCATTTGAGGTATCTTAATACAAAACATCTATTCTTTTATTTCTTGTTCTTTCCATGAATCGTTTTTAAATTTATTTGTTATATGCACACGTTAGTTTAGATTTAGATTTAATTCATAGTCGTTTTTGCTTTCGATATTGAAACTGCTATCAAATTGTTGATAGGTGCACATTTCACAAAGCTTGGTTGCAAAGCCAAGCCAACAGTTTTTGGGCGACTCCAACTGTTGGCTTGGTTTTGCAACCAAGCTTTGTGCAATGGGCACCTATCAACAATTTGATAGCAGTTTCAATATAGGAAGCAAAAACGATTATGAATTAAATCTAAATCTAAACTAATGTGTGCATATAACAAATAAATTCATAGAAAGAACAAGAAATAAAACAATAGATGTTTTGTATTAAGATACCTCAAATGGTGAGGATGTGATGTTGCGCAACTCCAAGGGTGATTACCTCCAAGCTCCAAAGGTCTCTTCTCCAAGATGCTGAAAATGGCCAAAAGTCTCAAGGGAGATTTTGACAGCGTGAGGATAGAATGATGGATGGATGGAAAGTGAGGATCCCCTACCACCTTTTTATAGTTTTTAGTGGTGGGGAATACCATTATGCTTTTGAGGAAACCAATGGTATTGACCAACATGGTTTAGGTACCTTTTTTCCTCCTTTTTCTTTTTTTGAATATTTTTATTCCCTTTTAATATTTTTGGGAATTCTTGACCCTTTTTGAGGGTTTTTTATGCTTTTTGAGGAAAAATATTCATTTTTAGGGGGGAAAATGGGTGTATTGTGGCCTTTTGGTGACCTTTTGATGGCTTTAGAGGCTCAAATCATGGAAAAGTGGACAAATGGGTCATGTGAATAAGGAAATGAGCCAGTGAGCACTTTTTGGGTGTTAATTGGCTTGGTTTTGCAACCAAGCTTTGTGCGATGGGCACCTATCAACAATGTGATAGCAGTTTCAATATAGAAAGCAAAAACAATTATGAATTAAATCTAAATCTAAACTAACATGTGCATATAAGAAATAAATTTAAAAACGATTCATGGAAAGAACAAGAAATAAAAAAATAGATGTTTTGTATTAAGATACCTCAAATGGTGAGGATGTGATGTTGAGAAAATCCAAGGGTGAGTAGCTCCAAGCTCCAAAGGTCTCTTCTCCAAGATGCTGAAAATGGCAAAAAGTCTCAGGGAAGATTTTGACAGTGTGAGGATAGGATAATGGATGGATGGAGAGTGAGGAGCCCCTACCACCTTTTTATAGTTTTTGGTGGTGGGGAATACCATTATAGTTTTGCGGAAACCAATGGTATTGACCAACATGGTTTAGGTAGCTTTTTCCCTCTTTTTTCTCTTTTTGAATATTTTGAATATTTTTATTCCCTTTTAATATTTTTGGGAATTATGGATCCTTTTTAAGGGTTTTTTATGCTTTTTGAGGAAAAATATTCATTTTGAGGGGAAAAAGGGGTGTATTATGGTCTTTTGGTGACCTTTTGATGGCTTTATAGGCTCAAATGGTGGCAAAGTGGACAAATGGGTCATGTGAATAAGGAAATGAGCTAGTGAGCACTTTTTGGGTGTTAACAGCTATATGCCCTCCCAACCAAGTAAAACCCTGACTAAAAGGAGCGGACTAAGGGTTGAACTGGGGATGTTGCGAAAAAGGAGATGATGTGAGAGGTACTAAAGGTATCCATGTAAAAAGGATATTTGAAAATCCACCAGTGGAACCAAGAGGAGTAGGTGATGATGAATATTGGGAGATAGATATACTGATTTGCTTGCAAAAGAATGAGAAAGAGCTCTCGTAATCATAGATGTAGTAGGAGTTTGGGAAACTCCTGTTTCATCTCTAGAACTAGCCATGGAATAGCCAGGGGTAAATCAATACGCACTAAACTCTGGTTGACCTAGAGAGTCTACAGTTACAAGTAATGGATCGTGGGGTCCAGTCAAAGGAGGGTTGTAAGGTGTTCTAAACTCTCGATAAGTTAAGTCATCAACCTCAATAGTATCAAATACTTGTTGATCCTGAATTCTGATCTATGGTTCTCCAGGTGGTTCCGTTACGCCCGTAAGTTCGTATGAACCACGGGAATGAGTCCTTCGACATCGAGGTGGCGGTGGCAGCTCCACAATGTGTGGTGGAAGGTTTTGCAACCTTCGTGACCTACGGAGGGGTTGTTCATCCACATTTATATCAAAAATAAACTAAGTCTGAAAATGTAGTGGCCGCTAATCGACTAGGGAGCGAACAACATACTACTAAAAAAAATGTCCTAAAGTGATCAAACCAGGAAAACAGAGCTAATATTCTCAGAAGTTAGTCTGGGATGATGAGGGTCTAGAACAAACCAATAGAATACCGAAGGTCAATTACACGGCGTTCAGTGCAGGTCCTCTGGGTGCAAGCATTTGAATCACCAAACCGCCCTCCCGGGATCACTGCAAAGGATTACCTTTCATGCCTATCCTAAGTGTAGGGGAAATACCGGGGGGGACTAAGGATACCACAAATACAAAAATACCTGGGGGATAGTCTTCATTCTAAACAAGACGCATGGGCAGGGTATCAAAGCCTGAAATCCAAAAGTACTTAAAGTACTAGTGGACCCCCGTATGCGAATCAGCTTTGGTGTATGCTCGAAAGGAAAGTGACGGGGTATCCTCAATAGTTCTAGTCTCACATGACCTCGTGCTTAACTCTGGTTTGAGTGGAGAATTCCGAGGATATTTTGATATGAGTGGATTTTCCTAAAAGATTGTCTCACTACAATTGTTGAGCAATAAAATAATTTCGGGCAGTTTAAAGTGATAGACCCCGAAATCCTAGCCTAAGCTAGTTGATGTAGTGTCAAACCTAAAAAAGAAAGTTACTAATCGATTTTATTAGATGTTCTTTTTAGAGGTTGTTTCTTACTGAATGGGAAGTGATGTGTGTGGTATGGTTATGACAAAAGTAAAGTGTGTATTATAATGCGTAAAAATTCACAAAATTCTTTTCCCGTTTAAGCTTTCCTATATTAGAGGTCTATAAGTAGACAACTCGTTCCTAGGAAAAAACCTGTGCCACTGTAACTAGTAGGGAGTCATGCACAATTTTCAAAAGACCTAAAAAAAAAGAAAGGACACCAAAATAGTGGCTGAATCCAAATAAAGAAAAAAAAAAGGACTTCTACAAGCCTAAAATAAGAATCAGCAAGACACAGGGTGTCTAATCAACAGTCAGAAGGGCAAAACAAAGACCATAGGTAGACCCAACAACAAAAAACCAAACCTTGCTGTAAAAGGTTCAATCCTACAGGAAAGTCCGCAGCTGTATATGGAAACAACTAGCACATGCAACTTAAAATGTGCGGATTGTAAAGAGAGCAACTAGCACAATTCATAAAGGCATGCCTGTATGCACAGGAGACACATGCATGGGGACTAAAACCGAAAAGAAAATCTTTGCCAACTTGATAACTGGACTGAATCAAAGAAAAGGAAAACAATTAGAAAACCTTTGAAAACCTTACAGAAAGTCAGGAATGTTGATGTATTTGTAACTTCGGAATGTATTTCATATATGTATATTGTATTCCTATAGAGATGTTATTATTCCTCTATACAGAAGTGTCATCATTTATATTGCATGTGTCGTAACTTATACTTGATGGGTTATTAGACCACCTTGATGGGGTCGGCCTTGTATAAGTCATGTGAGTTAAAGGGTTATTAGACCACCCTATTGGGGGTCAACCCTGTCACCATTATGTTAAGTGGTTAATTTGAGGCCGACCTAGTAAGGTTATTAGGCAAGTCAAGTCAAGTATAAATAGAGTGCGAGAGGCACTCTATTTGATCATTCACTTTCTCACTTATACACTCATTGGTGAGTGGTGCACTAGTGGAGGAGGAGAAGCTGATGCTAGGAAACTATCTCTTATGCTTGGGTTTTGTATCATTGCTCTATCTATCTCTGAGGAAGTTATTGGGGTCTTTCACCTTCTTGGTTTTCTCCATGGAAAATCTGTGTGTCTATTGTCTCATGTGATTACTTGTTGTGTTTGATATGCTTGATATGTTGTACATGTTATTCTCTGAGTAAAGATCCTAGAGTATGTTGAATTAATGATAAAAAATTAACATGGTATCAGAGCTAACCTGAGAACAAGACACTATGCAGTTGCGGAAGCTAGGGATTCTTGTTTTTGGGTTTCTATCCACAGGTATTGAAAGGCCTTAGGGTAGACTGACTCTCTTCAGCAAGGCACATCTTTCTCTCCAATCTGAATTCAGTTCTGGGCACTTTCATTTTTTGCCATAAAAATTAGGGTTTCCTCAAAGATAGGAATTTCTGAAATCTGAGACCATGGCTAGAAGCTCCTTGGAAAAATCAAAGTTTAGAGCTTTGGATCGAACCTTTTGGTTAGGTGAAGCTCTGGGGAAATCAAGCCCTAGTTTGGGGTGCTCTCTAGTGAAGCCGAAAATTAGGGCTTCTGCAAAAGTTGGAATTTTTGAAATCTGAGACCATGGCTGGAAGCTCCTCAGAAAAATCAAAGTTTAGATCTTTGGATCGAAATTTTTGGTTGGGTGCAGCTCCAGTAAAATAAAACCCTAGTTTGGGGTCCTCTTAAGTGAAGCCGGAAATTAGGGCTTATACAAAAGTTGGAATTTTTGAAATCTGAGACCATGGTTGGAAGCTCCTCAGAAAAATCGAAGTTTAGAGCATTGGATCAAACTTTTTTGTTGGGTGAAGCTCCCGGAAAATCAAACCCTAGGGGTCCTCTTGAGTAAAGCTAGAAATTAGGGCTTCTACCAAAGTTGGAATTTATGAAACCTAAGACAATGGCTGGAAGCTCCTCTGAAAAATCGAAGTTTAGAGACCAAGATCGAACTTTTTGGATGGATGAAGATCCGGGAAAATCAAACCCTAATTCAGGGTCCTCCTGAGTGAATCCGGAAGTTTGAAAAGCAAATTTGAGGGGTGAAACTTTTCACTTTTCAAATTTTGAGTTTACCATCATGATCAGCTCATCAAGGCGCATTTTTCTATCTTTTTAGAAGTTCAAAATTCAAAGTTTGAATTTTTAGGGTTTCTTTGACAAACTATAATGCAGCTCCAGATCCAGATTTCTACAAATCAAGTGGTAAGACTTAAATCATTTCAATTTCATTTGAAGTACTCTTTAAGATGTCTCACCACACCAAGCTTGAGGATAAGCTTGAAGGGGTTGATAAATTCCTGAGAATGGAAGTATAGGATTGGGTTAATTCTAGAAGAGAGTGAGTTGGACACCTACATAAGTGAAGGGGTTCCTATCCCAGAGGGAGACGAGACTAAGGCCTTACACAAGAGGAACTTAGTCAAGGCTAAAAGGATCATTGCTGATTCTATCAAAAACCATCTCATGCCACATGTGTCATCTCTGAAGACACCTAAGGAGATGTTTGATTTCTTGACCAAGCTATTTGAAGGGAAAAAAGATGGGGAATGAAGTTCAAGCTCTCACAGCTCACACCAAGGAGAGGACACTTTTGCTCAAATTGTCATAAGAACAAAAGGAACAACAACAACTACTACTACAAGCAATCTGACAGGTATGACTTATAGGTATGTTTTGAAAACTGTTCATTATTAAGTTTATAATATGATTGTCTTCATGTTATTGAGTTTAGTAACAATCTTGTTTAATTTTAGACTTGTCTTATCACCCTAGTAAAAGTATAAATGCATGATAGAAGACATGCATTGATTAGGGCTATGACACTTATGGTTGTATTATGTTTGTACTAATGCACTGTGGTGTTGTATGAGGAGAATGTTATCCGCTAACATGAAAGGTACAAATCAAGCTCTAGATCAAGACCATGATGACATGAAGGCAAAGACTCATCCATAGTCATGGATCACTTAGAGTTATGTATAATTTGGTTCTACAATGGTTAACTTATGAGTTATGCAGGTCATTGAAGAGAACAAGAAAACATTGCTAGACATAACTAGCAAATATGATGACCAGGTATGTTTTTCCTTTATAAAGTTAGAATCCTACTCTCTGTTAGGATCTTATACTTTTGTATATCATTATTCATGAATTTAGAAATTTAAGTAATCAAGGGGTTATGCATATTATGTATCTTACCTTGATTGATGATATGAATAACCAGAAGAGTTACATGGTCAAATAAGAATATGCATAAGTAAAAGAACTACTCCGTGAAACCTTGAATTCTAATGCTTATTATTTGTGTTTGAAATGATCATGACTATACATGTTTAATATTATTTTGTGTTGAGATTATACTAATGAATGTATGAGATCTTGAGGATGGAACAATCATGACACTAGTGCACACTTAAGCATCCATAATGGTCCAGGATGAATATAAGTTCAAGGACAAGTAATCCAGGAAGCAAAGATCAAGAGGGAGCACAGTCCAGTAGTTCCTGCAAGGAAGAAAAGGTTGAGAGGGAGTCCACACAACAAACAAATAAAGATAAGTATTTGAATTGTCGTTTCTTGTATATTTGATTGTTTAAATAATACTGTTCAATGATGTATATACTTATGTTCCTAGACTTAGGTTGTGTATCATGGATATTAGAATAATTGCATTAATGAACAGTATACCACTAATATGCATGTAATGGGTAAGTGGCCTATGGAACTGTACAACATTCTATTGCTACTTATCTAGAATGAAAACTCTTTGCTGACATGTTGGGAGTTGTGCACACTCTTAACAGTGTTCTAGTAGAGATTGGAAGGAATCTAGAAAGTTATGGGATATGGATAAGTGTTGTATTGAAGCATTGGCTAAATTAATTGCATGATTGTATGACATATTTCTTTATGTGTAAGAATTTGTTCTAAAAACTATTAGATGTTTCTAATCATGCAATTTAACTTGTCTTGTAGGAAAGATCGTATACCATCACCTACAAAAGAAGGACTACAACATTTACTCTAGCAACAAAGCTATCTATTGAAGAATCTGAAGTTCCAAGGATATGAGATGAAGTACTGATCAAAGAGTACCAGTCGATCATAAGAATGATGTTTGGGATGTGGTCCCAAGACCTAAAGGACTTGGGGATGATGCACTATTTCCTAGGCATGGAGGTGTGGCAAAGTGCAGATGGAATATTCCTTGGACAAGGGAAGTATGCAGTAGAGATCCTGAAGAGGTTCGGGATGATGGACTGCAAGGCCATGGACACACTTATGGCATCGAACCTGAAGCTTATGTGTGATGCTTCATCTGATCTAGTTGATGTCACTGTGTATCGTCATATGATTGGGTCATTGATATACCTGACGAACACAAGACTAGATATTTGCTTTGCAGTGAACACATTGAGCCAGTTCCTTACGGATCCTAGAAGTGTTCATTTGGTTGCTGTAAAGCATATTCTAAGGTACCTGAAGGGTACAATTGATTATGGGCTCAAGTATGATGCGAATCAAAAGTTTAACCTGTGGGGTTATGTTTATTCGGACTAGGAAGGTAGTGCTATAGATAGGAAGAGCACTTCTAGGTGCTGCTTCAGTATGGGATCAGGTGTGATCTCTTGGTTTAGCAGGAAGCAGTCCTGTGTAGCACTAAGCACAATTGAAGAAGAGTATGTTGTAGCTAGTTAGGCTAGTTGTGAGGCAGTATGGCTCCGAAAGCTACTGTTTGAGTTATTTGATCTCCCGTTGGATGTTACTAGTATCTTTTGTGACAACCATAGTTGTGTGAAGTTGTCTGAGAACCCGGTGTTCCACAACAGGTCAAATCACATTGAGATCAAATATCACTATATCAGGGATATGGTGCGGAGACGAGCAGTGAAGCTCCTGTATGTTGCAATGAATGAGCAGGTTCCAGATGTGTTGACAAAACCACTTGCTAGAGTGAAGTTTGAGTACTTCAGAGAGAGGCTTGATGTTCTTCATATTGATGACACTTCGAGAAAGAAGTGATGGAAACATTTGCAAGAGCCATTCCAAGCATGGTGAGACAAGGATCCTTCCCATGGCTGTGGACGTAAGCACTATGTGATGAGCATCAGGATGATGCTCCAGTTACTACATGATATGATCAGTTGGATCATGTATATGCATCGGTTCGATGCTTGGTATGATCAGTTGGATCATATATATGTATATGCATCGGTTAGATGATTGGTATGATCAGTTGGATCATGTATATGTATATGCATCGGTTCGATGCTTGGTATGATCAGTTGGATCATATATATGTATATGCATCGGTTAGATGATTGGTATGATCAGTTGGATCATGTATATGTATATGCATAAGTTGGATTCCTAGTATGATCAGTTGGATCATGTATATGTATATGCATCAAGACGATGCAGTGATGATGATCAGGATGATCATGTGAGATGAGTATCAAGATGATACTCTGGATGATATGCATAAGGATGATGCTATGATGATTATCAGGATGATCATATGTGATGATATGTATCAGTTGGATACATTACATAATCAGTTGGATTATGTGTGATGAGTTCCGAAGACACAGATGCACATGGGCCATTCGAGCATGGTTGAAGTGTGTCTTCCCATGGTTACGATATAAGTGCTGTGCCATTCAAGCATGGTTGAAGTGTGTCTTCCCATGGCTACAATATAAGTGTTGTGCCATTCGAGCATGGTTGAAGTGTGTATTCCCATGGTTGCAATATAAGTGTTGTGCCATTTGAGCATGGTTGAAGTGTGTCTTCCCATGGCTGCAATATAAGTGTTGTGCCATTCGAGCACGGTTGAAGTGTGTCTTCCCATGGATGCGATATAAGTGTTGTGCCATTCCATTATGGTTTAAGTGTGTCTTCCCATGGCTGCGATATAAGTGTTGTGCCATTCGAGCATGGTTGAAGTGTGTCTTCCCATAGCTGCAATATAAGTGTTGTGCCATTCGAGCATGGTTGAAGTGTGTCTTCCCATGGCTGTGATATAAGTGTTGTTCCATTCGAGCATGGTTGAAGTGTGTCTTCCCATGGCTGCGATATAAGTGTAGTTCCATTCGAGCATGGTTGAAGTGTGTCTTCCCATGGTTGCGATATAAGTGTTTTTCCATTCGAGCATGATTGAAGTGTGTCTTCCCATGACTACAATATAAGTGTTGTGCCATTCGAGCATGGTTGAAGTGTGTCTTCCCATGGCTGCAATATAAGTGCTATTCCATTTGAGCATGGTTGATGTGCGTCTTCCCATGGCTGTGATATAAGTGCGATACCATTCTAACATGGTTGAAGTGTGTCTTCCCATGGAGTATATATAAGTGTTGAGCCTTTCACGGATGGTTGAAGTGTGTCTTCCAATGCCAGTGAGTGTAAGTGTTGTGTGATGTGCATCTGGGTTGTGCTTCGTGAACGTTTCTATGATTAGTACGATCATGAGTACCAGGATGATACTCTATGGCTGTGGACAGGTTATGTAGTGGCATGTAAAAGGGTCCTGGGAGATATGATAGGTTGATTTGTGTGCTCGTAATCAATTTTGGGATGCTCTCTCGAGGTTTTGTAACGCACATAATAAGTCCTGAGGATTCCATAGTATGGCCAGTGATGATGAAGACCTACGGTTGGTGGGCCTACATCTAGTATGAAAAAGGATTGGCTCTGTAGATGTGATACATCCAACATGAAAAAGGGCTGGCTCTATAGATGTGATACATCCAGCATGAAAAAGGGCTGGCTTTGTAGATGTTGATACATCCAACATGAAAAAGGGATGGATCTGTAGACGTTGATACATCTAGCATGAAAAAAGGCTAGCTTTGTAGATGATGAAGACCTACAGGTGAGGGTCCTACATCCAGTATGAAAAAGGACTGGCTACATAGAACTTGCTATGACGAGTATATTAGAGATTGATTCAGATAGCAGTAGCGGTGACGATGATTCGATGATGATGATCCAATGACGATGATCCAGAGAAGAAGACTTGTGCTAGCAGATCTATGTCGAGAAATACCTTCCTAGTAAAGAGGGAGCGTTGATGTATTTGCAACTTTGGAACGTATTTCATATATGTATATTGTATTCCTATAGAGATGTTATTATTCCTCTATACGGAAGTGTCGTCATTTATATTGTAAGTGTCGTAACTTATACTTGATGGGTTTTTAGACTACCTTGATGGGTTAAATGGTTATTAGACCACCCTATTGGGGGTCAGCCCTATCAACATTATTTTAAGTGGTTAAGTTGAGGCTGACCTAGTAAGGTTATTAGGTAATTGAAGTCAAGTATAAATAGAGTGCAGGAAGCACTCTATTTGATCATTCACTTTATCTCTTATACACTCATTGGAGTGTGGCACACTAGTGGAGGAGGAGAATCTGATGCTAGGAGACTATCTCTTATGCTTGGGTTTTGTATCATTGCTCTATGTATCTTTGAGGAAGTTATTGGGGTTTTTCACCTTCTTGGTTTTCCCCAAGGAAACTTTGTGTGTATATTGTCTCATGTGATTGCTTGTTGTGATTGATATGTTTGATATGTTGTACATTTTATTCTCTTAGTAAAGATCCTAGAGTATGTTGAATTAATGCTCAAAAATTAACAAGGAAGCAGTAAAGACTGAAGAAAAACTAAAAATACCCTAGAGCAGAAACGAAAAGGTGCTCCCCAGTGGAGTCGCCAGTTTTGTTTTTAAGCATTATACCCTATAGTAGGGGATGGATGCTATGAATGTAGATGGGGCTTACAGATAGATATATTAGGGTTTTACACTAGTTACTATAATCAAATGATATTGAGGGTTTGAGAAAGAGTACCTTGTTTATGGCGGTTGGTCCTAACTTTGTCCCGATCTCTATAGCAACACACCTACAAAACCAATCAACCTTCCTCAAAATAATTTGACTACAAATAGATAATGATATTGAAAAAACAATATAACATTAATTGTAATCAAACATCCAATAAAACTGCCATTTAATTGGGATGGGAAGGATATCTCTATCTTTATTGTCAAAGAAATGCAACAAAATACAACTGATATACTTAATCTTGTTCCAAGCACTTCTGCAACCAAGTTCTGGGATCCTGCTCCTGTCTTGACTAGAAATTCCTTCAGCATAACAATAGCTTTCTCCTTATATTGGCCTCTTTCTCATGGTTTCCCCTTGTATTTATGACCAAGGTAGGAAGTTAGATTCGTGAGGCAGTTGAATTGGGAGGTTGGGGGAGTTATAATACCAAACTCAACTAATCCCAATTCGTACTCTTAATATATTCTTCCATTTCATCTTAAGATGTGCACAGGTATGATACTAACTAACCTGCACATGGTGTGCCACTAGTACTCATAATGAGTTGAGCATACAACTTTTAGGGTATGTGAGCAGGTTGTCAACAATGGGAACAATGCATGATGCGCTAGATGCCTGTTATGAGAGTAGCGCATTTCCAAAAAATACTCAGAAAAAATATAGTTTTCAGCTGACAATGTATGATCTCAACATCAAATCATCTAAGTTTAATGTACCTCTGCCATCCATAATGTCCCTTTGTGTGATTGACAAGGCAATGTGATCACGGACGAAGAAGTGTTGATTTGACCTGTAACAAATATTAATTATAAGTAAAAGATACTACTTATAAATAAAGATAATATTTATAAGTAAATATATAATTTATAAGATAAATTTATTTTATATAAAGAAAGTTTAAAGAATAATAAAGACACACAAGTTATACAAAGTAAAGTCCATAAATCCATGTGAAAGGATTTTACCTATAATTATATTAAAAATAAAACAATAATATAAAAGTTACTATAATTAGTCAAAAGGTCAAGTAAGAGTCCAAGAAAAAACTGAAAGTTATAATCAAATAAACTTTTTAATTATATATTATATTTTTTTAACTAAGAAATTCAAACTAAAGATAATATTAAAAATAGTATTTTAGTTTCAACTACCATTTTCCAAAGTTCACCTATAAATACTAGGGAAATTTCCGAGAGAGGTCTATCTACCTTATTATCATTCTTTTATGGTAACCAGATAGAAATTGCCCCATAAGTTTGGGAGACTAATTATTTCAAGACTGGATTGCAATTAGTTGTCTACCATAGGTTCTCTACTTTCCTCTTGCATGTTGGAACCAGCTCACGGGGATCCGATCAGAACCAGGAACGGTTTTGGGTCATGGTTGGGAGGAACATGGTAGTTACAAATTTATTCATTTACCATCCTACAGATCAGCTAAGCATATTATTTCCATTAATCAGTGTTTGAAGTGTGCAGGCCTTTACTAGGAGAAGATTCAAGCTACAAAGTTCAGGTATGATTTGTTTTTATAGTTTCAACTTATTATAGGTTGAAAGTTAGAATTTACAGTAGTGTCATTTTATTTTCCATAGTAGTCTGGTTATCTTTATGCATTGGGAGCAAGGTCTATTGCATTGGCTCCCCGGGTCAAAACTTAATTTATATATAGCTTTTAAAATTTAAATCATGTATAAAGTATTACCTAAAATTCCAACCTTCTTCATGTATTTGAGTTTTAGGATCTAGCAGAGCTAGATGCGTTGACTTGTTCTAGACCCTACGATCTACCTAGTAAATTATTTATAAACTTTAACAAGAAATCCTTATGTTTGGCCCAAGCCCTGGAGAAAACTTAAACATAGTTTTTTGCACCCTTAAACCGAATCGAAACCACAATAGATCCATTCCAGAACATAGATCGAATATCTTTAAAAGATTCTCAACCTAACATCTTAGGCTCAAAGCTAATTAATTAAAATCAAACTTTTATACAGTACCAAACCCTTTATTTAAATAGAAAATTTTTATGCATCAATTTCTGACAGAGAATTTCGTAGTCTTACAAACTTAAATAAAATCAAATGTAGCATAATCATTAAATTAGAGTCGAAATCGTGCCAACCATAGAACTTCTCAAAAATCGAAATTATAGGCTCATGATTTATTTAGGGCACACTTTAGAAATTTAAATATCAACTTTCCAAATAAAATTGGGATTTACGGTAGAGTCCTCTAAACCAACAACCCAGTCAAAACAATGACTAGCCTACAACATTGATCGTTAATCAAATTGCACAAACATTAACCATTAAAAATGAAAGCGTTGAATGCAAATCAAAAGGTTAGGGATCTGCCCAGAGATATTACGTATAACCATTTTTTCTTTTAAAACAAAAAATTTAAACTCTATCATCCACCTACAAAGAAGTTTCCTTCACAGTAAAAATGCAGGGATATAATTTTATACAGAAACATTATCTCCCAAATAGAATTGCATAAACCACAAATTCACTGAGGCTATGCACCTCAGGTTTAAACACCCATACAATTTATAATTAAAAGCATAATATTGACAGAACCTTCAAACTTAGAAGCATAAAGATTTAAATCCTCTATGAGATTTCAGAACCAAGCTCAATTTCCCCAAATCAAAATATTTAAACCCTAGGGCTTGCCAAAACCTAACATAGATGCCATAGAAATGTAATAGTTTTGAAATAGAGATGCATAAATTAAAAACACTACTTCTCGACAGTTGCTGGGTCAAAACTTTATAGAGTTTAAAACGCCATTACCAAAATCGAAACCCATGAACATCCAAATATTCTAGATTCCCCACTAAAAGTTACACGGAGTCAAAATGCTGTCCACATGAGATTGAAAACAATTCTAAAACATATCCACAACACAGACAGAGACCAAAATGAAATGATTTCATATTATTTATAAATACAAATTACAAACCACCAAAGACACAGTGAGAGTATACATAAGCTGGGAGCCCGCAGGGCATTCCCTGTTCCAGAAACGCTTATACATCCTTCAACTAAAAAATGAGACTATAACTTATACCCATCACTGAGTCAAAATGTTACAACAATTTTTTCCACAAGTTTCTTTTACCAAACTGAGCATTTCAATAAGATCCAAACCCCGAATGGATAAACCACTCTCAACATTACTTAGTGGGAAAACACTTCAGTGAACAACCAGCTTAAACAACATTCGCATGAGGGGAGAAAAAGGCCACGATGGAATAGGATTACCGAGGGATATCGTAGCTTAACAACCCTCTGCTACAATCCTCCATGCTAAGCTCGAACCCTAGTATCAAAAACCGTGTCAATAAACAAGTTAAGAGATTTAGCCATAAAATCTAGCAAGTCGAAATTGTGGTATCAAGCAGCTTAGACAAAACATAAATAAAATATTACAAAGTTTAGCTTACAGTCATATGAGTGCAGTGCCGAGCCATGACCATGGCCACCTTCAAACCTGAGAGGTCTGCTTCCCTTCCACCAAACTAGCAAATGCAAAATTACAAAACACAACCAACTATTTCGCTAGGGTTTACCCTACCCAAGCTAGACATCATGTTTTCAATGGCCGACTTATGGGAAGCCTTAAATGCCACCAACCTCCACTACTATCGAAATCTTTTACCCACTCTTCATAGTAGGGAGTGACAGTCCTCCACCCATCTCGATTTTGATCACCATAATATAAAGTTTAAAACTCACGTTGAATTTGTATCCAACAATATTTTACAAGGTTATAAACTTTAAAAGAGTTAGGCATAGAGTCACTCATTTAAAAGCACATACAAATCAAGGTATAGACAAACTTTAGCATAATGCTAAGTAAGTCAGGCCATCGTCACCTAGCTCAAACCCTCCATGATTTATGATTCATAAAGGCACATTTAATAGAAGATATTATTACACATTGAAAATAAACCATTGAGTTTAAACATACCCACATTTAGACACTAAAGCAAAGCATAATTATAACCAATAGCTAGATATGGAGCACCAGAAGTATCACCAAAACATCACTTCTGTAGAATACAAATGAATCCATTCACATCAAACAAGCCAAGCAAAGTATCATGAACAAAAGTATAAACTGTACATCTACATTATAATGATAAGTCTTCTATTTTTCCTCCCAGTGTTGAAGTTAATTTACTAAACATTTGATCCAATTGACGATGTTAGCCATACATAAAAAATTAAATTTTACAGTTTTAGAGACATTGCACATATCCTTTTCCAATTTTCCACACCTTAATTCATAAATGATTAGACTTCAAGTACGACTACTTTCAAGATATTTGTGATAAAATATTTAAAGAAAATGTATAAGAAGATGATGAACCTTATCCTTATCATTGTCCGAAAAGCAAATCTATAGATATGATAATTGTTGTAACATGAGTGAATTAAAGAAAAATAAATCACATAATTTTTTAAAACCTTATAGAAAGAATTACAAAGATATTAAAATAGCAATAATATTAATTAGATAATTTGTATCTATATTCTAGAATGAACGATTTAGCTTATACGTAGTTATGGGTTAATTAATATTTTCTTACCAACCATTATGTGTTGTCTTAAAATTATTAGATTCTTTACTATCTATATATTTTTAAAATCCAAAATTTAAAAAGATTTATAATATAATAATTAATCATCTAACCAATCCCAAAAATCTTAATATGATTCTTCTTTATTATAATAATAAAGCACAAAGTTCAAAAATAAATGGCTAAATCCCAAAATGTTAATATGGACAAATATTTTTTTTTTATAATAATAAAGAACGGTGAGAATAAGTTAAAAAATAACTACTTTCCAAAAGTTATGATAGTAAATTTATGGAGGAAGATATTTTCAAGATTCCTGTGCATAATCAAATTAATTATCTTATTATAATAATAAAGTAAAAAACTATGATGTTGGAGTTATGTTATGGAGGGAGATATTTTCAAGATTCTTCCACATAATCAAATTAAAACAATTTTTAATTATAATAATAAATCATACCTAGAATAAGTTATAAAATTAAATACCTTTCAAAAATTATGATGCTAGAGGTATACATCGAGATATTTTCAAGATTCTTTTTTATAATCAAATTAAAATGTATAAAACATATTATAAATGAAAATACGATAAAAATTTAATGGCTTAAAAAGGTTATGATATTATAGCTATAAAACATTTATTTTCAAGCTTCCTTCAAAATATCAAAATACATCAAATACTTTTTTTGTAATAAGCTGTAAATTATATTAAAAGAGTAAAAATACAGTAGAAGTTACAGTCCTTGGTGGTCATACCCTGTCGTGCCAACCATGTCTAACCAAAGTGTTGTTGAAATAAGCAAAGTAATACGGCATAATGTTCATGACTAAAAGTGGCAAAAAAAAGCCAGAACCAAGTTGAAATAAGCAAAGTAATACAACATAATGTTAAGAGCCATGAAGGCTAGTAGCATCCTATCCAAAAATGTCATGTCTATCAAGGCATAAACAGGAAAAAAAGAGAACATAGTCAACATAGTAACCTCTTTAACCAGTAGCAGAAGGTGTCTCCTCTAGGATGGGGCAGTTGTAAGTTGCGTTGTCTTTCCAGATGTTATCAGCGATCAGAGCCTTGGTCCCAGAGTTGTAGCAGCAGTCCCAGAGCTCATGGTGTCTTTAGCAGGTTGTCGAGTGTCATGAACAGGATGCTTGACAGGCAGGGGGACGGATTTTCTTGGAATAATGGTCGTGTCTCCAACCTACTCATTCCTGGTTCTCTTGTCCAAGATAGGGCCTAAAGTACTGGGTATGGGAAAAGGTGTACATGGCTTAACCTTAATAGACAGAGGATCCTTGCTTCCCATTTTGGAAAAAGAGCTACCACCAAGGTGGTGCAGGTCCAGGCTTAATTGGGTGGCTAAGGAGCCATGACTGCCACAACGCATTTCCACGTGGATTGCAGATGAAGTGGCACCTGCGGTTGTGCTGCCAGAGCGAGGAGCCCTAGAGAAAGGTCATGTAGGAGCATAAGACTCCCAACCATGTGTGGCATCCAATATTCCCAGAGTGGATGACCAGTTGGGAAAAGTGGCGCATAGAGATTCAGTGACATGGCGAGTGAAATCCCAGTTCTTTGCATGTCTTCCATCAGCTGCCCCATCATGTTTTTTACCAACCAGTAGGGGTCCCAAGCTTGCTCCGGGTTTCCTGAAGCCATGGTGTCAACAATTATACGAGATTCCCAATTGTCCAGTAGCAGACGAATTGGTATAGAGACCTCCCGGCTGTATTGTTTTCTCAGGGGGTTCTCCTCTGTCGCAGTATCATTGAGCTTGTTCTTGGGTTTGTCGCCCCTAGTTCTTCCCATGGTATCTGTGGTGAGGGAGAAGATAATGAAGCGATGAGTGAGCTAGACAGTAGGGTGAATGAACAGGTTGACGCCGAGAGCAAAGGGAACTTGGAGCATGCCTTTTGAATTAACCTACATAGTTCCTAGAGCCATAAGCCCAAGCTTCACATGCCTAAGATCCTACATCATGGAATCCGTGGTGCCTAAGGTGACATAAGAGGTTGGCATATTAAATTTCTAGGTTGCTTGACATCGTCTGGTTGACGTCAACAATGGGATGAGAGATGCTTCTTAGGCCAGGTGTCAAGTGAGTTCGATCCTGTCACATTTTCCCAGAGCTGGCACTCGCATCTGGGGAAAATACATAAAATACTTAAAATATGTTAAAAAATAAAATGAACTTCAAAGAGTATGATGGTATAGCCATAAAGCATATATTTTCAATATTCCTCTCTAGGATAAAATAGAACCGAATGAGAAATCTCATAAGACACTTATAATAAATTAAAAACTGAAATGACTTACAAAAATTGTGATGATATAGCCATGGAGAATATATTTTCAAGATTCCTCCATAGGATCAAATAGAAGTAAATGAGAAATCTTATAAAGTGATGTAGCATATGTATTTTCAAATTGATAATAATGTAGCCAATTTGAAAATATCCATTGATAAGATTAACATAAATCTATTTTTTTAAAAGGAAAGAAAAATGTTAGACAAATTTAGAATCACGTATTCCTTAGCGAGAAACTAAATTACAAGTTGAATTAGCCACAAAATATGATGCGATTGTTGAAAAAAACACCCTTGTTTATTTTTCTGAAGTCAAGATATTTAAGGAGTAACATATAAGGGAAATCCCCACTTTATTGAGAATCAAATCAAAGTGATATTAATCGAGTGATCCCATGGATTAAACAAATTATTTTGTTACTTAACATTGGATCTTCATTATGCCCTAGTTTATTATTATGTAATGTTCTATCCCCATCCTCAATAGTGATATAGAATACGGTTTGTAAATGACAAAAATATGATTAAGAAATTTATGCAAAAGTATATTTTCATGGGTAAGTTAAGCTCGAAACAAGAATATTTTAACTTTTTCTATGCTATTTAGTTTTATATATTACCTATTAATTATTATATTGTTAACATAAATTAATATAATAATAGTTTACTTAATTTGATTTATATATTTGTATCTATGTTTATGTATTACGTGTATCTCCACTGTGCCTAATTTAAGAGGGGTGTTATATTAATGTAATTTTTCTAGTGTGAGCTAAACACTTTTGTGAATAGAAGGAAGTAAAATATGTGATGTTGTATAATGCGCCATCATGTACTACATAGGTTTTGTGTCTCTCATGTCCAACTTCATAATAACAGTGAATAAATGTGCCTATATCCAAAGATTATTATTGTTGGAAAAATCATTATGTATATTTGTTGAACAAGGATGTAGGGGAGAGACCACTAGCTAGGAATGAAGTTGTTAAAAAAATATGGGCATGGAAAGTAAGAAAAATGCACCAAAAATAGTTAGTGTTAAGGAAGTCATGAAACTATCTTAGTGTGTGGACAAAAGAGGTACGACTAATACAAGAATTGTTGCATTCCCTACTGACCCCGAGGCTATAACATCTACAAATATATTCATGTTAGATAGATTTGGAGATTTGTAGATGAAAATACACAACTGTCATGGGAGGAAGAGATGCATCTATACAGAAAGAACCATCATATTTTTCAACTTAATTAATTTCATATTCTGCTTTCTCTCTTAATGTTATCAATTCTAAATTTTGCACCTAGTTTGATTGCTTTGTCTTATAAATATAATGGTATATCCTTCAAGTTGAGGCAATGTGCTTTACCATCATAAATTACTAGGTTATATAAAAAATTAAGGAGTTGAAGCAACACCAACAAACTATTTCCTTTTCTATAACCCTTGAGATGATAAAATGCGATTTTGTGTTTAAAATCCCCATGGTTGAATTAGACAATGCTTCACAATACAAGGAATGTAGACTTTGTATTGTGCAAAACCTTAAGGAGGATGCCAAGGTTTCTAACAAGGATCATGTTGTTGGGAAGAGTGATTAGGCAAAATATAATTTGACCTTTCAATGTGCAATATTTAAGGTAAGGAGGTGTTGGAAAGTGGGGACTATATCAATATCATGTTGGATAGGGTATGAAATGGGAAATTCTTGGTTTTTGGTAAAATCATCATTATTAAAGGTGAGGAGATATTGTAGGGAAGGTGAATATGGATGACTATTATTATATTTGGATTTATAGATAAAATAAAGGTGCATTTACATATGGATACCATCCTTCCATACAATTCTATTGAATAAGAGATGAGGGAGTTGAGTTTTTGTGGATGAGTTGAATCAATATTTTTAGTCATGTTTAGTGAGTGTGTAATTTTTTGTGCTAGAATCATATGTGGTGAAGTGAACAAACTTATATATAGCTTATCCATTATAAGTTACTCACAATCCAATGAACACACATTCTAGAGAATGTGTATTTTTGAAATCTTGTCTACTAACAAAAGTAACCACACAACTTTGAGAAACAAATAGGCATTGATCACCTTCCTTTAGTCAACTGAGGTAGTAAGGTTGGTTCTGAGAGTTTATGAGGAGTGCGAAATTTTTAACAAGAGAAGATTAATATTAAAAAAGGTTCATTTGATTATAATTTTCAATAATATATAGAGCTTAATAATATTTGGAATGGAAATTATGAGTAAATAGGAACTCACAATCAATTGTAGTATATTATTTTTTCATAAGAACTAGTTGGGGGTAAGGTTTGGTAGGATTATAAATGTCGATAACATCATTATGGGCTTCAAAAATAGGGTGTGATTTGGGGTTCAAATAACAATGTCCTAATATGGTCTTAGCATTAGAGGGTTTGACAATCAATAGGGTTGTGTCTTGTGAAAACAATAGTACTGTTTGGTAGAGGGGTTGAGGAGGAATGTAACACACTGTAACATACCCCTTTGCTGAAACATTTTATGTTCGAAGAAAACATTATCTTAACTTTTATTGTAAAGTTTTATATTTGGACAAGTGGCCAAAGATGACTGTAATTGTACATTATTATTATTTAAATAAATAAAATAGGAGACACTCACCCAAAGAGATTGTTGAAAGAGTGTTTACTAACCCACTAGGTGGAATGGAATTTCGGGTAGAAGGAAATGGACATGTGGCAGCATCATGAACTCAGTAACTAGTGGTTGTTATGGGACAACTCCCTTGAATTGTGGTCATAGTGCCCTGAAAGATGGTAGTGGAGCTTGAGGGTCATTTATTTTGGAAACTGACCACTAAAGACCTAGGCATCTTTATAAAGCCATCGAATTGAGTATAGGCTCACACTTTTTCTGACTTGGAAGCCATGAAGATGGGTGTCTATTTTAGGGGGTCCCGTAAGAAAATAAATTTGAGTTTTTCATGTTTTCCATATTTGGGCGAATAAAAGTGTTATTTTTGTTTGGAATTTCACTTTTCACTAAAAAAAAACATTAAGAGAATTATGTTAGCATGCTATCCATATTTTTTTCAATTTTTTATATTGAGATTTGATATGTGGATTCAGCAAATGTTTGACAGTGTGTTCTTATAAAATGAAAGGACTACAAAATAGCCATGTTTTGTTTCACACGTAAAATAATTGTTAAACTCGTTTTTTGCAAAAAACAAATATGCTATGACAATCTACACACAATATACTACTGCATGACTATAAGTTTGTAACCAATGGATCTATATACTAATTATTATATTTTTTTGAATTCGATCAATGGGCAAACCTTGTCGATTTTCAACATATTTTTTGTCGCAAAACTTTTCTCTCAATTGAATATAAAACTAAAAATTCTATGAATACCCTTTTGAACAAGACACTCAAATTAACTACACCACAGTTTTCTCTATTTGTTTTGTGGTGTATTTTTAAAATTATGTATTTTTCATTTCACCGCATTTTGAAAGAGATGAAACCAAACTCGACACCTGTTAAGAAAACAAATAATTACAAATATCATATCTTACCTATACACAACAAAATCTATATATTTTGAAAGTAGATTCAATAACAAAACTAATGGTATCAAGTCCGATAGTCGCTTTGTAGTGTAAGAGATCCTTTTTACCTTTCAAAAATGGAGAAACCTTAAAACTCTAAGGGAAAATCAGATTTTCAGGTTTGAGAGGTTATTCGGCCGAATAACTGTTTTCCGTAACGGCGATGTCAATTAGAGCAAAGGTTATTCGGTCGAATAACCAAACGTAAAAAAAACTTGTCGACCGGAGGAAAAACAAAAAAAAAACCGTTCTTGTCTAAACTTATATAAATAAAACTAAATACTTTAATTAATTTCGCATAGTTCCGGTCATAATATTTTTGAAGGGATTTTCTAAGGAATTTTTTTTTGCAAAGGGAGTTTTTTTATAAGGTATTTTTTTTCTTACTTCTTTCTAAGGAATACATTAAAATAATGTTTTTCTAAGGCATTTTTGCAAAATGAGTTTTTATTCCAAGTTTTTTGCAATTCTTATTTCTTTGCAATGGTTTTTTTTTTTCCAAAATGGCGATTTTAAAGAGTTTTTATTCCAAGTTATTTTTTCAAAGGAGTTGTATTTTTCCTTCTTATTTATTTGAAAATGAGTTTTTTCAAAGTTTTTTTTTTCTAGATATTTTTGCAAAAGACATTTTTTTTACAAAGTATTTTACAAGTGGTTTTTTCAAAAAATGTTTCTTTCCAAAGGTTGCATTTACATAGTTTTTATTCCAATGCATTTTTGCAAATAAGATTTTATTTCAAATTATTTTTACAAAGGAGATGTATTTTTCCTTCTTATTTCTTTGAAAAGGGGTTTTTTCAAAGTATCCGAGGTTATTTTTGCAAAAACGTTATCTCATTGCAAGGGTTTTCACAAAGAAATCTTTTTCCTAGGTATTTTTTCAAAGATGTTTTTTTTTCGAGTGGTTTTACAAAGAATATTTATTTAGAAAGTGTTCTTATTCTTTTCCAATGGATTTATTCAAAGGTGATTTATTGCCAAAGAGTTTTTATTTCATTCAAAGAAGGTTTGTTTCAAAGGAAATTTGTTTCCAAGGACTTTTTCTTCAAAAGACTCTTACAAAATTTTGAAAACGTGAAGTAAATTTCAGTTCATGTGTTTATAAATTTTGTAACTGTTTTTAAATCTTCATTTTATTTTTTTACTATAAAATGATGATTCTTTAATTTATCATTTATAGATTAAACAATCATGAGCAGTAAGAGAAACCGTCAAAGAAAATATGATTATAAATGTGTTGATGATGATGATAATAGAGAAAAAAAAAAAACTTAAATATCATGCGAACAAAGCAATCCTTGTAGAAACACAAGCGACGATTATTGAAGATACAAATACAATTTTACATGATAATGTTGATGAAATGGAAATTGAAAATAAAGTACAAGAAGAACAAATTGAAGTTGAAGAAACTATTGTTGAAGATGTAAATAGTGGTTCAGATACTAATGTCGATGAAGTCAATATTGAAGATCAAGTTCAAAAACCAGAAATCGGACGAGGTATGTATATATCATGTATTTTCCAAATTCATTTTTTATAATGAATTGTATTTTTGGATACATGTTTTAAATTAAATTTAACTTGATGTATAGGTACTTTCACCATTGATGATAAAACGTTAGAAAACGTTGATTGCAACAAATATGGAAAAAAAATACTCATACATGTTACACGATATCAGGCTCAAAAAATTTATGATGATGTTCTGAAGAATTATTTAGCAACAGGACAAGCACAAATTTTGAGATGTTTATTAGTGACCAAGCAGTTAGAAGATGCTACGTCATTATTGGGTATTCACAAGGCAACCAAAGAGTCGAAATTAAAACATAATGTGATAGAAAATATATGTGATGCAATAAAAAAGTTTGAAAAATCTAGGGAGAAAGACATCAGTGTTGCATGAAGAGCAATTCATACAATAATTATTTCGACTAGTACTAATCAAAAACGTTTGATAACACAGCTAGCAAAAGCAGTTGGAACCTCAAGAAATACATTATACAAACATAGAAAATTCAGAATGCAAATAGATGAAAATGATGAACTTGCTTGTTGGACAATTATTTGTAGATAGCCTTACAAAGATAGAATGGGAGCAGGTGTTAAATATATTGTACGGGAATATTGGTTGACACATGCTCAAGTTTCACCAAATTCAAGAGATGTAATACGACAAAGAGTATCACGGGGAGTATATGTAAGTAGTCCAAAACATATAATGGATATGACACAAGTACAATTGTTCAATAAATTCAAGGAAGATCATCATTGAATTAATGGGTCAATCACTACATTTGTGCAACTAAAACCATGGTATGTTAGACCTATTACTATCCATGACACATGTTGTTGCCGTTATCATGTGCAATTTCAATTATATTACAACACATTTCTTGAATTTGGTAAAATGTTTTGGACAAATTCACCACCTCCGCCCACAATACGTGAATTCATATCTCAAACCCTATGTGAGAAAAATTACGATGAAGTATTTTATAATAAGAAGTGTGTCAATGGAAAACATTATAATCGTTGTGAAAATTTTGTTTTATTCCATAATAAATATCCTATCGATATTGATCACCTGTTGTCAAATGTCACTGTTGATTAGAGAAGATATGAATACATTACAAGTACTAGTGATGTACATTCCAAAAGGATTGATTTGCGAGAAGATAAAATACGTGTGACTAATGATCAAATACCACTGTTTTGTCGATTGTTCATTCTTGTCCATCACCTTATACACATGTATATTAGTCAATTTAATTGATTTAAAAATCCTAACGTCAATTGTAATTTGTACAGGATATGTTTTTGCTGTGATTGCACCTGTAGACAACAACGAAAATGTGAAGTGTTATTTGATGGCATTGAAGGAAAAATGAAGTTATTTGAAGACTACAATGACAACGGATATACATATGAGAGAGGATACATCTTTTTAAAGGGATTTTTTTTCAGAAGACCCATATGACTCAAAATTATGTCTACTTTCAGGATTATGAACGTGATGTTATATGTTGTCAATATAGTCATTTATTATGTGCATCGCGAATAAAATTAGTTCAAGTTCCATCGAAAAAACAATTAAAAAATAAAAAATGGAAACTATCCAAATATGACCATGAACGGATAATTGAGGACGACATTCCATTGCGATGTTTTTACATATATAAAAAGTTAATAGATCAATGGTTTTGTCCATGTCATTGTCAAATGTTGTGTACAATATATTTTTTTCTTTCTATGTCTATGATCTTGAAAGGAACTGGAATATAAAAGTTTAAATGATCGTATTCTAGTATGTTGAAATTTGAATTCAAAAGTTATTTGGTAATGAAAACTTCAATGTGTAAAATTTTTGTCTTAATTCTATATAAAATACTTTATTTGGGTCCCCATATGTCTATTAGACCACTTAAGGGATGAGATAATGGATTTGTGGTTGTCGCTACTCTCCGCCCCGAATCTTTACTTTAAAATATCACTTGCGTAAGTTTACATAACTGAAATCATGGCAAATGGAGACAACGATCATTTTATTTTTAATCACAAGAAAAGATTTCAGGATTGTGAAGCTTATGCTAAATTAGAGGAATGATTATTTACAACAAATCGATGAAAATTCATCAAATTGTTGTCTAAAATCATTGCTCTAATTTAGCACAAGCTTCACAATCATGTAATCTTCTCTTATGATTAAAAAACAAAAAATCGTTATCCCCATTTGCCATGATTTCAGCCGCATCAAATGTACCTGGACATTGAAAATCATAATTATTAAATAAAAATTCATATCAAAATTTGAACCTAATATTCATTTTTCAACTTCCTAACATTCATATTTCAATCACAAATTCCTAACAAATTCTTGAACATTGATCCTAACATTCATTTTAAACTTCCCAACATTCATATTTCTATCAAAACTTCTTGACATTCCTAGACTTCCTAACATTCAAAGATAATATTCATGTTCTTAACATTCATTCATTCATTGCACCTATCATAAATTCTTTAGCATCCATTCTTACCATCACATTCATTCTTAACATTCCTATCCAAATTTGAACCTAATATTCATATTTCAATCAAAACTTTCTAGCATTCCTAAAATTTGAACTTAACATGTTCATTTTTAAGCTTCCTAGTTCATCCATATTTCTATCAAAACTTCTAACATTCCTAAACTTCCTAACATTCAAAGATAACATTCATATTCTTAACATTCATTTTTAAACCTCCTAGTTCATCCATATTTCTATCAAAACTTCTAACATTCACAAACTTCCTAACATTCAAAGATAACATTCATGTTCTTAACATTCATTCATATTTCAATCAAAGCTTCCTAACATTCCTGAACTTTAAACCTATGTTCATCCATTTTTAAACTTCCTTTAACATCCCTAAACTTCATAATATTCAAAGATATCATGTTCTTAACATTCTTGATCTTAACATTCATTTATTCTTAAAATCCATATAAAAACCTAGCATTCATTCATTCATTGCACCTATCATAACTTCGTTAACATTCATTCTTACCATGTAACATTTATTCTTAACATATTCGAGTAGTTACATACATATATCAAAATTTGGACATAACATTCATTTTTTGGCTTCCTAACATTCATATTTCAATCACAACTTCCAAACATTCCGAAACGTTAAACCTAACATTCATTTTTCTATCAAAACTTCTTAACATTCAAAGATAAATTATTCTTAACATTCAATCTTAATATTCATTCATTGCACACCTAGATTATAACATCCTTAACATTCATTCTTACATATTCATTCATTCATTTAAACATGCAAATATATATTCTAAACCTTTAAATTACACCAAATATGCTAAATAAACAAAAATAATTAAATCATTTAAAGAAAACACAAAATATGTAAGTTCAAAGGATATGTA
Source organism: Larix kaempferi (assembly GCA_027924585.1). Taxonomy (NCBI): domain Eukaryota; kingdom Viridiplantae; phylum Streptophyta; class Pinopsida; order Pinales; family Pinaceae; genus Larix; species Larix kaempferi. The sequence continues at coordinate 1,438,405 of BSBM01000450.1, read as the reverse complement.
TATAATCCTCAAAAAATGTTCATGAACATGTGAGTTCAATGTACATATATATATCTAGTACAAAAATAAATCTCCTCGACATGTCCAAAACAAATCTTTGCAATTTATGCATATCAACAAAAAAAAAATGTCCACCATGCTATCCTCCACTAGGGCCTCCCCCTAGACTCTACCCACCCTGCAACATGTATAAAAGCAGATTATGAATATCATTTAAACTATTTAAACTAAATTCAAAAAATTAAAATATTAAACTTATATATAAAAAAAAAATTCAATTATTAACAAAATTACATCAAATTCTCCAAATACTTATCCACCACCATCCTCCAAAGGAGTTTTCCCTTTGCCTCTAAAAGATTTAAGAAACCCAAGCTGTAACATGTATAAAATCAATTTATGAATCTCATAAATTACTTGAACAAATTTTAACTAAATCCATAAAATTAAAATATTAAACTTATTTCAAAGATCAATTCTAGTGTGAACAAAATTACCTTCGTGCCAATATCTGCTGCATGAAGTAGAGAACCTATCTCTCTTCCCTAAAATTTAAATTGTGTTAATAAATAAAACATAATGCAAACCAAAAAAATTACTCTGCCAATTAACTTAAAACTAAAACAAAAAGATTAAAAACATTAGCTCATAATAGATGGTAAATCATTTATAAAGTTTGTATCTAAAGAAGTCTCCATGGATAAGTCAAATTAACAATAAGATGGATAGTTAAATTAAAATTCAAAAAATATATATATATCAAGTTCAAACATAATTATAAGTATGTAAATAATAAATATACCTCTCGAATATGCTCTATATTTTCACCAATGGAAACATGGAAAGAATGTTCATTCATCATTTTTGAAAAATACAACCAACAAACATTTACATAATGTACATATTACTTTACATCAAAAAACATAATTTATCATTCATATAATGTAACAAAAAATTCAATTCAAAATGAATAAAAGATTAAATTAAGATCAAGTCATGTCATAATCAACAAACCTCTTCCAAACTCGATGTGTCATTGGATATAACATTTGCCACTAGGTCGCGACAAACCTTGGCATACGCCCTCAGATCTTCAATGTTCATTCCATCTATCTCATCATTAGTTTTGTAAACAAATTTTTGACGAATAGCAGAACGAGCCCTTTCTCGAACCAATCCCACATCTAATCCAATTAATGCTGACGATAAACCATCGCCAACAAAATTCCTTGCAGTTGTCCCAAGTTGAGATGTGGTCTCTATCTCTGATCTTAATGCCACCAACCTCAGTGGACGAGATATCTAGGGTGGAGGTCGAAGAGTTGTAGGGTCTCTAAGAGCACCTTTTCAATTATATATTCGACTCTTTCCAACTCCATAAAATTATGAATGAACATTAGTATAGTGTGGCTTCATATTTAAAAAAACTTAGCATAAAAACATTTAGCAAAATATTGAGAAACCTCATGGTTCCATGGAAATCGACCATAGGCTGCGAGAAACCGATCATAGAGTATATGTATACGATCAGGATGCTTGAAATATTGCACTTTCAACATTTCTCACTTTAGACCTTCTTTGAAGTTAAACATTGATTTGGCATATTCTTTCATCACTCTCTCCTTCACAATAGCCCACTTGTCTGGACCCATCACTTGTTCCCTTCGTCTTCGCATCAAATCAACAAAACCATTTGTACTTGGTCTAAGATTCTCATATGCCTGAATGGATTTTTGCAATGATCCCAAAACAATCTCCAAACTTTGTTTACTCTCTGGAGGGAGATCCATAGTAGACAAATCATTTTCCAACTTGCCGTAGTGGGATCTACATCTTTCAAGAGTCATTTGATGATCACCACTTTCCAATGGAAGCTCCCGAGGTAGATCAGATGGATATGTTGTAATGGGTGTACAACCCTCAATTAATTCAACATATTGCATCATGGCTCGACCATCATCACCTTGTGTAGAATGATGAGCCTCTTGAGAACCTTGCTTTGCATCCTCATCCGTCTTCCTTGCTCGCTCTGCCTCCCTCTCTATAGAATTACAAGCATCTTCTGAACCATGCTCTGCTTCAAATAAAAACAAAGTTTTGTTTAAACACAAGTAAAATTTTTGCGTACACAAAAAAACAATTTGTATGTACACATTAAAAGATCGATATTCATATACCAACAAAGGGTCGAGATCGGCATTCTCCCACAGAAGATATAGGGGAATAATTTGTACCCCTTTTGCCTCGTCGATGATCAATTGAATGTGAACTATACAATAAACTAGAATTTCAAGGGGAAATTGACAACCTCCAATTATCACTTGTAACACCAACCCCAGAAGACTGTGAAGACCTCCTACGCTCTCACCTCAATGAATCCTCTCTTTCCATTTGATATAATGTTTACACTTGCACAAATATCAACTGATTACATATTCAAATTCTACATGTTAATTCTACAAATTCTAAAACCTAGCTACTAGAAAAGAAAGTTGTGTAAAAAAAGTTCCTATATATACCTAATATCATCTAATAGTTTTTAAAATGACTAGGACTATTATTGTTGGGATGTATAAGGAATTACTGTACCAATATTCTAAGTGTTTTTTATGTTTAAAATGAATAGAGCAAATATAGTTAAATACTAAGTTTAGTGTTACATCTAGATAGTATTTCTATAAATTCTAAAACCTAGCTGCTAAAGAAACTAAGTTAAATGTAATAAAGACCTAAATATACATAATATCATCTAGTAATTCTTAAAATGACTATAAATAATAAGGAATTAATGTGTCAATCTCCTAAGTGTTTTTTATGTTTAAAATGAATAGAACCAATATAGTTAAATACAAAATGAAGGGTTACTTTTCTTTATGTCAAAGAATGAGTTCATGAACATGTTAACTTTTAATTAAAATCTTAAATTACTTACTTAATTGCTATTTTAATGATATTTAAACATAAATTACATCTACAAGTACTTTCATTATTCCATACAATCTTAAAATATTAACAATGGATGGTATTATTTTTCACAAGTTTGGCTATGTTTCAAAATTTTTCCATGTTGCAAAATGGTATTGAGTTTGGTACATAATAGAACTGACTTTTGTTCTTTCATATTACATCTAAATTAAAGTTTATTCATATCTATAGTTTAGTTGTACCTAAAGTAAATTTTAAACTTTTGTTGTATCCAAAGTAGATTTTAATCCTGTCTAAAGTTTTGTTGTATCTATAGCTATGCATTAACACAGTTTGTAATAAAACTAATATATTGATCTATGAACTCTGTCAATGTAGACAGAGTTCATGAATTCTGTCCATGTCCATGTTGACAGAGTTCATGAATTCTGTCTATGTCCGTGTTGACAGAGTTCATGAACTCTGTCCATGTCCATGTTGACAGAGTTCAGCCAATAAAAGAAGCCTATATATAAAACGGAGATATCATTCGCAAATACAATTATAGTCCTACTTTTTTTTTCATTTCTAAACACATAAGCAAAATCAATAATTTAACAAAATTAACTAACTAAATACTGCATATATTTCTCTTTTTATATTTAAATTTAAATCATTTTCAACATACGATTTGGCCAGAGTTCATGAACTCTGCTCAACTATATAGAGTTCATGAAATTTGCCAAGTTGGACAGAGTCCATGTTAACCCTCTTAGTACTAATCCACACTATCTGTGAGTAATAAGTATCATTACCTATGCTAGTTCATGAACTCTGCCCAATTGGACAGACTTCATGAACTCTGCCCAATTGGACAGAGTTCATGAACTTTGCCCAATTTTGGACAGAGTTCATGAACTCTATCCATTTGGGCAGAGTTCATGAACTCTGTCCAAAATTGCCCAGAGTTCATGAACTCTGTCGAAGTGGGTAGAGTTCATGAACTCTTCCCAATTGGACAGAGTTCATGAACTCTGCCAAAATGGACAGAGTTCATTTACAGGGACAAATTCAAAACTTTTTAAATTAATACTTAATTCTTGAATTTAAAAAAATGAATTTCGACATACCTGTTTAGACCCAACCGAAACAAAAGAAGGAAAATTTAGATCTGGCCGAATAGAACCCATGCAAAATTGGACACAACCGAAACGAAACGAGCCAAGCAGCCAAGAAAAACAGAACCTACAATAGAAATTAAAAATTAATATAAGAAATTAAAAAAAATATATAAAAACATAAATAAACAAAGAAACATACCTCTGTAGACAACCTCGCGTCGACAGGTCTACAGCGACAACACCCCACTGTTATGCAAACGTCCCCTGACTGCAGGAGAACACTCCAACACCAAAGCTACACCAACAGAAGTCTAGTTGCACGCTAAACCTATAGACGTCCAGACGCACACTCCACCAACAAGTGTCCAGACATCCAAACGAGCTTACGAACCAATGGCAGAGGAAGAAAGTGGTGGACCAGTGGATGGGAGAGGCAGAAGGTGGTGGATGAGCAGGTGGGAGAGGCAGCAGGTGGTGGACAAACACTCCACCAACAAACTTCAAAATTTCCAACCGAGGAACGACCAACCAATGAGCAAAATGTGACGCATAGGGTGTCGGAGAAGTGACATGCAGAGAGCAAGGAAGCGGTTGGCGGAGTTCAACGACAACCAGCTAGATGGATGAGTGGGTGGACAGGATAGAGACGAGATGGGTGGCGTGGAGGCGGGGCCATCAATAGCTCCGGAAGGGGTCCACGAAATCCTACAGAAAGTGACAAACAATGGCCACAGTCGAGCTTTTATGCAGAATAATTATTCAGCTGAACAATTATTCAGCCAAATAGTTATTCGGTCGAATAATTGTTCGGATGAATAATTATTCGGCCGAATATTTGGACAACACCGTGTGTCTTCTCCGTCCGGCTAAAACCTCGCACACACATCGAGGGCACCGTTAGGTCTAATGGTGGCCCATTAATTGTTATTTGGCCACATAAAGTAGAAGTTATTCGGCTGAATAAATTAATTTACTCGGTCGAATAACTAAATTATTCGACCGAATAATTAAATTTATTCGACCGAATAACTTTCGCTATGGCTCTTCGACACTCGATTCTCACCAAAGTGTAACCCACCTTCACGTTTCCACCCACGAGAAAATTTACCTTATGGTTATGTTGTATGCACACAAGAGATTCGATGAGAGGAAGATATGTTTTGAGTTGTAGTGTAAGTCTGTTTCACTTGTGCTAAGTTCAGAGTTACTGTTGAGTGCAGAGAGTTATTTCCTGCTTAGGGAAAAGGTTTTGAGGTCAATTGCAAGTCTTTATTGATTGTTGAAAGTACAACCTGAGTGCCTTGCTTCTACAAAGAATCTTCTACCAAGTGGTTCAGTAAACAGGCTTGGGGGTTCAAAAGCAGCAAGTGATCTTGTTTGCTTCTTCTGGAGAAGGTTGGGAGGAACAAGCCTCTTTGGGTACTGTTTGTTCACCCTATCTACAATTACAGGTTCTACTTGTTATTTCAGTTCCTAAGTAGTTAAATTATTTTCTGCAATTGTTGATTTAGTATGCATTAGTTAAAAACTGATAGTTATCATCATGCATAAGTAATTAGTTTGGTTTCTAATATGTTTATGATTCTATAGACTGATGACTATGTATATGAAATGATTGAATAAATATCTCCCCTGTATTTTTCCATGTACTATTTGTGTACCATACTCTAGTACAGGGAAGGCAAAATTAAAATAGATAAATGATATGTAGTGATTGAATATATTAGTTCAGCTATACTAAAGTTTCCCTTAACTGTTATATTCTGCAATTTAAATTATCTTATGTCTAGTCTCAGAAAACATAACAGATTTGCATAATACAGACATTATAATATTTCTATAGTAATAGAAGTAAACATCTCATTTTCTGAACAAAACCTAGGGTTTCATTGTAGGTCAATTATTTCCTTACAGTAGACAAATACTAAATACTCTTTAACATTTATTTTCAAACATTATAGTATTCCAACTTCACTATAGTCCTTCATCAACATTTATGAAATATAACAACTGTAAAACCAAACACAACTTTTATTACAGAGCTGCTGAGCACTAATATTATTACCAACACCTTATCATATAAAAACAACCAAACTACTGTACAATACTGTTACATTTTCAGCCTTTCATTTATTATTTAGACCTTGATATGATACTTCCTTTATTTTAACAAAACATCTCTAATTCTTGATTACTGTCCCAAACAGTATACAATATTAGATTAAATATTTTATCAGCCAAATAAATCTTCCAAACGAAACCCGAGTACACAAAAACCTTGCACTTACTCTATGCCAATATTATTCCATGGGTTTGAAACCCTCATCATATCTATAATTATATTATATTAACACTAATAACCAACACCCTAGACAATGCTAAACAGAGTCTCAAACTAAGGCACTATGCCTTATCCTTTTTATTCTTTTTGAATGCAGTCACATCCTGTACATGGTAACCATAACACATAAAAGTTCATTTGACGAAAGGGTTCGAGCTTTTAAACTTTAAAAACAACCATTCTTTGTAGGATAAGTCTAGGGTAATAAACCCAGCTCTAAACAAAACAAAATAGACATGTCACAGTAGCAAAAGAAACTCCCTAATTGTACAAACAAAATTCAGTTTGAAACTACAGTTCGAAGAACCAAGCTATTCATCTCTCAACACTGAAACCATTTTTCAACATCATAGTCATGCACAGAAACAAGGGCTCAAGCACATAAATAGTTGAACAATCCATACATCGAAACGAAGTTAGGGTCTCAACATTTAAATTGATTTTCGTAAAACCTGTCGAAGTAATTCTTCGGCATAAATAAGTTCAAGGTTTGAAATTTCAGCACGATGCATTTAGACTTTGGCTCTTGGCTTTAAAATGATACAAAACATTTTATAAACCAAGCATTAAAATAACACATATTCCTGGAGCATCGCTCTCAGGCACATTTCACTTACATAGTATAAAAACACAAGGACCGAAACCTTCTCATTATCCAAACTGTTGAGGGTTTAACCCTTACGAACAGGTGTTACATTTATTAACATTTAACATATAGTAAACATTGTAGAGTTCATTATAAAGGTAGGTTGAGGGTTCAATCCTCCCTACGCATGCTTCACAGCTTACAATCATACAATGGCGACCACACCTTCAACCAAATAGTAAAATCGAAAGGTCCGGCTAAACCAAACAATAGCCAACAGTTGCTAGGAGAAACCTACAGGAGGAACCACCAAGAATTACCATTTTTTCAAGTAGTAGTTCCCACATAGCTTGAACATAGAATCCTGTAGACATGAATCACCTGCCTTTAACATGGAGAGTGGTTAAAATTAGTTTCAAAGATTAAACGTTACCGATGATTGCAACAACACAATGTTCAATAGGGACATTACCTTTTTAAATCGAAGATCGAAATCGATAGTTTCTCCGACCGACATTGAATCCAGAGTCACTCAAATCGCTATGATCAATGCAGCAATTACCTCCACGGTATTTGGCTCGGCTCTTAAACCCTGAAAATAACAATCTTCCCTTACAGGTCATGGTATCGAACCTGAGGAAGTAGTCCTCAAAACTCAGCTTCGAAACCCTAAGGAATCACAGGCCTGTCGACCACACTACACCCACTCCTTGCACAATGAATGCCAAGTTCACCACCTTCATCGAGGTAAGCCAAAGTGTTGTTAGGGTTACACTTCTACCAATAACTACCACATGATTACAGCCACGTTGGATGCCAACAACCAGTCCACTAACACTACCTTTATTACACTTTAATGTGCAGATCTTCTACCAACACATCAACCTGCTCGCAAACCACGGATTGTAATTTCAGGCTAATCTTTTGACTTGCATTATAGTTTGGGTTACCAATTATCAACACCATCATACTAATTTCCCAAACGTGATACCTTTACACAAAGACCAACGCTAAGGTTCGACCACCGCCTAGAGACCTGCAACCATAGTAGTAGGGTTATATATTATCAATAATACCATTTGTTCATTATACGATTGCCAACCTTTCATTTAGGCCATTATGTAGATTATTGTATTAAGACCATACAGGTACTAATAATAACCATTGTTATAATGTGTTAGGTATTGATATTATCTATAGTATCAACTTTAGAAGAAATTCAAATAATAATAGTATTAATGTAAGATACTATTACTAGTTAGCCATTACATATGTTAGTAGGATGCTTAAAGTGTACAATAACATCAAACCAAGGTTTAAATATAAAGTGCATAGGTTCAAATGATGTACTTAGAACTACATTAATAATATTCGAAACTTAGGATATGATCCTCGTATTCTAAACTCTTAATACTTATTATAATTCCTTTAAGTAGGTTTTAATATTGTTTGACGTGAAACATTAAGCTATTGAAATAACATAAATGCTGAGAGTAGAGGCTGATATGATAAAGTCATTTAGACCAATTTGATACAGTTATGTAGCTGAAACAACAAATTGGATCTCACCCTAAATTGATTCGTAATTTATTCTATTTTCTCTTTTAAAAACTTGAAATATATTTGTCGTTAACGAAGACCTTTGTATCTTCACTTTCAAAACATTAATATACTCCTACCTTTGATCTACATCAAGAACATTCAAACGCTTTAGCTAATAGCTAAGTAAGCATCGGGGTTACCATAGGGCACCTTCATCATCAAAAGAAGAAACAAACAGTTAGCGCATATAAACAATAGCAAGTAATTGTATAGAGCATCGACAACATTGCATAAGTAAAACAATACACATGCATAATCATTACGACAATTTATTTCAGCATGTCATTTAAAACAAATAAGCATATCTTATATTTCCGCATAGTTAGTATAAGCAATAAATGCTACGTTGAATTTTTTTTAAAATTTTGTGAATTTTTTGGGATGTTACATGTGGTATCAAAGCATGAATTCAAACTCTAGGCCTGAAATAGGATCACGTGCGCAAAATAGAAAATGAAAACAGAAAACTTAGTTACTAACTTTTATTTAATTTTTTTTATGTACAGAACAGTTTGACGTTTAATTTGTAGGTAGGGACATATCGAAGGAACCGGTAGAGGACATTTCTCCTCATAATGAATGTAATAATAACGAACTGGAAAATATCTACATAGAACTTAATGATCAATCATCTGAATTCTTGCATACTGTTAAGGATTTAAAAACTGAAATAAGAAGTGTTAAGGAAGAAAATGAAAGAATATTAAGAGCACAAGAGGAATTAAATCAAATTCTGTTGTAAAAGTACCATCAAGATGAAAAAGATAAGAAAACAGAAGTAAAAACTGAATTTGGAACAATGTCCTACAAACACAAAGATAAGAAAGCTAAATACTATAAAACTGAAAGTAACTCTTCTTCTTCTGAATCTGATGACAAAATTTATCGTAGAAAATATAATTATGATCAGGACAACAGTGATAGTGATCGTGGTCCTAAGAAAAGACGTAAAAATTATGAATAGATTTCAGGAGAGTTTAAAAAGATAAAACCTCCAACTTTTAACGGCGAAAATGAAAAGAGAGAGGCAGTTGAAGCATGGCTCTCCAGAATGAAGAACTATTTTCAGATTTATAAATACTCATCGCAATTAAAAGCTAATATGGCCATATACAATCTGACTTGAAGGGAAGACATTTGGTGGTAAAATGTCAAAAGAGTTAAAAATATTAAAGACAAGAACATAAAATGCAGTACATTTAAGAACATGTTTAAGAAAAAAACATGATCTGAATAGTACTATGAAGATAAGTCAAAAGAATTTTATGATTTGAAGATGGGTTCAATGACCATGAAGGAGTTATGTAGCAAATTTCTTAGCTTGTTAAGGTATGTACCTTACCTAGCTGAAGAAAAACCTAAGATACAAAGTTTTCTAAGTTGTTTACCCTTCCACATAAAGGACATAGTTGAGTACGATAACCCTTCAACTCTTGAAGAAGCCATGAGGAGGGCTAATTTCTGTTTTGAAAAGAATAAGAGAAGAGAATGCGTATCGAGTTGGAGGAATAATAAATCAAGTAATTATGAGCATAAAAAGAAAACTTTTAATTTTAAGAATTATGGAAATAATAAAAATTTCAATAACAGAATTTTTCAGAATAATAATTACAGAGGTAATGCACCACATAATTTTACTGCTGCAAGGAATGTTCCTAATATTAATAACAACAACAATAATAAAAACAATATAAATGTTGAACAGAGGCCACCTTTGAAGTGTTATGACTGCGGTGGACCCCATACTAGAGCTCAATGTCCACACAACAGAAAGATAGTCAGCAACATTCACATCATACAAGCGGAACCGACAGTTGGTGATGTAGCAAGAGAAATGCCCAAAATAAATGCAGTACTGTAAAATCAACAAGTAGACCATCAAAATTCTATGGTCTAGATCGAAGGTATGATACAAAACAAATCTATTTCAATGTTAATAGATCCAGGTGCAAGTTTGAGTTTCATTTCACCTGATTTAGTGAAAAGTTGCAAGTTAAAGGTAGAAAAATTTGATAATTCATGGTTAGCTCATGTGAAAATCCTCATAGCAGATCTAAGAGATGATGTATACCTCAGAATGAAAGAATTTAGGAATAAGATTAAGAGTGGTCAATGCAGTAAAATAAGCAACAGAATAATAATACAGTAGAACTAAGATAGAAGCAAAAATACTTCACACACACTAATTAATCACAATATGGACAAATAAATAGTACAATGCATGAGGATTCGAATGCCAAGGTGGCAATTCGAATTGGCCTTCATGGAGTGATCAAAAGATCACCGGAGTGTCATCAGAGCACAACTAGTAGTCTATCTCATCATCAGTGGAGTCATCAATGCTCAGGTAACTGTCAACCATCAGTCAAACTGAGTCTAACTGAGTGTGGTAGGTGTAACTGAGTGTAACTAGAACTAACTGAATGAAGGAGGCTCAGTGGAGGGTGCATGAGGAGCTAACTACAGTCAGAATGAGAAGTCTAGTCACACTGAAGGTCCATCGGAGTGGTAAGGTTAGTTAAGAGTGAGTCAAGCCTAAAATCAAGGAGAGAACTCAGTTAACTGAAGACAACTGGACTGGTAAGTGAAGAAGGGCACCTTTTTCAAGTGGATGGTGAGATGTGGGTGCATCACTGGCTAGGAGGGATGAATCTGAGTGAAAATAAGCTATCGAGTGTTGGAAGACTAGGGACTAGGTGCTGCAAGTTTCAACTTGATGACTGGGAAGCATGTGGATGCATGCAATGCATGGAGAATGCATGTTGCATGCAGGAATGCATGCAAGAATAAAAATGCAAAGGATGAAAATGCTGGTAGGACTAGGATGGAGTATAGGAATATCCTACCCCTCCCATTAATGCATTATGGCCCCTGGTAACTAAGACCAAAGGTCACCCAATACAATGAATAATAACAATCAATAAACCGAGGAAATGGGGAAAACCTCATGGAAAACATACCCCCCCTCAAAATAGACTGTAAGGAAGACACAAAAATAAATGCTCCCAACTCAAGCAGGTGTGATGCTTGGTCATATCTATGGAGGTATATTCTTCTTGGGAAGAAGTGGATCATGCTCAAAAGGAATGTGCCTGCACTTGCTCTTCAGATCGAATGTGATGAAAACAAATCCAAAATTATGAGGATGATCATTGAACCTGTGATTCGAATCAGCTGAGGTAGGATCAAATCTATGAATGTACAGATAGTCTTCTGTCTTCTCCTTTGAACCATCATGGGTGAGAAAATGCCAAAAAGAACCATGAAATAATAGTAAATTTTTTGAATCCAAATCAGATCCAAGACTTAAAGAATGGTTTCTTAAGATCTCCTTTGAACCATTTGAAGTGACATCTAAACCATTTAATGCATGAGAAATTATCCCAAGCGAATGGAAATGGCCATCAAATATCAGTGTTTGCTTGGAATCCAAATTAGATCCAAGACTTGAATAATGGTTTCTTGAGATCTCCTTTGAACCATTAGAGGTGAGATCAAAACTAGTAAGTGCATGATAAATTATCCCAAGCAAATGGTAATGGCCATTATCTTCGATAACCTTCTGAAAGCATGAAATAATGATATTATAGTAATACATAAGAGGTGAGATCAAGGAGAGCGAATGCATTACCTCCAATGGCTGATTTTACCTCCGAAACATTCAATAGATCATGATGCAAACCAACAAAATCTGGTGCAACAGAGGATTTAGGACCTTCTACAATTTCTAGAGTGTGAGATGGCACAGAATTCAATATAGAAGAAATTTGGAGCATGAGTGTAGAATCTGCAACTTCTTCTTCTTTGTGGACAACTTCAATATGAGATATGTTTGATACTATTTCATGATCAATGAGATCATCAAGGAGGCGAATGCATCACTTTGCTTGCTCTCGAAAGGGTTTGGACCAATCCCTTCATTCTGTTGGCCAAATATTTCATCCAGGTGGCCCATAGCTCTTTTGGAGATGAAACATCAAGGAGGTCATATAACATGCATCGAGACATAGCATACATCATGGCTGCACAAGCTATTTCAACTTCATTTAACCAATCATACTCTTCTTCAGAGGATTCGAACTCTCTTTCAAAACAATAATCAAAGAGACCATGTCTCTTCAAATGTGCTATCATTTGTGGTTTCCATTCATCATAGTTGAATGGAGAAAGAGGAGTAATTTCTGATGAATACATAGAAGCTGTTTCAGAAGACCTACAAAAACAATAGAAAATTTTGCAACTACTACTGCTGCAAAAGATGCAGAAACTGTTGCACTCGAAATCTTGATAATAACCTGCAAAAAAATTCTCAAGAATGGAGATAAACAATACTCTCAACATGCACTGATACCATGTAAAAATCCTCACAACATATCTAAGATATGATGTATACCTCATAATGAAAGAATTTAAGAATAAGATTAAGAGTGGTCAATGTAGTAAAATGAGCAACAGAATAATAATACAGTAGAACTCAGATAGAAGCAAAAATACTTCACACACACTAATTAGTTAATCACAATATGGACAAATAAGTAGTACAATGCATGAGGATTCGAATTCCAAGGTGGAAATTTGAATTGGCCTTCATGGAGTGATCAAAAGATCATTGGAGTGTCATCGGAGCACAACTAGTAGTCTATCTCATCATCAGTGGAGTCATCAATGCTTAAGTAACTATCAACCATTAGTCAAACTGAGTCTAACTGAGTGTGGTAGGTGTAACTGATTGTAAATAGAACTAACTGAATGAAAGAGGCTCAGTGGAGGGCGCATGAGGAGCTAACTGGAGTTAGAATAAGAAGTCTAGTCACACTTGAGGTCCATCAGAGTGGTAAGGTCAGTTAAGAGTGAGTCCAGCCTAAAATCAAGGAGAGAACTCGGTTAACTGAAGACAACGGGACTGGTAGGTAAAGAAGGGCACCTTTGTCAAGTGGATGGTGAGATTTGGGCGCATAATTGTCTAGGAGGGCTCAATCTGAGTGGAAATAAGCTCTCGATTGCTGAAAGACTAGGGACTAGGTGCTAGAGGTGTCAACCTGATGACTGGGCAGCATGCGGATTCATGCAGAATGCATGCAAGACTAAAAATGCAAAGGATGAAAATGATGGTAGGACTAGGATGGAGTATATAAATATCCTAATAGTTCAGCTAGCAACAGGCACTAAAAGAAAGGTTACAAAATTTGTTAAAGGTTGTGATGTATTTATGAGTCAGCTGAAAACGCAAGTTAATTTGAATGTTTTACAATTAGGGTCATATGATGTGTTAATTAGAATGGGCTGGCTTGAACAGGATAGAGTAGTACTCAACTATCATGAAAAATCTTTTACTTGTTTGAATAGTGAAGGTAATACTGAAATAGTAAAAGGAATTCCTAGGAAAACATCTGTAAGATAAATTTCTGCTTTCCAAGTAAAGAGAGCTGTAAGAAAGGGTTGTAAAATGTTTGTTGTGAATGTTATTAATGACGAATGTTCATCTAAAGACGATAAGATAAAAATGGAAGATATAACCATCCTAATTAGGGACTTTTCTGATGTATTCCTGGAAGAAATTCCAGGAATACCTCCGAAAAGCGAACTTGATTTCACCATTGAGTTAGTATGGGGTGTGGTACCAAACTCAAAGGTTCCCTACAGAAAGAATATTCTGGAGTTAAATGAATTAAAATCTCAGCTGAAAGAATTAATAGATAAGAACTACATAATTCCAAGTGTCTCTCCTTGGGGAGCACCAGTTATCTTTGTTAAAAAGAAGAACGGTACCATGCGACTATGCATAGATTACTGTCAACTTAATGAAAGGACATTTAAAAATCGATATCCCTTGCCCCGCATTGACGATCTATTTGGTCAGGTATGCGGAGTAGAGATATTCACTAAAATTGATTTAAGGTTTGTATATCATCAAGTTAGAATTTTGGATGAAGACATATTCAAAATTGCTTTCATAACTCGTTATGGACACTATGAGTTCATAGTTATGCCTTTTGGGATAACTAACACACCGGAGTCTTCATGTGTTTAATGAATAACGTTCTGCATAAGTATCTAGATAAGTTTGTAATTGTGTTCATTGATGATATTCTAATTTATTCAAAAACTAAAGAAGACCACGATGAACACTTAAAAATAATTCTACAAGTTTTAAGGGAACATCAACTTTATGCTAAGTTTAGTAAATGTGACTTTTATAAAAATAAAATACAATACTTAACTCACATAATATCTAAAGATGGTATTTTTGTCGACCCAGATAAAATAAGAGCAATTAACGAGTGGCCTGTCCCTAAAGATGTACCTGACGTATGGTCATTTATGGGAATAACATGTTACTATATAAAGTTTATTGAAGGATTCTCTAGAATTGCGAATCCCATAACTTCTTTGTAGAAGAAAGGGAACAAATTCATCTAGGATAAAAAAATGCAAAGAAAGTTTCAAGAAATTAAAAGAGTTATTCACAAGAGAACCTATATTAAAAATTGATAATCCTAATAAGGACTTCATTGTATACACCGATGCATGTAACAATGGACTTAGAGGGGTTTTAACTCAAGAAGGTCATGCTATTTCTTTTGAGTCTAGAAAGTTAAAAATCTACGAAAAGAACTACACAAATTATGATCTAGAGTTGGCAGCCATGATACATGCACTGAAAATGTGGCGCCATCACTTGATTGGCAGAAAGTTCAAATTAATGACAGATAATAAAGGCTTAAAATACTTGTTGGATCAGACAAATCTTAATGCAAGGCAAGCTAGGTGGCTATCTTTCCTTAGTGAGTACGATTTCCAGATCCAACACATTAAGGGTAAAGAAAACAAAGTTGATGATGCCTTGAGCATCAATGCCAAATTAAGTTTTGTGGCAGCAATAAACACATTTAAGACAAATCTAGAAAATCAGATCGAAGAAGGAATTAAGCAAGATGAAAATTATCAAAAAATGCATAATAAGGTTGTTGCAAATTTATCTAAAAATTTAATAACATAATACAACATTAATGAAAAGGGATTAATGACAGATAAAAACAGAATTTATGTACCTAATGTGTCAAAGGTTAAAATGTTGATTTTGGACGAAGTTCATAAAAGTCCTTATTCGAGACATCCTGGTTATTAGAAAATGATGACTATGTTAAGGAAGGATTATTTTTGGCCCGACATGAAGAATGAAGTGGCTGAGTACATAGCTAGGTGTTTTGAAATTTAGACCATTAAGGCTGAACAACAACAACCAGCTGGCCTATTGCAGCCATTTCCAATTCTGGAATGGAAATGGGAAATTATAAGTATTGATTTAATTACAGGTTTACCTAAGAATTAGAAACAAAATGCCTCAATAATGGTGGTTGTGGATAAACTTAGTAAATCTCCTCATTTTATTTTTGTTAAGACTACATTCAAAGCTTCTAACATTGTAGATGTGTTTATGAAGCAAATCTTCTGCTTACACGAAATTCCAAAGGTAATTATTTCTAATTGAGACTCCAAGTTTACTGGAAATTTATGGACATCATTGTTTAAGGGTTTAAATACTAAATTAAATTTCACTAGTTCCTTCCATCCACAAACTGATGGATAGACTAAAAGAGTTAATCATATTTTAGAAGACATGTTAAGAATGTATGTTAAGGATCAACCAACTAAGTGGGAAGACTATTTTCATTTAGCTAAATTTGCATACAATAATCATTATCAAGCATCTACAAGACTTAGTCCATTTGAGATTTTATATGGAAGAAAATACTGTACTCTTATTTCTTGGGATAACCATGTTGATAGATTAATGTTAGGACCAGATTTGTTAAAAGAGATGGAGCTAACCATGACATGGGTACAGGGAAACTTAAAATTTGCACAATATAGACAAAACATTTATGCAGATCTAAAATTCACTGAAAGAGAATTTCAGGTTGGCAATCATGTCTTTGTAAAGGTAAATCCCAATAAAAGTTCTTTTAAGATTGGGAGTTGTGCTAAACTAACACCAATGTACTGTGGACCATTTGAAGTCCTATCAAGGATTGGACCTATTGCATATCAGTTGGCTCTGGCATCTAATTTAAGAATCCATAATGTTTTTCACATTTATGTTTTAAAGAATTATGTGCACGATGCTACTCATGTGTTGAATTGGAATGACAGACAGGTGGAACCGGACTGTATTCTCGATACGAGGGAAACTATGCTCTGTGTTAGCACTTGATTTTTATAGCATAGATAGGTGGTGGAATAAAGGGATGCCTCAAAATTTTCTTGATGAAAACCAGGTATTGCCTTTGTTTTCCATAACCAGGTGCTAAAGTCATAAGAAAAATGGAGGTGGGGGGTGTTAAATATGCTAGGACAAGGCAAATAATGGGGAAGAAAATATTAAAATATGACCAAAGTGGCCCAAAAAGAGCCAAAGTCTATAGCCCAAAGAAGGGAATGATGGAAAGGGTAACTAATGCGCCAGTTTCCACCATTAGATGGGCGCGAGAGGAAGATCAACGGTTAGCAGTCATCATCACATGGTCGGGTTGCGCGAGGAATAAAATCATAAGTGGTCTAGATGGGAAATGGCGCCAGACAGACGACAGCTAGAGGAGGTGTCACATGGTAGGTGGGAAGTAAGTGATAACACCATAGGGGCATGCAATACCACCTAGGAAAAAAAGCAGGTGGCTGGCCACGTGGACAGCCAATATGGGCCAAGGTGTACTACGCAGATAAAGGACAAGGGTCCTATGGTAGTAGGTGTGACATCCCTCTTATATCTTAAGTTTTGTAATTGAAAAATGTAAATGTATGTTTGTTTTTGGTGAGGAGCTCAAGGACAAGGCCCCACTAGTAAACCTTTTTAACATATTGTTTAATTACTAAGTTGGAAAAGTTGATGATAGACCTATAAGAATAAAGGTTTAGATGCGACTAAACGACGAGGCAAAGAATCCATGATGGGGAGAGTCGAGATGGCTAGACAACCGTGGAAGGTCAGTTTCTGACGACAGTTATCATCATAAGTGCCTTGGGCACATGAGAAGTAAAAGAGTTTACTCAACGATCAAAATACTTTGAGGTGTTTTTCTTAAAAGATTGGGTAAATCCTAGGTAGAGTAACTATTTCACCACAATCTAAAATAACAGTTAACTCCTATGACCTACCTAATGAAATAAATAGAAATACCATTAAGAATCCTACAAGATGTCGAACGATGTATTATTATAAATACTTACCTTAGTTTCGACAAGGATTTGTAAACATAATACTTATAGAAGAAGATGATATACTTTTACACTCTTGGAGAGAAAAATGTAAAAGTAAATACCTGTATATATATATTAT
Source organism: Larix kaempferi (assembly GCA_027924585.1). Lineage (NCBI taxonomy): Eukaryota > Viridiplantae > Streptophyta > Pinopsida > Pinales > Pinaceae > Larix > Larix kaempferi. Next base: position 1,420,514 of record BSBM01000450.1, on the reverse strand, counting down.
TTGATCAAGAGGAGATATTCATTTATAAATGAATATACTTGACACTTATTTTCTGAGGATATAAGTAAATCAACTCCCCTTGGAAAAGGGATGGAGTATAGATAATGATCTCCTTGTTTTACCCTGTTGTTTGGAATGAAGGGGACAACGATTCGATTTACAACTAGTGGAGTTTGGAGCTCCACCTAAAAGGGCGCAACACTTATCACAACAATGTTATTTTTACAAGTGAATTCCGAGTAAGAGAGGTGGTGTCTTCTCTTTCTGGAGGAAGTCGTGGATCTCCATTATCTTGATTATAAAGAAGAGAAGTTAAGGGAGGATTGTTTCCTTGATTGGAGGGAGAGAAACAGTTCTTAGTTGCCACCTGTTATCATGCTGCTATGCGCTAAGGGTTTGAATTCCACGTGGGATGAGTTGTTTTTGGAAATCCCTTATTTTAACAGCGATCTGATTATAATTAAGGGGATCTTTCTGCCATAGGGGGATTCCTTTTTATACTCCCGCTCGTCACGAAAAGAAGATTGCTCTGTGATGGAGTGAAGGGGAACGAAAGGAGGGTTTCAGAATGGAAGAGTTGCCATCGGCGCTATTCAGAAAGGACGGTAGTTTCGTTGAGAGGTCACACCCGTTTTTGCATAGACTACTCGGGAGGAAGGCCTAGAAAAAACTGGATTCCGAAAAGATATGTCTCTTTTACGTTATACACCTTTCTTTATGAGCTAATCCTTCTTGAGACGCTGGCCAATATTTTGTTATATTTTTAACCATGTTCACTTATTGACGGGATGCTTACAATGAGCTGTAGTGTTTTCTGGTTATATTATATATAATGTGATGCCTGGTTTGTGATAAGGGAAACCCCATGGTGAAGTCTGTATACGAAAAGATCCCTGCACTTCTAGTTTTAGTATTGAAGGATAAAATTTTATGTGTGTTTCTCTTTAACTCTACTTGTAAGTGAGGAACGATCCCAAATCCGGGATCATTATATATTATGCCTTCTCTTCTTGCAAATGGGAGGCGATCACTGATGTTTGAAGCTAAATTCCATTGTTTTCTTTTCACCCTTTATTGTTGGGGTTCATAGTAGAGCGATAGCTGGAGTTGCGGTATTTAGTATCAAATGAGACCAGAATAACTCTTTGTATAAGTCAGGTAATACATCTGCGTTTTCTTAAAATTAATTATTTTATTTTGAGAACCTCTATCCTCATGGGCGTCGAGGGTCACCATAGTTTCAATATTTTTATTTAGCCAGATCATTGAAATTTCCTACTGAGTTACAGTGCAGCGGTTTTATTTTCGAGTCTGTATGCTGGATTTCAAACCTCGTAGATCCCAGTGTATTATATTTTGTTATCCATTGTTAAATCAGTAGTTCGATCGAAAGCTTAGGCCCCGGTGGATTTCCGATGATCATAAAGGTGGGCCTCCGATTTTTCCCAGATCCCTTTATAGGTCGGGTCCTTCCCAAAATGCAAGTCGAAAAACAGAGTATATTTAATTACTAGGTCTCCATTGGGGAAACACGAATTACTATTTAGTTTGAAGGCTTAGACCAACCTATGAGACGGGTAAATGGGTATTGCAGTTTTTACATAGTATAGCTGAAATAATTTTTTATATTGAAAAGTATGCATTTCATCCGGATCTGATAGCATAGATATAAATTTGCTTTAGTGGATGAAGACATTTAGGACCCTTGCGTGTAAAGGCTACATTGAAATCATAAGTTCTGTGCATTGAGGTTCTATCGCAGTTCGGCACCATAAATACGTTGTTATCCATATACATACATCTGTACCAAGAGATCGTAGAAGATTATGGCTTTGATAGTTTTTATTTATTTTTGGTAGTAGATCTGCATTAATGGATGGGTTGTCAATTATACATATCTACAATTAGATCTCGTGGAAGAACAACTTCCTGCATACGAATCTAGAAGATTATGGCTTTGATAGTTTTTATTTATTTTTGGTAGTAGATCTGCATTAATGGATGGGCTGTCAATTATACATATCTACAATTAGATCTCGTGGAAGAACAACTTCCTGCATACGAATCTAGAAGATTATGGCTTTGATAGTTTTTATTTATTTTTGGTAGTAGATCTGCATTAATGGATGGGCCGTCAATTATACATATCTACAATTAGATCTCGTGGAAGAACAACTTCCTGCATATGAATCTAGAAGATTATGGCTTTGATAGTTTTTATTTATTTTTGGTAGTAGATCTGCATTAATGGATGGGCTGTCAATTATACATATCTACAATTAGATCTCGTGGAAGAACAACTTCCTGCATACGAATCTAGAAGATTATGGCTTTGATAGTTTTTATTTATTTATTTATTTATAGTAGATCTGCATTAATGGATGGGCTGTCAGTTATACATATCTACAATTAGATCTCGTGGAAGAACAACTTCCTGCACACGAATCCTATTGATAGCTTTTATTGCTAAGTTACCTCTGAGCGATAGCGATTGCTGCATTGCATTAACAGGTTAATTCATAATTTGTCTAAAGCTGGATGGATCGGCTCAAGACCTTCCTTTAAGATTTCTCTATCTCCACATAACCTCTGCATGTGTTGCTTGGTGTCTAGGAAGTGTCGTCATAAATTGGAAGAGATTGGAGTTCATTACATTATCGTATATCTATTTGGAATGTTTAGGGACAATCAACTATAGAATGATATCACTATGCTAGTTGTACCGCCGGAGATCTTTGTTTGTGCTTTCTTGGGACGAGAAAGTGGAAAGTAAAGATGACAACAAGTGTGTTGTACTTTGTAATCCTTATTGGGATATTTTAATAAATGATACGATAATAGTTCTGGTGGACGTAGCCCGAAGAGTCGGGTGAACCATGTATATTGGTGTTGATGTCTCTATCTTTTATGCATCTTGTATTATCTTTTATGCATCTTGTATTTTGCTTCATGTGTCTTGTATTATGATACTGATGGCCTCGTTGTTATATAGATGTATAATGGTACCTTATCAAAATGGTTCTTGGTGAAAAGATTATTCCTTGTTACTTGTTGTTCGTGGATATGAAGGTAATTATTGTTCTAAATTCAGGAAGATTCAAAATATTATAAGAGTTCCATACAGATGTTATGAACAAATACATTTGAGGTATCCTGGGTTTTTTGGATTAGTTATTGAATAATCTAAGTAATATGTTAATGTCCGATATAAAGTACAATGGTATTTATTTGTGTAGGTAGAATGGTTCCAAGTATGATAATGAAGTCCATAGACATGTTTGTAATGTTAGGTGTAAATTCGATGTGGAAATTATATTAGATTTATCATTAAAAAATTTTGGAACCTACTCATTTTTACTGGCCTTAAGAGTTGGGTATGTTACATATGGTATCAAAGCACAGGTTGCAAACACTCGGGCTTATTTGGGCTCAGTTGGGGAAAACATATATGAGTTAGTCGAACTGGCGACACAAGACGCAATAGAAAATTTCCTTTCAACAGATCAACAACAGGTAGCTTACTAGTCGTCATTAAATTGCAAGTAAGTATGTTCATTTGGTGAAAGTATTGTAATGGCGCAACATGGTTTGTAGGTAAGGATAGTATATGTTTCATTATGGAGATGAACAATATGTTATTGGTAAATATTAGCTGATGAATATATCCTCGTATTTTACAAATTAGAATTCATTGGACGACGAGAAAATAGTCTTTAGAATGATAACGGTTATGGTTTTGTGGAATGAGTCTTCGTATATTGAAAGTCATCCTAGTTGTGAATGTGCTAAACTGAGGAACTCTCCTAAATTTGTTGTTTTGATAATTCGTCTTAAATACTTATTACCTTCTATTGTTGTTCTTAGGAGTGGATATCTTTCAGTTTAAGTAAACGCGTCATATGGGAGAATAGGGTTGGTACATGTTGTTAATTGTTTCTGACTAATCGAATTCTATTCTTCCATTCGTCGGGATTTCCAAATATGAGATTCAGATAGACAAAATAAGCAACCTATATCTATTAAGTCGTTTATAAAGTAATTATATATGCTAACATTTGACTAAAGAAGATGGTCTAATGTTTTGATTAGGTTAGGAACTGTCAAGTTCCTTTCATATATAAAGCCACTTTAAATGATAAATTTATGATGTTGACATAACTAGGAAATTCTGGTAACATACATACAACCGAATTAACCTTCCACAAGAAATGTAGACTTTCCAGTCTAGATTCTATTAACTGCAAACTAAGAGAGTTTGAAAATTTTCCCTATGACTGCGAGGGAAAAGTTGGATAAATAATAGAATATATCATGGAAATGCATGATCTCATCTTCATGGATGTTGGGATACTATGAGTGGTAGTAATAAAAAAAAAAACTATACTTTTATGAGATCATGATTATGATGACTTGTTGTCACATACAATTATATGTGGTGTCAAAATGATTATTTTGGTTAAGAGATAAAACTATAGTTAATCATGTTGCTCACATAAAGAATGCATAGATGTAATTAATGGTGAGTATGTGTTGTTGTATGAATAAAAGTATTGGAAAACTAGAACCGCCACGGAATGGTAATACATGACACTTTAATTTTCTGATGTCTTTATAATGACTGTTTTATATCCGCATTAGGAGTTAAGGAAAACCTTTAAATATCATGGAAGTTCCATGATAGATCAGAAGTAATATTTAACAGTCATTGGTGTATAAGCTTTTATGAAACAAGTCAAGGTGATGATTGACTTATGTTTTATGCATGATTGCTCTTATGATTTAATTACATTTTTTTTCTTTTTACGACTAACACATTTAATGTTGTGGTCAAGCGGAATGTTATATTCCCAAACATCGCCACAACAGTCAAGAGGTAAAAATGGGATATATAGATTCATGTGATAATTAGTGTAATACTAATATGTGATGATACAGGTAAACTGGTACCTCGACATATGAGGATCTTATAATAAGAAGATATGCGGCCAACCTTACAAAGGTATACGGTTATCATTATAAGGTATGCAAGTATGTTTTAGAAAATTGGTGATTTCTATGTGATGTTGGTATATACAAAAGAAGTTGTATAACTAAAATAGGAAGTGTGTTTGAAATGGTGAAGGATAACATTCGAGGTTAAGAAATCATCATGTCCACGGGTCATCATAGGAAGAATATTATTTCGTGTTCAAGGAAGTATGTAATCCTATTAAATAAGTTAGATATGCTTGGAAGGAGAAAACGTTTGCTTCAGATGATCAAGTATGGATATTGTAGTATGAAGAATGAATGATTTTCTTATTTACAAATATTTTGATTTTGTTATATAAAGTGTTACTAACAATTGAATTTGGCAGATGGCCAAAACTCGGTGGAACTTGTTGAAAGACAAAAGCTTAATATATTATGCATGGTACAATAAAAGGAGTGAGGATGAAAGATCCACATTGCAGTTTTTGTTATTGTTAATTATTGTTGAATAAAGAACTAGACCAAATTGGTCAGAGAAATTGTATGGTTATAAAATGTAATATGAAGAAATAATTGATGAATTTAAATGATATTTTCCTAGACTCAAGCGAGGAGGCTTTAGGGGAATAGATTCCTGGACTCAAGCCAGAAGGCTTCAGGGGAATTATGCAAGAGTGCGTTAAGGGCACTGAAACACTTTCGAGAAATCAGGGAGTTGACAGCCGCTAGGATTCTTGAAGGAATCAACAAGCGGTAAAGACCTAGGCAAACTATAAGAGAATGCATATGCGGGAGGCAGGACGCTGCTTAGTATGCATGAGAGAAAGTATTGTTGTGTGAGCACTGCGGTGTTAGGAAAGAAATCTGTAAAATAAATTGCTGTGTGAGCACTAAGGTGTTAGGCAAGAATTTCGAAAGGATTGTTGTGTGAGCACTTGGGTGTTAGACAAGAATTTCCTGGATCAAATGAATGGTTGTTTGTGATTAAGTTCATAATCTACATCCCTGGATCACTGGATTTATGTGTGCTTGTGATGATAAAAGCAGGAACAAAGGAGAAAACATATTCCATGGGTTGTAAATGATATATTGCAATAAAGAGCTCATGATTTGTGTCTCTAAGTTTGATTATAGAATTAACGATAAGTTGTTACTAAACAATTGCAGGTGATTGACGGTGATTTGCAAAAAATTTATGAAAACCCGAAGAAGGTCAAAATAGAAATGACAAAGTGAGCAAAGGAGGACTCCATAAGAGAAAGACAAAATGTTTGAAAACATGAACACCGAGGACGGTGTTATTCTTAAGGGGGAAAGGATGTGACATCCCTCTTATATCTTAAGTTTTGTAATTGAAAAATGTAAATGTATGTTTGTTTTTGGTGAGGAGCTCAAGGACAAGGCCCCACCAGTAAACCTTTTTAGCATATTGTTTAATTACTAAGTTGGAAAAGTTGATGATAGACCTATAAGACTAAAGGTTTAGATGCGAATAAACGACGAGGCAAAGAATCCATGATGGGGAGAGTCGAGATGGCTAGACAACCATGGAAGGTCAGTTTCTGAAGACAGTTATCATCATAAGTGCCTCGGGCACATGAGAAGTAAAAGAGTTTACTCAACGATCAAAATACTTTGAGGTGTTTTTCTTAAAACATTGGGTAAATCCTAGGTAGAGTAACTATTTCACCACAATCTAAAATAATAGTTAACTCCTATGACCTACCTAATGAAATAAATATAAATACCATTAAGAATCCTACGAGATGTCGAACGATGTATTATTATAAATACTTACCTTAGTTTCGACAAGGATTTGTAAACATAATACTTATAGAAGAAGATGATATACTTTTACACTCTTGGAGAGAAAAATGTAAAAGTAAATACCTGTATATATATATTATTTGATCAAGAGGAGATATTCATTTATAAATGAATATACTTGACACTTATTTTCTGAGGATATAAGTAAATCAACTCCCCTTGGAAAAGGGATGGAGTATAGATAATGATCTCCTTGTTTTACCCTGTTGTTTGGAATGAAGGGGACAACGATTCGATTTACAACTAGTGGAGTTTGGAGCTCCACCTAAAAGGGCGCAACACTTATGACAACAACGTTATTTTTACAAGTGAATTCCGAGTAAGAGAGGTGGTGTCTTCTCTTTCTGGAGGAAGTCGCGGATCTCCATTATCTTGATTATAAAGAAGAGAAGTTAAGGGAGGATTGTTTCCTTGATTGGAGGGAGAGAAACAGTTCTTAGTTGCCACCTGTTATCATGCTGCTATGCGCTAAGGGTTCGAATTCCACGTGGGCTGAGTTGTTTTTGGCAATCCCTTATTTTAACAGCGATCTGATTATAATTAAGGGGATCTTTCTGCCATAGCGGGATTCCTTTTTATACTCCCGCTCGTCACGAAAAGAAGATTGCTCTGTGATGGAGTGAAGGGGAACGAAGGGAGGGTTTCAGAATGGAAGAGTTGCCATCGGCGCTATTCGGAAAGGACGGTAGTTTCGTTGAGAGGTCGCACCAGTTTTTGCATAGACTACTCGGGAGGAAGGCCTGGAAAAAACTGGATTCCGAAAAGATATGTCTCTTATACGTTATACACCTTTCTTTATGAGCTAATCCTTCTTGAGACGCTGGCCGATATTTTGTTATATTTTTAACCCTGTTCACTTATTGACAGGATGCCTACAATGAGCTGTAGTGTTTTCTGGTTATATTATATATAATGTGATGCCTGGTTTGTGATAGGGGAAACCCCATGGTGAAGTCTGTATACGAAAAGATCCCTGCGCTTCTAGTTTTAGTATTGAAGGATAAAATTTTATGTGTGTTTCTCTTTAACTCTGCTTGTAAGTGAGGAACGATCCCAAATCCGGGATCATTATATATTATGCCTTCTCTTCTTGCAAATGGGAGGCGATCACTGATGTTTGAAGCTAAATTCCATTGTTTTCCTTTCACCCTTTATTGTTGGGGTTCATAGTAGAGCGATAGCTGGAGTTGCGGTATTTAGTATCAAATGAGACCAGAATAACTCTTTGTATAAGTCAGGTAATACATCTGCGTTTTCTTAAAATTAATTATTTTATTTTGAGAACCTCTATCCTCATGGGCGTCGAGGGTCACCATAGTTTCAATATTTTTATTTAGCCGGATCATTGAAATTTCCTACTGAGTTACAGTGCAGCGGTTTTATTTTCGAGTCTGTATGCTGGATTTCAAACCTCGTAGATCCCAGTGTATTATATTTTGTTATCCATTGTTAAATCAGTAGTTCGATCGAAAGCTTAGGCCCCGGTGGATTTCCGATGATCATAAAGGTGGGCCTCCGATTTTTCCCAGATCCCTTTACAGGTCGGGTCCTTCCCAAAATGCAAGTCGAAAAATGGAGTATATTTAATTACTAGGTCTCCATTGGGGAAACGCGAATTACTATTTAGTTTGAAGGCTTAGACCAACCTATGAGACGGGTAAATGGGTATTGCAGTTTTTACATAGTATAGCTGAAATAAATTTTTATATTGAAAAGTATGGATTTCATCAGGATCTGATAGCATAGATATAAATTTGATTTAGTGGATGAAGACATTTAGGACCCTTGCGTGTAAAGGCTACATTGAAATCATAAGTTCTGTGCATTGAGGTTCTATCGCAGTTCGGCACCATAAATACGTTGTTATCCATATACATACATCTGTACCAAGAGATCGTAGAAGATTATGGCTTTGATAGTTTTTATTTATTTTTGGTAGTAGATCTGCATTAAAGGATGGGCTGTCAATTATACATATCTACAATTAGATCTCGTGGAAGAACAAATTCCTGCATACGAATCTAGAAGATTATGGCTTTGATAGCTTTTATTTATTTTTGGTAGTAGATCTGCATTAATGGATGGGTTGTCAATTATACATATCTACAATTAGATCTCATGGAAGAACAACTTCCTGCATACGAATCTAGAAGATTATGGCTTTGATAGTTTTTATTTATTTTTGGTAGTAGATCTGCATTAATGGATGGGCTGTCAATTATACATATCTACAATTAGATCTCGTGGAAGAACAACTTCCTGCATACGAATCTAGAAGATTATGGCTTTGATAGTTTTTATTTATTTTTGGTAGTAGATCTGCATTAATGGATGGGCTGTCAATTATACATATCTGCAATTAGATCTCGTGGAAGAACAACTTCCTGCTTACGAATCTAGAAGATTATGGCTTTGATAGTTTTTATTTATTTATTTTTTGATAGTAGATCTGCATTAATGGATGGGCTATCAGTCATACATATCTACAATTAGATCTCGTGGAAGAACAACTTCCTGCACACGAATCCTATTGATAGCTTTTATTGCTAAGTTACCTCTGAGCGATAGCGATTGGTGCATTGCATTAATAGGTTAATTCATAATTTGTCTAAAGCTGGATGGATCGGCTCAAGACCTTCCTTTAAGATTTCTCTATCTCCACATAACCTCTGCATGTGTTGCTTGGTGTCTAGGAAGTGTCGTCATAAATTGGAAGAGATTGGAGTTCATTACATTATCGTATATCTATTTGGAATGTTTAGGGACAATCAACTATAGAATGATATCACTATGCTAGTTGTACCGCCGGAGATCTTTGTTTGTGCTTTCTTGGGACGAGAAAGTGGAAAGTAAAGATGACAACAAGTGTGTTGTACTTTGTAATCCTTATTGGGTTATTTTAATAAATGATACGATAATAGTTCTGGTGGACGTAGCCCGAAGAGTCGGGTGAGCCATGTATATTGGTGTTGATGTCTCTATCTTTTATGCATCTTGTATTATCTTTTATGCATCTTGTATTTTGCTTCATGTGTCTTGTATTATGATACTGATGGCCTCGTTGTTATATAGATGTATAATGGTACGTTATCAAAATGGTTATTGGTGAAAAGATTATTCCTTTTTACTTGTTGTTCGTGGATATGAAGGTAATTATTGTTCTAAATTCAGGAAGATTCAAATTATTATAAGAGTTCCATACAGATGTTATGAACAAATACATTTGAGGTATCCTGGGTTTTTTGGATTAGTTATTGAATAATGCAAGTAATATGTTAATGTCCGATATAAAGTACAATGGTATTTATTTTTGTAGGTAGAATGGTTCCAAGTATGATAATGAAGTCCATAGACATGTTTGTAATGTTAGGTGTAAATTCGATGTGGAAATTATATTAGATTTATCATTAAAAAAATTTGGAACCTACTCATTTTTACTGGACTTAACAGTTGGGGATGTTACAGTAGGTGCAATGTGACAGAAGAAACGGTGTAGATCACCCTAAGAATATTAATGGTCCTTGATGGTTGTTGCATCGGAAAGTTGCATGACAGATAGGCAGGAAAGTGGTCGAGATGGGAAAACCCATTTTCCAGGTGTCACCACTAGAGCTGGTCACAAAAGGATGAGTGGTAAAGTGAAACCATTTTAGGGAAATGCGATCCCACTTGCCAAGACACGTGCTGACAAGATGAATGGCACAGATGAGTGTCGACAGTGTGATCCCACGGCTGACAGATAAGGGTTGTCAAATCAGTGGTTAAAGTGGAGACTAGATTTGACGGAGGAGATCAACACGTGAGAGATAAATGGCTGGGATTGATAGGAAGCTAACAATTAATCTCGGAGTAGAAGTGAAAAAGGTTTTTATATATAGTTGTCGATGGGAAAAGTTGACATTTTTATTTTCTCGGGGCCTGTCTGGGCCGGGGATTTTTGGTTGCGAATAGGTTGAAGAAGGAAACGTATTTTTTTGCCAGGAAGGCTGACGATGAGCCAATATTCGGCAAGGTTCAGGGTTAGAGGTTGTTCGGTGAGATAGGACTTTCATCCTGGTGCAGAAATTCGGCTGCTTGTCGCCAAAATTAGCAGAAGTCTGAAGGTCCTAGAAACATAGCAGGACGCAGAAGGTTTCGGTGGTCCTGTATTTTGTTCGGCCCAAACCAGACCGGCCTGTTCTGTATTTTTCTATCAAAGCCCCTGAGATTTGAGTCTGCGAGTATCCACGAAGTTGTCGGTCGTCGCCCTATTTCATCAAAGTCCGCCTGAGAGTTGGTAAACCTCCTTAACTGCCCATTTTAGAGTTGACCTCAACATTGAGGATAGCTCCCCTGCCCTATTGATCGTTCAAAATAAATGTTGGTCTGCCCAAACTCGAATGTGGGTCAATACCAAGCCTCAGTTTGGGAGAGTTTTTGACCAAAGGTATCCACCCACAAGTGACACGTTCCTCCAGTACTAGTGACTTTAGGCCTCGGCCCGAGAAGAGGGAAGAGGATCGAGACAAGTAAGTGGAGAAGAAATCGCTCCCAGCCATACGAGTGCAAAGGTAAAGTTCTAAAGGAGTTATAAACATACTAATGGGAGATTTGAGAGTTAGTGGAGGCAGCGAGCTAGGAAAGGATCTCCAAAGATCAATTTTGGTTTTTTTGTTTAGCGGCCAGCTGGGGCAGTTACTGGGCTGCATTTTCCTTCTTGTATGAGTGAGGTGCCCCTCAGTAAAAATGTTTGTAAATGTGAAGGGATCGGAGTAGCAGGTGATAGAGGTGCGGGAAGAAGGAAAGTTACTTGTGCGGACTGTTGGGTGGCTTGAGAAGCTATGAGGGTGATGTGACCCACGTCATTTAGCATACGAAGAAGAAATTAGGTGAAGTTTTGTAATGTAGGAAATACCAGGTGGATAGGCAGCTTAAAGGCATCTCTATTACCACCCTAATGATTGTCGATGCGATGGATTCCATCTCAGCATCGTCATCTGCTCTGCCATCAATCTTGAGATCTTTACCAACCATGTTTCAGGTCAGCTCAGATCTTGGGCATTATTGTTACTTGATTAAGAGTTCCGATCAATTTATCATGGCAATTATGGCGGCACGTAGCCACTGTCATCATCACAGCAGTTATGGATATGGTTTTTTTCGCCCGCTGTGCGAGATCGGTATGTAGAGAGGATGGTACAACTACCAACTTGGGTCATCTTTCAGGTAGAATTGGATTATGAAGAAAGAGCAGAAATCCAGAGTGGTTTTCATGACAGAACAGGTGTGGTCTGAGGTGGAGGAAGAGCATGCTCCTTCATCTCCTATGATATTCGACCACGAGCTCCGGTAGTGAGGAGGAGCAGCCTGAAGGGAGATAGGTGCACAAAATAATTCAGCATGAAATAAAAGAGGAGATTCCTAAGGAAGAGGAAGACGTCCAACAAGATAAGGAGATTTTCCATGATCTCATGCTACCCACTGAGGAAGTGGCACCTCCCCCTCCTGCTGAAGAATCACAAGATGACATCTCTCTAAAGATGGAGGACTTCTTTGATTCACAAGGCCAATTGAAAGCTCCGGAATAGGTTGGCGCCCTGTTCATGGTATTTTTGTTTCCCATCTAAATCAATCTGTTTTGAACTTGACATGTATGTAATATTCTGAATTTGGAGCTGTCAAGGTGGTGGCGTATTTTTGTTTGTTTCAAAAGGACCTATTCAAAGCCGAGAGCCTATAAACGCTTTGTAAAAGAACAATTAAGGGTTGGAAAATTATTCGGCAAGGCCTGAGGAGCGAGCCCGATTTTGAGATTTTCATATTCATAAAATGTGTAGTGCCTATGGTAGACTGTTTTGCAGAGATTCCTCTGTCGCTTTAACTTGTAGTCAGTTTTTCCTTCTTCCCTATGTGCATTTGTTTCCTGTTATGCCTTTTACATTATGTTTTTCATTTCATGCCTAAGATCAGTGTATAATAGTTTAGAATTCTTGGAAACAAGCTCTGGCTATTATCTCAGGTATTCACTCAATATTTCTACTAAAGTTGATATTGAATTCATCTTTACTAGATGCTCATATCAATGGTCTGTTGTGATTTTCTTCTTTTACCACTAGAAAATATCTTTACGACGGCATGCAGGTGGCTACCTTGCCTCTGTTAGAGTAGTCCATACTATGGCACTGCTATCTGATTTATATGTAATGTCTTCACTCCATCGCCCAATAGTTTTCCCTTTTGACTCTCCCTCCAATGCTTTCACACGAAATTGTTCTAACAAAAGTCTTACCTTCTATGTGTATTTTGAATGATTATATTAAGAAATGAATGCTGGTGTGTTTGTTCATTGTTGACGCGTTTGAATATTTCCAGTTTTCTATAGATTTATAAAGAGATCCTTCTCGGACTATCCTGGGTCAGTAGCATTGGTCCTAAGTGGTTAGTGGTTACCCAGACTTTCCCTCTCACGCAACCTAGGGGGTACGATTTGGGTGATAACAAATTGGTGCTGCTGTCGGGGAATGACTGTCCCATCATTCCTGGGAGAACGACAAAGTTTCATATCTGACTATTGATGGTGGAAAGCAATCAGACATCAGAAGGGTGGCATATCATCCACCTGATGACTCCATGCATTATCCAAGTTCAATCTATAGACTCCACTGGAGAACGAGCCCAGCTGCCTTAGGCATGGAAGAATTAAGTTATCGGTATCAGAGTATCAATATCTCCAAAGAATCCCTATTCTTCTGTGTTGGCATCCTTTTACCTTTATGTATATATATTAAAAAATTATTATCTCATCAGAGAGCTCTAGGTCATGAGAGAACCTCCGTTGTATATCCTTCACTTGAACTCGAAAATGTACATTCTCCTTTTACTCCCAGATTTGATCCCGTCCTTTCCTTTGAACCCTATATAAACCATAACCAGCCTCATCAATTCTCTGAGAGTAAGGCCAATGATACCCTCCCTACATATACTCCTTTTCCTTCCAGATCCCAATTAATATACATCCCTCAAAGGCTTCCCCTTGTCCTTCATGATTTCCCTTTAGGATACTATAAACACCTCCTTGTTTTTAACGGAGAGGTTGAGATGCTTACTACATAGAAACATCTTCAAGGCTTTGAGCATTTTCTAGATCTCTTCGAAATAGAACACGATGACAGCTGTATGAGGGATTTCATAGTTTTTATCCATGAGAAGGCAAGAAAATGAAACCATGTCTAGATTTAACAAGAGGTTTGCAAGTTTCTATTACGACATGCCAAAGGAAATTCAAACCCTAGAGAATGTTGCTAAATTTCACTACACATTTGTTTTTCCTCCTAAATTATATTTTCTTCTATTGGAGAGAAGGTCTTCTGACCTACAACATATGTTCATTGATGCAATAGAGGTGGAAGAAAATCTTAGGATGTATGGAAAGCTATTAAACCATGATCACGATGAAAGGGTTTAAGAAGAATTATGTTTTGAAGAAGAATATGAACAAGGGGAATTTCCCTTATAGCCCATTTTTTTCCAGAATAAGAGAAAAATTGATCGGCTTGGTGAGGTACTAGAAGAAGGTATTTCTGTTTTGTTTCATGTAGATTACAATCGTTCTGTTGAGGCTCCTATTGATGATGGTCATAATGAAGGTTTCAGTCCGCCGAAGTATGATGAATATGGAGAAGAACATTTGCAGAACTTCATAAGCTTCTTTGAATTTGGGGATAAAGTTGAATCTTCGGGAAGACAGTTTCGCCAGTCAGGAGAGCCGACCAAAGGGGAAAACCTAGTGGCAGGTCCTGGGCCCACCATTGAGATTCATCATAATAACGATTCTCAGCAGGTGGAGACATCATTTTAGATCAAAGCTGAAAGGGAGTACATAGTCCTTAAAGAAGAATAGAAGACCCTTGAGGAAGAATATGTGATCCTTGAGGAAAAATACGGCGTTCTCGAAAAAAGTCTTGGGTTTGGCGAATACCTTAGATAGGTTGACAAGATAGCTGAGAGGTTGGAGGGTGACTAGGGTAGATCACATGATTCTTATACAGAATCTATCTCTTGGATCGAAGATGATTATAGACTCTTTGGGGAAGTATTCGGGCTTAGACAATATCTCCGACTGACCGACGAGATGATCGAGACGTTTGAAGGAGACCAAGCTGAGTAGCTAGATTTTCATGCAGGTCTTTCAAGCTCAGATTCCAGTTTCCAGAAAGAATGGCCCTTCCAAGACCCTTTCAAAGGATAGGGCGGATTTTCTCTTGAGGTCCCAGAGTAGAACAGGGTTTTGAACCGAGGGATCATGAGCAGCCTGGAATGAAAGTTGTCTAAGGTTGGTTTTTTCAGTCTTACCAAGTCATGCGAGGGTTTCGGAATGCATGAGATTCATGTTTTGATGGAGGTTTATCAGAGGTACGCAACCTTAGGGACTGACATGAGCACCGGGGAGGCTAAATGACATCCGTACGGCTCTTCTGAAAGAAATTCTATTGTGATGCAAGAGGCATGTAGAGCATACCATATTTTTTACAATCCAGTGGAAAAATATATGGAAGAGTTCCGCAGCTGGAGTAAGGGTTATGGTTTCACTTGAGGGGTCCTCGTCCATTAGCATTGCCTTGGGCCACTGACCCTCGCCACTATGGAATCACTCGAGCATGATGACAAGGCCCGCCTGATGGGTCAATTGTTGGACTGGTTACACTGGCACTTTTGCATTACTTAGAGCCGCAACCTCTCAAGTAAAGTAGTTTGTATATAAATAAGACTCAATTTATGGCATTTCAAACTTCAGTAGAAAATTCCAATTTGCAGCAATTTCCAGTCTGTTTTCAGAATGTACAGCTTCACTTATTGGCTTTGATTTCAAGAAGTTTCTAGTCTACAATAGGACAAAGCATTTGGTTGGGGTTCAGATTCCCATTGGGTACATCGCACATCCGAAATACCCATAGCTCTCACCATGAATATTTTCAGGTAAACCCTCCCAAGAAGTCTACCAAGAAAATTTTCTTCCAAAATCTTCCCAATGGATCAGGCACCCTATCTACAAGGTTCTTTGATACCTCACAAAAAGGATAGCATCCTCAGTTGGAGCCAGTTGTTAGCACCTGATTTTTATAGCATAGATAGATGGTGGAATAAAGAGATGCCTCAAAAATTTCTTGATGAAAACCAAGGATTGCCTTTGTTCTCCATAATGAGGTGCTAAAGGCATAAGAAAAATGGAGGTGGGGGGTGTCAAATATGCTAGGAAAAGGAAAATAATGGGGAAGAAAATATTAAAAGATGACCAAAGTGGCCCAAAAAGAGCCTAAGTCTATATTCCAAAGGGAATGATGGAAAGGGTAACCACCGCACCAGTTTCCACCGTTAGATGTGTGCGAGAGGAAGATCAGCGGTTAGCAGTCATCGTCGCATATCCGAGTTGCATGGGGAATAAAAGCATAAGTGGTTGCGATGGGAAATGTTGCCAGACAGATGGAAGCTGGAGAAGGCATTGCATGGTAGGTGGGAGGTAAGTGATACCACCGCAAGGGCATGCAATACCACATAGGCAGAAAATCAGGTGGTTGGCCATGTGGACGGCCAAGATGGGCCAAGGTGGACTGCCCAGATAAAGGTTAAGAGTCCCATAGTAGTAGGTGGAATGTGACGGAAGAAATGTTGTTGATCACCCCAGGAAGATCAATGGTCCTTGATGGTCATCGCATTGGGAATTTGCACACCGAATAGATAGGAAAGGGGTCATGATGGGAAAACCCATTTTCCAAGTGTCACCACCAAAGCTGGTCACAAAGGGATGAGCGATAAATACAAACCATTTTAAGGGAATGCGACCCCACTTGCCAAGACACGTATGACAAGATGAACGACATAAATGAGTTCCAAAAGTATGATCCGACGTCTGCGAGATAAGGGTTGTCAAATCAGTGGTTAAAGTGGAGACTAGATCTGACATAGGAGATCAACACGTGAGAGATCAACGACTGGGATGGATAAGAAGCTAACAAATAAGCCTAGAGGATAAGTAAACAAGGTTTATTTATATAGCCATCGATAGGAAAAGTTGACAGTTTTATCTTTCTAGGACCTATCTGGGCTAGGGATTTCTGGTCACGAGTAGGTCGAAGAAGGCAACATATTTTTTTGCTAGGAAGGCTGACAAGGAGCCAATCTCTATCAAGTTTCAGGGTTAGAGGTTGTTTGGTCAGATAGGAGTTTCATCCTGGTGCATTACTTCAGCTGCTTGTCGCCAAAATTAACAAAAGTCTGAAGGTCCTATAGACGTAGCAGGATGCGGAAGGTTCCAGTGGTCCTGTATTTTGTTCGGCCCAGACCACACCAACCTATTCTGTATTTGTCTCTCGAAGCCTCAAATATGTGATTTTCGGAGTCTCCCTGAAAATGTCGGTCGTCACCCTATTTCGTGGAAGTCCGCCTGAGAGTTGGAAGACTTCCTTAACCTCCCATTTTAGACCTGACCTCAACATTGAGGATATCTCCCCTGCCCTGTTAATCGTTCAAAATAAATGTTGGTCTACCCGAAGTCAAATGTGGTTCAATACCAAGGCTTAGTTTGGGAGATTTTTTGACCAAAGCTATCCACCCACAAGTGACAGGTTCGTCCAGTACTAGTGACTTCAGTCCTCGGCCCCAGAAGCGGGAAGAGAATTGAGACAAGTAAGTGGGGAAGACATCGCTCCCAGCCATACGAGTGCGAAGGTAAAGTTATAAAGGAGTTATAAACATACTAAAGGGGGACTAGAGAGTTAGTGGAGGCAGCTAGCTAGGAAAGCATCTCCAGAGATCAATTTTGGTTTTTCTGTTTAGCGTCCAGCTGGGGAAGTTACAAAGCTGCCTTTGTCTTCTTGTATGAGTCAGGTTCCCCACGGTAAAAAATTTCATAAATGTGAAGGGACCGAAGAAGCAAGTGATGAAGGTGCGGGCAGAAGGAAAGTTACTCGTGTGGACTGTCGGGTGGCTTGAGAAGCTACGAGGGTGATGTGACGCGCATCATTCAACATACGGAGAAGAAATGAGGTGAAGTTTCATGACATAGGAAATACCAAGTGGATAGGCGGCTTAAAGGCATCTCTATTTCCACCCTAATGATTGTTGATGTGAGGGATGCCACCTCAACGTCGTCATCTGCTCCACAATCAATATGGAGATCTTTACCAAGCGTGTTTCAGGTCAACTCAGACCTTGGGCATCATTGTTACTTTATTAAGAGGTTCGATCAAGTTATCATCGTGATTATGGTCGCACATAGCCGCTGTCATCATCACAACAGTTATGGATATGGATTTTTCCCCAAGTGTGCGAGATTTGTATGTAGAGAGGATGGTACACCTGGCAGCTTAGGGCATCTTTCAGTTAGAATTGGATTATGGAGAAAGAGTAGGAACCCGGAGTGGTTTTCATGATAGAGCAGGTGTGATCTAAGGTGGAGGAAGAGCATGCTCCTTCGTCTCCTATGATATTTGATGATGTAGAATCCAATTGCGGTAGTGAGGAGGAGGAGCCTGAAGGGCGACATGTGCGTAAAATAATTCGGCATCAAAGAAAAGAGTAGATTCTTGAGGAAGAGGAAAACGTCCAGCAAGACAAGGAGATTGTCCATGACCTTGTTCTCCCCAATAAGGAAGTGGCACCTCCCCCTCCTGCTAAAGAATCACAAGCTGATAGCTCTCTGAAGATGGAGCACTTCTTTGATTCACAAGTCCAATTGAAAGCTCCAGAATAGGGTGGTGCCTTGTTCATAGTATTTTTGCTTCCTATCTAAATCAGTTTGTTTTGAACTTGACTTTCTGAATTTGGGGCTGTCAAGGTGGCAACATAATTTTGTTTGTTCCCAAGTGCCTCTTCAAGGCCGAGATCCTATAAAATCTTTGTAATAGAACAATTAAGGGTTCGAAAATCATTCGGCTTAGGCCTGAGGGGCGAGCCCGGTTTTGAGATTTTCATATTAATAAAATGTGCAGTGCCGATGGTAGACTGTTTTGCAGAGATTATTGTGTCGCTTTAACTTGTAGTCAGTTTTTCCTTCTTCCCTATGTGCATGTGTTTCTTGTTATGCCTTTACATTATGTTTTTCATTTCATGCCTGAGATCAATGTATAATAGTTTAGAATTCTTGGAAACAAGCTCTGGCTATTATCTCAGGTATTCACTCAATATTGCTACTAAAGTTGATATTGAATTCATCTTTACTGGATGCTCATATCAATGGTCTGTTCTGATTTTCTTCTTTTACCACCAGAAAATATCTTTACGACGGCAAGCGGGTGGCTACCTTACCTTTGTTAGAGTATTCCATGCTATGGCACTGTTATCTGATTTATATGTAATGTCTTGACTCCATTGCCTAATAGTGTTCTCTTGTGATTATCCCTCCAATGCTTTCACATGAAATTGTTCTAACAAAAGTATGACCTTCTTTGTGTATTTTGAATGATTATCTTAAGAAATGAATGCTGATGTGTTTGTTCATTGTTGACGCCTTTGAATGTTTCCAGTTTTCTATAGATTTATAGAGATATCCCTCTCGGACTATGCTGGGTCAGTAGCATTGGTCCTAAGTGGTTAGTGGTTACCCCGACTTGCCCTCTCGCGCAACCTAGCGGGTACGATTTGGGTGACAACACTCTGGAATCATACCATAGGGCAGGTAAAGGTGCAATGGAAGCACCTTATCATTGATGAAGCTACCTAGGTACTGGAAAGTAACATGCGGGAAGCATATCCAGTTTTGTTCCAAGGAGGCTATGATGAATAATAAGCAACATTGAGGATGATCTTGAGCTTAAGTGGGGGTGTTTGTAACATACCCCTTTGCTTAAACATTTTATGTTTGAAGAAAACATTATCTTCACTTTTATTGTAAAGTTTTATGTTTGGACAATTGGCCAAGGATGATTGTAATTGCACAATATTAGTATTTCAATAAATAAAATAGGAGACACTCACCCAAAGAGACTATTGAAAGAGTGTTTACTGACCCACTAGGTGGAATGAAATCTGGGGTAGAAGGCAATGGACATGTGGCAGCATCATGAACACAGTAACTAGTTGTTTTTATGGGACAACTCCCTTGAATTATGGTCATAGTGCCCTGAAAGATGGGACTAGAGCTTGAGGCTCATTTATTTTAGAAACTAACCACTAAAGGCCTAAGCATCTTTATAAAGCCATCGAATTGAGCAGAGGCTCACACTTTTTCTGACAAGAAAATTTACCTTGTGGTTCTGCTATATGCACACAAGAGATTCGATGAGGGGAAGCTATGTTTTGAGTTGTAGTGTAAGTTTGTTTCACTTCTGCTAAGTGTAGATTTATTGTTGAGTGCAAAGAGTTATTTCCTGCTTAGGGCAGAGGTTTTGAGGCGTATTGCAAGTCTCTATTGATTTCTGAAAGTACAACCTGAGTGCCTTGCTTCTACACAGAATCTTCTACCTAGTGTTTCAGTAAACAGGCTCGGGGGTTCAAAAGGAGCAAGTGATCTTGGATGCTTCTTCTGGAGAAGTTTGGGAGGAATAGGCCTCTTTGGGTGTTTGTCCACCCTATCTATAGTTACATGTTCTACTTGTTATTTCAGTTCCTAAGTCGTTAAATTATTTTCTGCAATTGTTGATTTAGTATTCATTGGTTAAAAACTGATAGTTATCATTATGCATAAGGAGTTAGTTTGGTTTCTGATTTGTTTATGATTCTATAGACTGATGACTAGGTATATGAAATGATTGGATAAATATCTCCCCTGTATTTTTCCACATACTATTTGTGTACCGTACTCTAGTGCAGGGAAGGGACAATTAAAATAGATAAATGATATGCAATGATTGAATAGATTAGTTCTGTTATACTAAATTTTCTCTTGACTATTATATTCTGCAATTTAAATTATCTTATGTCTAGTCTCAGAAAAACATAACAAATTTGCATATTACAGACATTATAATATTTCTATAGTAATAGAAGTAAACATCTCATTTTCTGCACAAAACATAGGGTTTCATTGTAGGTCAATTATTTCCTTATAGTAGACAAATACTCTATACTCTTTTATTATTTCTTTTCAAACATTATAGTATTCCAACTTTTATTACAGAGCTGCTAAGCACTAAAATTATTACCAACACCTTATCATATAAAAAAGGAAGAACTACTGTACAGTATTGTTACATTTTCAGCCTTTCATTTATTATTTAGACCTTGATACGATACTTCCTTTATTTTAACAAAAGATCTCTAATTCTGGATGACTGTCCCAAACCGTATACAATATTAGATTAAATATTTTATCAACCAAATAAATCTTCCAAACGAAACCTCAGTACACAAAAACCTTGTACTTATTGTATGCAAATATTATTCCATGGGTTCTAAACCCTCATCATATCTATAATTATATTATATTAACACTAATAAGTGACAGCCTAGACGATGCTAAACAACCTCTCAAACTAAGGCACTATGCCTTATCCTTTTTATTCTTTTTGAATGCAGTCACATCCTGTACATGGTAACCATAACACAGAAACTTTCATTTGACGAAAGGGTTTGAGCTTCTAAACTTTAAAAAAAACCATTCATTGTAGGACGAGCCTAGGGTGATAAACCCATCTCTAAACAAAACAAAATAGACATGTCACGGTAGCAAAAGAAACTACCCATTTGTACAAACAAAACTGATTTTGAAACTACAGTTCGAAGAACCAAGCCATTCAGTTCTCAACACTAAAACCCTTTTTCAACATCATAGTCACGCACATAACCAAGGGCTCAAGCACATAAATAGTTGAGCAATCCATACATCGAAACAAACTTAGGGTCTCAACATTCAAATGGATTTTCTTAAAACCTATCGAAGTAATTCTTCAGCAGAAACAAGTTCAGGGTTTGAAATTTCAGCACGAGGCATTTAGCCTTTGGCTCTTAGCCTTAAAATGATACAAAACATTTCATAAACCAAGCATTAAAATAACACAGATTCTTGGAGCATCGCTCGCAGGCACATTTCTCTTACATAGTATAAAAACACAAGGACTGAAACCTTCTCATTATCCAAACAGTCGAGGGTTTAACCCTTATGAACAAGTGTTACATTTATTAACATTTGATATACAATAAACACTGTAGAATTTAACATTTTAACAAGTGTTCCTCCCTATGCATGCTTCACAACTTACAAGCATACAATCGCAACCACACCTTCAGCCAAACAGTAAAATCGAAAGCTCCGGCTAAACCAAACAATGACCAATAGTTGCCACGAGAAACCTACAGGAGGAACCACCGAGACTTACCATTTTTTCAAGCAGTAGCTCCCACATAGCTTGATCATAGAAACTTGTAGAAATGAACCACCTTCCATTAACACAAAGAGTGGTTAAAATTAGTTTCAAAGCTTAAACATGACTGATGATTGCAACGACACGAAGTTCAATAAGAACATTACCTTTATTAAACCGAAGGTCGAAATCGACAGTTTCTGCAACTGGCATTGAATCGAGAGTCACTCAAATCGCTATGATGAATGCAGCAATTACCTCCATAGTAGTTGTTTCAGCTCTTAAACCCTAAAAGTAACAGTATTGCCTTACATGTCGTGGTATCGAACCAGAGGAAGGAGTCCTCAAAACTCAGCTTCGAAAACCTAAGTAATCGTAGGCCTGTCGGCCACACTACACCCACTCCTTGCAAAATGAATGCCAAGTTCACCACCTTCATCGAGGTAAGCCAAAGTGATGTTAGGGTTACACTTACAACAAGAACTACCATGTGATTACAGCCACGTTGGATGCCAACAAGAATTCCACTAACACTACCTTTATTACACTTTAATGTGCAGATCTTCTACCAACATATCAACCTGCCAACAAACCAAGGATTGTAATTTCGGGCTAATTATTTGACTTGCATTATAGTTCGGGTTACCAATTGTCAACACCATCATACTAATTTCCCACACGTGATACCTTTACACAAAGACCAATCCTAAGGTTCAACCATCACCTAAAGACCTGCAACCATAGTATTAGGGTTATATATTATCAATAATACCATTTTTTCATGATACGATTGCCAACCTTTCATTTAGTTCATTACGTAGATTATTGTATAAAGACCATACAAGTACTAATAAGAACCATTGTTATAATGTGTTAGGTATTGATATTATCTATAGTATCAACTTTAGAAGAAATGCAAATAGTAATAGTATTAATGAAAGATACTATTACTAGTTAGCCATCGCATATGTTAGTAGGGTGCTTAAAGTGTATAATAACATCAACCCAAGGTTTAAATATAAAATACATACGGTCAAATGCTGTACTTATAACTACATTAAGAATATTCGAAACTTAGGATATGATCCTCGTATCTTAAACTCTTAATACTTATTATAATTCCTTTAAGTAGGTTTTAATATTGTTTGAAGTGCAACATTGGGCAATTGAAATAACATAAATAATGAGAGTAGAGGGTGATACTATAAATTCATTTAGACCAATTTGATACAGTTATGTAGTTGAAACAACAAATTAGATCTCACCTTGAATTGCTTTGTAATTTATTCTATTTTCTCTTTTAAAAGCTTGAAATCTATTTGACGTTAACGAAGACCTCTATATCTTCACTTTCAAAACATTAATATACTCTTACCTGTGATCTGCATCAAGAACATTCAAATGCTTTAGCTAATAGCTAAGTAAGCCTCAGGGTTCCCATAGGACCCCTTCAGCATCAAAAGAAGAAACAAAGAGTTAGCGCATATAAACAATAGCGAGTAATTGTATAGAGCATCGACAACATTGCATAAGTAAAACAATACACATGCATAATCATTAGGACAATTTATTTCAGCATGCCATTTAAAACAAATAAGCATGTATTATATTTCTGCACAGTTAATATAAGCAATAAATGCTATGTTGAATTTTTTTAAAAATTTTGTGAATTTTTCGGGATGTTACACACACCTGAAATCCTCGATGCGATTTTGAGGAAATGGGGTATAAAATTTTTCCTTTGCATCATCCAGCAACCCAATATGTTAGTTAATCATCATAGTTAAACATCCTCGATGATTGCATATATAATTCCATTTAACTTGAGAAACATTATCTAATGTTGATTCAACAAAATATTTCATTCCCTATTTTATAATAAACTCATTTATATGTTTATCCAATTATTCTTATGAGGAAATGATACTCCACATTATTCAATAACATGATACAAGAGGATAATTAATTGCATATCAATCTCTAGGGTAAACATAGAAGCAACACCTATATAAGTGCAACATTCACATTGAGGAATCTAACGATTACATCATGGTATTCTCAATAAATCTATGATCCTCAATGAATCGTTTCTCCATACCATGTGAGATTAGATAATAAGCTAAGAATAACATAGCTCTTGATTAGAATAACTAATTATTTTGGTTGTCGATCGATCTTTCTGATAGTTATCCTAGAATATGCATGTATTGCTATTATTTGATCATGTAGTAGTCTTACAAAAAAAATGAACCAATATTTATACAATGGACTATATCATTATCTTCCACTCAACTATAACATGGACCTTTTCAAGGATTACTCATTTTAATCCATACTCATTTCTTTGTGTGGAATATAACAATGTACATCACACACACTATCATTATGCCAGTGGCATTAATCAACCGAATATAAATATACATATTTTATAAGGTAAATCATAGACATTATCATTATGTGTATCTCATAAGACAATTAAATACAAATTTATTCCCATTAACGCACATTAGTTTTACAATATATCATAGCATCTACACATATGAATGAAGTCAATTAACAAAACAACTCATAATGAAATGTACATTTAAAAACTTGAAACCTAAAAACAATACAACAATAAGAATACTTATATGGTTGAATAGACTCATGTGACTGAAGGTTTGACTGCAAATTTCCTCCCAACCATTTGACTCTTTTCTTAGTGTATATTTTTTCCACCGAGAGGCCACCCCCAAGCTGGCAATGAATCCACTAGGATAGAACTTTTTATCAAGGGATTTCTTACTCTTCTATATCTGAAAAATACTAAGACTAATCTTACATTAATTACTCATTGAGATTGATTAAGGCTATGTCATTTTTCCATCGATTACACATTAAGCATATTTAAACTAAGGGTAGCATTCCTTTGAAATTATACAAAATTTTAAATATTATGTCTTTGATTCTTTCCATATAATATTGAAGAAATGTCAACATATTTTCCATATAATGGCTTCTTCCTACATCATATAGATGTATAATCTATATTAGCTATGCATTACAATTTTTCAAGCAAGGACTACGTGCTTGCTAACTTTAAGTATGGAATATTGTAACCTCTCAATGATTTCAAAATAACCTGTATAGGTATAGAAATCTATGAAGCACTTGATCACCACAAATATGTACTCACCCACTCTCCATTTCTTTTCAATGCAAGTCCTAAAAATATGATCTAGAATGCATATGCAAATTTTTTATATCTAATGCAATTTTTAGTTTTTTCAAATGCAAAAGGTAAAAAATAAATTCTAATGTACAAAATCAGACTCAAAACCTAAGCATGCAACTACTCAAACAACTAGCTATGCAAAATAAAATTTCTTGTTTTTGATGCAAAGCGCTCCTAGATCCTCTAAGCCACTTGCAAAGTATTCTACGAACATTAACTTAATTTTTTATGCTTTTTCAAGGTGATACCAAACTAAAACTCAAAGTAACATACGTAAAGCAAATGCAAAAAACTTTCAGATCTCTTTATTAAACAGTGAAAGCAGCCATAAACCTTCAGATTCTTATTATGTAAGCATTCCAAAAATTGGGAAAAGCATGCCCTAAGGAATTTCACACCCAAACAAGGAAAAGGAACTACTAAGAAATATGGATTGGTAAACCTAGGTATGCACACAAACAGTGAAATCAAGGTCTTAAAGCACAGAAAAGACACTTGAGCTTTCACTACAAAATAAATACCAAAAGCACAAGAAAGTACAAGAAACCGATCTAAAGAGAAATTTTCACTCAATTAGATATAAAAAGAGTCAAATAGACTCAAACGGTTCCAAATCGAGACAAATTGGAGCAAGTAGATTCAAATAGAGTCAAATTAGGGTAAAAAACACCAAACTAGTTCACAATCCCCAAAATTGGGTCAACAAGCCCCAACTCTTTCAGTCAAACCCAAATTGATTAAAAAATATCCCAAACATCAAACTAAGATCAATCAAGAAAAAACACACTACTTCCAAAGGGTCTTACACAGACCTAGGATCAACATGGACTCCAAAAAATGCAGTCAAACCCTCCAAAAGCTTCAAAATTGAAAAACTCATATATAGGAGGTACCCAGGACTGTCAAAGGGTACAAAGTGTGAGGGACCCACGGGTATAAAAGGATTAAACCCATGAATAAATATCATACCCACGACTATAAGTATGACCAACTTGTGAATATTAAAAAAAGTCCAAAAATTTGCAAAAATCCAACTCAAAAAACCGAGCAAGGAAAAGTCTAACAATGCTTAATGACTTGTCCTAACATGAAATTAAACTAAGACCTTCAAATATACTAGAAAAAAGGGTCTTGGATACCCCTAAGCAGATAGGATTCTCCCCATTGGAGTCGTGAGTTCTTTTGTTAGGAAAAGTGTCCTATAGAAGGGGGGAGGCTACCAACGTACACGGGTGTAATATGGACATACAAGGTTCTGCACATACATATACTTAAGCAAATAAGTTAAAGAGATTAGAAAGAAATGCACCTTATTCTAAAGTTTGATCCTAGCTTTTTCCTCCTTTGCTCCTTAATCAGCCTGTAAAATAGTCCTAGACCTTCCTCAAATGAATTTGATCACATATTAACAAATTTACATTTATAATTGCATGAAACATCAATTAGTAAGCAAATTTGCAACATATAAAACAAATTATGTTGGGAAAGGAAGAATGTCCAATCTTATTAATGAATGAAGCAAGTACATCAAATTATACCTTCCTTTAGCATGGCACTTCACTATGTAACATCCCTCCAAATTGACACTTATTGTTATTATTTTATAAATGTAGTTATGAATTTGTGTAAGAAGCCCCGGTGAGGAGCTCAAGGTCAAAGCCCCATCAGTGGACTTTGGAAAGTTTTATTGTTTTATTGTTTTCCTAGGTTGAAAATGTTTTCATACTTAAGGCTGTGTAGCCACAAAACCCTTAAATAAGAGAAAAAGTCGTCCTGACTACAAGGATGACACTAGACCCTACTATGAGTGAGGAAATCACACACACACACAGATATATATATATATATATATATATATTATTACATAATAATTATGTTAACAATATAACATATCGATGAAGGGTAAACAAATCATACATATGTATGTTTGATTATTTAAAATATGAATCCATTTATATATGATTTATATATATAAAAGATAAACAAAAGTGTTGACAACGAACTAGTATTGTTAAAATACTACTTTAAATCTTTTAAGTTAATTGTTGTACGCATCAAGGATATTAAGCCCTTAGCTTGAATGGTTATTTACCAGAGTTAAAATCCCATGACTTAAGCCTACACATTAACATATAGTGACTATATTAAGAATGATATCATTTTAGCGAATTTATTCATTACATGAAAGAGTAAAATAATATATAAATAAAATATTTTATATATATATATATATATATATTATTTAAGAGAAAACTTAGCTCATTATATATGAGATGAGTAAACCTATACCAATATATTAACCTCAAATGAAAGCTACATTCTTATAGCACTAATTTTGTTATATAATATATATTGATTAATTATATGTAAAGCGGGCACTTGATTGTTACACATGGGGATAAAGGTATATTTGTGCACAACCTATACACATTTCAAGAGATGATCAACCTATAGGAAATTTAAAGTATAAAATATAGATATACTATGAAGAACACAATAATAAGTTGGACCAAATTTCCGAACACATTTTCACATATATATAAATATCATAGAGAATGACAAGCCTTTAACACCAAGAAGATTATGTTTTAAATAACTACTCCTTTTTACCTACCACTACGTCTGAGGTTAGACAAATGGCTTAATCCAAGTAATACTTAGGATCTGTTTTACTAAATATAGCTGACCTGGTCGAGCTTGCCATCCATTGCACTCTGCCATTATTATGATAGGGAAGAACTTTGATGAGAGAATCGAGGCTAGTTGTTGTCTTAAATGAAAGAAACCTGCATGCGAATGGTTTTGATCATCAAATATATGGAAGAACAACCCGAGAGTTCATGGGGGGGGGTTGTCTCCTTAAATCGAGCACTTCCATTCTTTAAAAGATTGGGAGACCATGGTTTTCATTATCCTTCTTGTTACAAAAGAAGTGGAGAGGAGGAGTGATTCCGAGGATAGTGCAGCACTCCGTAGTATCTCTAGAAAATCGTGCTGATCTTTGTGAGGGAGGAACAAACATGTGGAAAAAGATACCACGGTATTTTGTTTCTCTTATTTAAAGCTGCGATCTCAGGGGGGGTTAACGAGACCTGATAGCTTTGGAAATGATACTCTAAATCCGATACATCAGAGCTTTCATTTGGATACGATCCCTATAGCGATGAGGATAGAAAATTGTTCTATGATATTTGCAACCACTACAGTGACGGTAACAGAGTTCCAGGTCAATGGTCCTTTCAAATAGTGGATTGGGTTGATTCCTATAAACGACTCCTGGAAAATACAAACCCCAGCGATAAGAGAGGTAAGTACACTGCACTTGAGGTTCCGTATAGTTATCTTGAATCTGTGGTATATTGATATATATATAAATATCGATACTATGTTGTGTGAATAATGAAGTCGGTATATATATATATTCCTTAAAGCATACTTTTGATATCTGCAAATATTTACACTTTTTTGAGGGTCAGGATGTTTTGTAATGTGTTCTGTACACCTGTGGTGGACAGAGAATATGGTTCATACCCCACGCAGCTATAGGATGCGATTTTCAATTTTGATAGACAGGTTTAGATCAAATTTTCTTTGGTAGGAAACTATCTGCATGCACTCAAGGTACAGAGTTTGTAGGCTATCCATATCCGATATTTTGAAATCCTTGTTTTATGTTGAGAGAATTTACGGGCCTTGTATCCTTACTTTTGAGATTGGACACCAGACGTGACGCAGGGGCACCATAGGCTGAGCGTTTCACTCGTGAATGACCACTCCTTCACTAAGAGTATTATGAATTCGACGCTCTTATCCTCTAAGGTTACCGTACTCAGTTATAAGGTTATCCTTTATGATTTAGTGCGTGTTAAAAGAAGTAAATAGCCAATGTTTTCTTCATTTCAGTTGCCGTCTAGTTCCGATGTGTGTATGCAATCTTAAATTTCAGATTGATGAAAGATTTTGATTCCGGTCGGAATACTTTTAGACGTGGTAAAATAAAGTATTAGCATGTTAGGTCTGGATATTATATATATACGTTTACTATTGCTGGTCAAAGATAACATTTTGATGGGGCGTAAACCTACTTTACGTTTTTTTTGCTATTTTGGTAATTATGTATATATTAAAGAAAAGCAAAGTGTGATTTTCATCTAATATTTCAGTATATAAGTTGTTAAATAAAAGAGGGACGGATATCCGAGTTGGATCCCTTATTAAAATATATTATACATATTTTAGAGATCAGAGTTTGAACGTCATTTATAGCTTTAGTATATACATTTTAAATGATAGAGTCTTACTCTGCAAACAGGGATTAATATCCGACTTGAATCCCTGAGCGCAATATGTTATATACATTTTAAACGATAGAGCCTTACTCTACAAACCGGGATTAATATCCGACCTGGATCCGTGATCGAAATAAATTATATACATTTTAAATAATAGAGTTTGAAAGCCCCATGTTTATATTGTGTATTTTTGGGTTCCTTTAAATGATTGTTGACCTTAATAAAGAAGTAATAATTTATAACTCCTTTTGCTCTTTGAAAAGGAATTTCAACACTATAGGTGAAAAATGATCCTAGAAAATGTATTAACATATACATATGTAAATCTATACTTTAAATTTCATAATAGATATAAGAGGTGACTTCCTTGGTGAAGAACTTGAGTGATTATATTTAAAATATGTAATCAAATAGCGATGTTTCTCCTTAGTTATAATCTGAAATGATATATACCCTTGTGTATATGAATGTCTAAGATGATTTAGCCCTCTAACATAGTATCCAAAATTTTATGTAATATCTTGTAAAAATATTTATGACTTAGCTTAAAAAGTTCTTTTCTTAAAAGGGGAAAATATGAGAAACTAGTGGATCTTATTTTATGCAAGTTAGATCAAAGAGTAAAGGCATATCTTCATTGGTTTAATATTTTTATGTCAAGATCATTGGAATTACTTCTTTTAGTATTAAAGAATGTTGATGGTTATTCGATACTTAAGCTAGAAAACCTTGTAACCATGGGTGTGGCTAATATTGATTAGCTTGTAAAATATTTCCTCCATGAGAGGAACTGCGAGAAAAGAAATTATGGCAATGACTAAGTTGCAGCTTGTAAACACTACATTTTGGAATAAATAAATGATGCACACACCTTGTGGACGTAGCCCGGGTCTGGGTGAACCACGTTAAAATGTCCTCTTCTTTATGTGTCCTTTAGGTGTGTAATTATTTCCCTAATAAGATGTTGATGTGTTTCCTTGCTATTTGGTCACTCTCTTATATGTGTCTTATACACTATTTTCTTAGATACACGTAATGTTTTGTGGTTTACGTATATATATAAGTGTATGTTGATGAGGAATAATTTGATGGTTATTCATAATGATCATATAATAGCTACAGAGATATATTTTTTTGTATGGTGCATTTAAGTTTAAGAATCCCATAAAGATGTTCAAGGCGAAGATGTAATATTCAAATATGATGAATTGTTGGAATACGTATCTATTCATTTGTGGGATTAACTTGCTAAAGTGTATAGTTGATATATTCCTCCTAGCTAGAGATGGTCCCAATTAAGGAAGATAGCTGTGTAGATTGGAAATGATGTACAAAAAACCTTTTTCATAAATAAGCAAGGTAACTCCATCGATTGTAAGTATGTACTAACATCCTCTCATAACTATTCAATGATAATTTATGGAGCGTTAAAAGTCGCATTTATAGATACTAAATATACATTTTATATTTCCACAAAGTATTTAATGGCAAATAGGCCGTTTAGAAAAATTTTAATTTTTACGAATTTTGGGGTTGCAACACACGAAACCATGACTTAAGGTTTCCTGCTCCTCTTCTCCAAGGATCCCAACCTTTGATCAGATGTGCTAGGGTTTACAAGAAACTAGGGCACAAGTGAGGGGTATATGAGTCTCAGTTCCTCCAGCATAACACTATAATGGGCTTGGTCCCCTTTCATGGTCCCTCTCCCTCTCTTATATAGCAAGTGAAGAAGATATGGTTGAATAGGAAGTAGTTACAACCGAAGAGGAGGTTCGAAAACTACCCACAACTAACCATTTTTTGCATTTGTTTCATGTATTTTTAGTGTTTCTGAGGTGTTCGTGGATTTGAACAGGGAAAACCATCAAATAGCCACAACTCTTACCATATGAAACCTGCGAATTTTTAGGAAACCCGCGACTTTTAGCATATGCAACCTTCATTTTTTGGGAAAAATGCTCAAAAACAACCTTTTCAGGGGGTATTTTGGAAAAAAATTGGTCTACAAAAATGTTCCTAAGGTTATTACCTATCCAAAGGGCCATGAATTAGGTAATTCCATGCATATAAAGTCCAAAATATTGCTCTTACATCCACAAATGTCCTTTTGTGTGACTCACGGTAATCTTATGAAGTGTCGTCATGCGACCAAGAGATGTAAGTGTCGTCACGGACGAAGAAGTGTCAATTTTGGCTATAACAGAGATCACTATCAAACACAAAGTAATAAAGAGATGGATTATTATAAATGGATCGAAACACAAAAATCGCTTATCAATAAGAACAATCAAATTGAAACACTGTGCATTAAACTAAATTAAACTAAATGGTACATTAAACTACATATGTTGCTTATCATAACTTCTACGATTTGGTGACGATATTCTTGAATCACTTCCAACTTCCCATCCAGTATGATTCCGTCATGGATCTTCTATCTACATTTAGACATAACAAATCCACTCACATACCTGACCATATTCAAGAGTAGAGAAGAAGGAAGAGGCTCATTAAAGTTGAGATTCCCCCAGAATTCCTATTAGAGTGGATTTTTAAATCACTTTTATCTTACATATACTACGATGTTTCAACTTCCGGAGTTACCATATAGGAGGAAGACATATTAAGAACCCAACAGTTAGATATGACTTATTCTCAGTCTGGGATTCTTTATGAAATCATTCCTATGCGCCAAATTCAGACACTAATCCATGTAAACCCAAACCTAGACCACGTGTTGATGGAATTGTTGGTTCAGTCGAATCACCTGTTGTAGAGGCCTTAGACAAATAAGTCCGTGAGCTTTCTCTAAAGCATTTTGCAGTGGAGGAAACTATAGTTTCCACCCCCCCTTCTCAAACGGTTATTGTACATAATGTACAGTCAAACCAAAAGGGTCCTCAGCAGCCCAGCGGAAAGAGAAAGTGTAAGAAGGGGGAGTGTAATCAACATAAGCCCAAAACCACAGATAGTGATGAAGGGGGGAAAAAAGAAAAGAAGAAGGTGAAATTTCCTTGTAAACTTTGTAAGGAATATCAATTGACTCACCAATGCCCCTTGATCGATGAATCCCAGAAGATTTTGCAATAAAAGAAACCTGTCATCTTGAAGGATCCTTTTCCCAAGGGACAAAACTTGGCTTTTGGTAGCTCTAGTGTTGGGGGAATCAATGATGCCGCACCATTTCATCATTCTTATATAAACATGATTAGCTCAAATGATATTTTACAAACAAGAGCAATAAATTATACCCCAGAATTGCCATAGAAAGATAAGAAGATTCCTGATATGTCTTCTCCTCTTCATACTGAGAGACCCGCAGACCTATTCCTAAGATACCAAAGGGTTTCTATAAGCATGCATAGCATAATCCTAATACTTTGGCTTCTCCCAACTACTATATTGTGGAAGACTTATCACTACAAAATCCATGTGCCATGTCTTCTCTAGAAGTATTGCAAAGTTCCCTTTGCAACAGAATGCACTTCTAGTGGCAATAGGAAGTGTGGATTCATTGATTATGTTGGCAAGGTTTGATATGTCTCACATCAAACCTCAGTTTCCATATCATGTGGCCTTTCAAATTGAATTAATCCATGGTTATAAAACCATTGGATAAATAGTAGTGGATGAAGGCACGTCTACATGCGTAATTTCCATTTCTTGTTGGTGAGGTTTAGGCTCTCTTGAGTTAGTCCCTTTGTTCACATTGCTTACTTCTTTTCATGGAAGATCATTCCATACACATGGGATTATACCCTCTTTTGAGATTGAGTTAGTAGGTAAAGTAGTATCAATAGAGGTAGAGGTTGTCGATTCTTCTCTTGATTATAATTTTTGTTAGGAAGAAGTTGGACGTATGTGATGCAAGCTATACCTTCATCCATTTTTTAGGTATTGATGTTTTCTCATGAAGGACAGATTATCAAAGTCGATCAACTCTCCTTCACTTGAAAAATAATACGACCTCTTCGGAATTTAATATTTCGATGGTTGATCAAACCCATCCTCCTAGCAAGAGTTTTGGAGTAGGATTGTATTCATCAGTTATGGGCACTTTCGATTTTCCTACTCCCATGAATTACATTAGTTTGAAAACTATCCAAAACATCATTTTAACATCTAAGGAGGTTTTTACAGTATTCAAAGCAACTGATACTTGCATATTTCCCACCCGTAATGAACCAGTTGTGCCCTTATCTATAGCAGAAGTGACTTATCAAGCATCACAAGATTCTGCAATAGATTTTATCTTGAATCCTTCAGTCTCCGAGAAGACAGATGTAGATTAGAGTGGTAGACTCTGCTCATTCATTTGATTGTTTAGACACTATTTTACCATCATATGGAGCTATTCTAGAAGCAATGATAGGTCTTGATCAACCTTGGGAACACATGCATGTCATAGATCTTATTTTCTTCCAAATCTAAATAGGATTGGGAATGGTGAGTTTTTAGTGAGACTTGGTGGAGATGTTGATCTATCCATTAATCCTTTAGCGAAACAAGAGATTTTTTGCTGAAGGTAACATGGCTAACATATCGACAACCTTTCCAATTAATATCTCCAGCAAACCAGATATCATGGAAAATATTTTCATTGGTGCAAGCTATTCTCCTGAAGATATTCGCTCGTATACCAACCTTTTTAAATAATTATGTGACGTATTCACCTGGTCATATGAGGAGATTCCAGGCATAAACCTATCCATAGTTGAACACGATATCAAAACGTATCCAAATTTGAAACCAGTTTGACAGAAACTTCGTCAAGTCAATCAGCAAAAGACTGCAGCCGTTAATGCTGATGTTCAAGAGCTCCTCAAAGTCGGATTTATCTATCCTATCGACATGACGAAATGGGTTTCTAATCCAATCCCGATTGATAAGAAACAAGGTACCATACATGTTTGTACCTATTTCATGGATTTAAATAAATCTTGTCCCAAAGTTAATTACCCCACGCCATTTATTGACCAGATCATAGATGCACGTGAACGTAACGAAATCTTTTCATCTATGGATAGATTTTCGCAGTACAATCAAATTCAAATTAAACCCAAAGATAAACACAATCTACAATTTTTATATGTCCCTGGGGTACCCTTACATATAGGAAGATGTCGTTCGACTTGAAAAATGATAGAGCCACCTTCAAGCAAGCAATGAATTTCTCCTTTCACGATATCAAATATATAGTCGAACCTTACCTGGATGATCTACCCACGTGATCTCGAAAGAGAAGAAATCATCCAAAACATTTACGGCTTGTATTTGAGCAATGCAGACACTACAAAATTCCTTTGAATCCCCATAAATGTGTGTTCTGTGTTGAGTCTGGACGATTCTTGGGTTTCATCGTGTCCAGTAGAGGGATCATGGTCGATCCATTAAAAGTATAGGTGATCGTCAAATTGCATCCTCCTCATAGTATTTAGAGAAATTCAAATTCTATAGGGTATCTCCAACTTCCTCAGATGTGTCATTGTCAACTATGAGAAAATAACCAAAGGTTTCATGCGTTTAATTAAACAAGACACCCAATTCTTTTGGGATAAGGCTGCACAAAAATCCTTCAAGGCTTTGAAACAAACACTATTATCAACGCCAATTGTTAAAGTCCACCAGATTACACTTGCGATTTTATCTTATATCTAGTCACATTTGATTCCACGGTTGTTATATTTTTGGTTCAGGAATATCAAAAAGCTCCAAGAGCACATCATATATTACCTTTCTCGCACTTCAATAAAACTTGAACTGAAGTATTCACACATTGAGAAGTTGGCACTTGTCGTTGTGTACGTCATTCAGAGGCTACGCCACTATATTTTATTGTGAACCGTTATAGTGTTTGCAGATGTCAATCTTTTTCAATATGTTTTAGCCCGATGCATTGTTATAGTGAATTTTGCCACCTTGTGAGCATTATCACTCCTTGGCCTCCCTTACACATTTATAGACTCAAAAACCATATTTTTGGTTCTCCTTGAACCCATTTTCCCCTATTTTTCCTCCCATATGCGAGTTGCTTCAGTACAACTCATGTACACACAGGTTGCATCACTACATCCCGCGTACATTGATGTTTTGGGTAAATGAGAGTAAAATCTATATTTTTCACTCCAAAAAGTGGCCATTGTGATCTTTGGCCTTCCATGTATCTTGAAACGACTCGATTCAACCTTTCACTTTCCTTTGGAGGTTTATATATTGAGCTATTGTGATGCATGGAGGGAGGAGAAAGAGAAGAGCATTGAAGTTATACCAAAATTTTTCCTTGATTTCTATAGCTTGAGTCTACATCCATTGATCCTAGTTGTTGTGAACCATTTATGTTCACCTACAAAAATCGTTTATATATTGTGAAGGATTTTTTCTTTTATTAATGACTTTGTCATTATATGGGGGATTGAAGTGGTGGAGGGGCCGATAGGAGGTTGTATCTTGTACTTCTTGTTTATGTTAATAGAAATACTCATTTTCTCGTCCATTTATATTGTGAATGATCATTTATTATCATTTTGTACATTTGCTTATATATTCATGGATCATGCTATTGTATATGCTGACCTCTTTTATAAATCATATGCACTTGTTTACATTTATGGTTGTTAATTTTTTAGCATTAATTCAATATACTCTAGGATCTTTACTGAGAGAATAACATGTACAACATATCAAGTATAACAATGCATATCAATCAAACCAAGCAATCACATGAGACAATAGACACACATAGTTTCACTGGGGAAAACCATAAAGGTGAAAAACCCCACAACTTACTCAAAGATAGACAGAGCAATGATACAACTAAAGTACAACCAAAGTATAAGAGACAGTCTTCTCCTAGCAGCTGATCCTTTTCCTCACATGTGTGCCACTTTCCGAGTGATGGAAGAGTGAGTAATGAGATATCAAATAGAGATCTCCCGATCTCTATTTATACTTGTCTTGTCCTTCCCAATAAACTAACAGGGCCGACTTGTCTAACTTAGTCTAATAACCCATGGTTTCATTAATCAAGGTCGACCCCACACTTGGTTGTCTGATAACCCATCACAGCAAGTTACGACACTTGCAACACTTGTCAATACAAATGACGACACTTCCGTATAGAGGAATAATAACATCTCTATAGGAGTACAATATACATAGGTGAAATACATTCCGAAGTTACATATACATCAACACTCCTTCTTAACTAGGAAGGTATTTCTCAACACATATCTGCTAGCACAAGTCTTCTTCTCTGGATCATCATAAGAGAATAATCGTCCTCGAATCATCATCATCGTCACTACTGCTGCTATCTTAATCAATCTCTGATCTACTCGTCATAGGAAGTTCTACAGAGCCAGTCCTTCTTCATACTGGATGTAGGCCCACCACTTGTAGGTCTTCATCATCATTGGCCATACTGTGGAATCCTTAGGACGGATTATGTGCATCAACAAAACCTCGAGAGAGCATCCCGGGCATTTTACGAGCACACAGCTCAACCTATTGGATCTCCCAGGATCTTTTACATGTGACTGTCACAAAACCTTAAAAGAGTGTCTTGCCCAGCAAGATCTCTAAAGAGCATCCGAGGCCTTTTACGTGTCTAGCACAACGTGTCCGGATCTCCAAGACTTATTACATGTGACCCCTACCACAAAACCTTAAAAGAGTGTCTTGCCAACCAAGATCTCTAAAGAGCATCTGAGGCCTTTTACGTGACTAGCACAACCTATCCAGATCTCCAGGACTTATTACATGTGGTCCCCACAAAACATTAAAAGAGTGTCTTGCCAAGCAAAATCTCTAAAGAGCATCTGAGGCCTTTTACGTGACTAGCACAACCTGTCTAGATCTCCAGGATGTATTACATGTGGTCTAGCAAAACCTTAAAAGAGTGTCTTTCCAAGCAAGATCTCTAAATAACATCTGAGGCCTTTTACGTGACTAGCACAACCTATCCACATCTCCATGACTTATTACATGCTACCCTTGCATATCCTGTCCACGGCCACAGACTATCAACCTGATACTCACCATACATCATCCTGATCATCATCACTGCATCGTCCTGATGCATATCATCTGGAGCAACATCCTGAAACTCATCATCCATGATCATCCTGATCATACAATGCATCCATCTGATGCATACCAAGTATCTACCTGATACATATCATCATACATGATCCACCTGATACATACATAGATACATGATCCACCTGGTCATACAATGTATCCACCTAATACATACAAAGATACATGATCCACCTGATCATACAACGTATCCACCTGATATATATCAACATACATGATCTACCTAATCATACAACGTATCCACCTGATACATATACATATACATGGTCCAAGCATCCAACATGATGCGTATACATATACATGATCTAAATGGTCATAATAAGCATCCACGATGATGCATATACATATAATTGATCCAATCGATCATAACAAGCATCCAACATGATGCATATACATATACATGATCCAACTAATCATAACAAGCATCCAACATGATGCATATACATAACCAACATCCAACATGATGCATATACAGAGCAATAACTGGAGCATCGTCCTGATGCTCATCATCGAGCGCTTACATCCATAGCCATGGGAAGGATCCTCCTCTCACCATGCTTGGAATGGCTTCCAGCAAATATGTCCATCACTTCTTCCTCGAAGTGTCGTCAATATGAAGAACACCAAGCCTCTCTCTGAAGTACTCAAACTTCACTTTGGCTACTGGTTTCGTCAGCACATCTGCAACCTGCTCGTCCGTTGCAACATACAGGAGTGTCATGGATCCTCTCTACACCATATCCTTGATATAGTGATATTTGATCTCAATGTGTTTTGATCTGTCATGGAGCACTAGGTTCTCAGACAACTTCACACAACTCTGGTTGTCACAAAAGATACCAGTAGCATCCAACAGGAGATCAAATAACTCAAACAGTAGCTTCCTCAGCCATACTGCCTCACAACTTGCCGAACAAGCTGCAACATATTCTTCCTTGGCTATACTCAGTGCTACACAGGACTGCTTCCTGCTAAACCAATAGATCACACTTGATCCCATACTAAAGCAACACCCATATGTGCTCTTCCTATCTGCAGCACTACCTGCCCAATATGAATCAACATAACCCATAGGTTAAACTTTTGATTTGCATCATACTGGAGCCCATAATAAATTGTACCCTTCAGGTACATCAGAATATGCTTTACAACAACCAAGGGAACACCTCTGGGATCCGTTAGGAAGTGGCTTAATGTGTTCACCGCAAAGAAAATATATGGTCTAGTGTTTGTTAGGTACATCAAGGACCCAATCATATGACGATACACAGTGACATCAACCGAATCAGATGAAGAATCCTACAGAAGCTTCAGGTTCAATGCCATAGGTGTGGCCATGGCCTTGCAGTCCATCATCCCGAACCTCTTTAGGATCTCTACTACATACATCCCTTGTCCAAGGAAGATCCCACCTGCACTCTGCTACACCTCCATGCTTAGAAAATAGTGCATCATCCCCAAGTCCTTCATCTCAAACTCGGCAGCGAGCTTCCTCTTGGTATCAGCAATCAATACATCCTCACCTGTTACAAACAGGTCATCCACATACAAGAGTAGTATCACAGGATTGCTTTCCTCAACCTTCTAGTAAAGGTTGGAATCTGCTTTACTCTTAGTAAATCCCAAACTGGATAGAAAGTTGTCTATCCTACCATACCAAGTTCTAGGAGCTTCCTTCAAGCCATGCAAGGCTTTCTTCAGTTTGCACACATGAGTCCCTCTATCATGTGTCTCAAACCCAATTGGGTGCTCCACATACACTTCCTCCTCAACTACACGATTCAAGAAAGTTGTCTTGACACCCATTTGGTGTATCTTCCATTTCATCACTGCAGCCAAGGCAAGTACTGATCTGATGGAAGTGTACCTAGCTACAAGAGAAAAAGTTTCTTCATAGTCTATTCCCTCTTTCTGGGAGAAGCCACGAGCTACGAATCTTGCTTTGTACTTTTCTATGCTGCCATCTGCAGCGTGCTTGATCTTGTAGATCCACATGGAAGTCACAATAGACTTCCCTTCAGGTCTTGGGACCACATCCCAAACATCTTTCTTCATGATCGATGGATCATGGTATTCTTTCATTACTGCATCCTATATCCTGGGAACTTCAGATTCTTCAATATCTTCAATAGATAGATTTCTTTGATGCTGGAACAAATGTTGTAGTCCTTCTTTTGTAGGTGATTGTACATGATTTTCCCTACAAGTCAAATTCAATTGCATGATTAGAACCTTGTGATAGTTTCATAACAAAAATATTACACATAAGAATATATGTCATACAGTCATGCAATTATTTTAGCCAATGCTTCAATGCAACATTTATCCATATCCCATAACTTTCTAGATTCCTTCCAATCTCTACCAGAACATTGTTAAGAGTGTGCATGACTCCCAACATGTCAACAAAGAGGTTTCATTCTAGATAAGTAGCAATGGAATATTGTATAGTGCCACAAGCCACTTACCCATCACATGCATATTAGTAGTATACTGTTCATTAATGCAATTATTCAGATATGCATAATACACACCCTAAGTCTAGGATCATAAGCATATACATTGTTGAACAATATTATTTAAACAAACAAATATGCAAGAAATGTCCATTCAAATACTTATCTTTGTTTGTTTGTTGGGTGGACTCTCTCTGAATCTTTGCTTCCTTGCAAGAGCTGTTGGAGTCCTATTCTGAAGCAGCTTCTTCTATTCCTTTCTGTTGTGAATTGTAAGGAGTGGTGAACTCCCTCTTAATCCCTGAATCACTGCATAGCACTTGAAGTCTGTTGAAGTGAATTCTCCACCATTGTTGAATCTAAAGGTCTTGAACTTCTTTTCAGTGTGGTTTTCTATCAAGGCCTTGAATTTGTTGAATACTTCATCTTTGTTGTTCAAGAAATAAACCCAAGTCTTCCTGGAGAAATCATCAATGAAAGAGACATAGTATACATACCCACTCAGAGAACTGAATGACATCGGGCCGCATACATCAGAGTGGATGATATCCAAGATTCCTTTTGCTTTGCTTTCACTGCTTGGAAATGCCTTCTTAATGTTCTTTCCTTTTTGCACATCCTTTGCAAATACCATCATGCTTTGT
This sequence comes from Larix kaempferi, assembly GCA_027924585.1. Lineage (NCBI taxonomy): Eukaryota > Viridiplantae > Streptophyta > Pinopsida > Pinales > Pinaceae > Larix > Larix kaempferi. The sequence goes on along the minus strand of BSBM01000450.1, from coordinate 1,379,735 downwards.
CTTGATTTCAGGAAGACCTTCTATAGCTTTGCTCACAATTGGTAGTGCTCTATAATGCACATGTGCAAGCCTTCTATTCCAAAGTTCACTTGGCTCCATGGATTCATGTACCATGGCATGTTCAGGTTGTCCCTTCAATTTGCACAATCATCCCTCTTGCTCTCCAATCACTACTGCATCATCTATAGTTTTACCCTTTGGCCACATTAGGACTTGGCCATCTACAAATGCAACCCTCATGCCTTTTGCATCTAATGCAGATATGGAGAGTAGGTTCTTCTTGAGCCTAGGTATATATAGAACATCTTTCATCTTCAAAGACTTCTCATAGTCTAGGTTGTAGGAGGCTTCACCACTTCCTTTGATAGGATATTGATAGTCATCCCCAAGTTTCACCTTATGGGGTGACTCATGTTCAGATAGATTTGCAAAAGATTCTTTCAACCCAATCATGTGTTTGGAAGCCCCACTATCAATAAGCCAATCATTACATCCATGAGAGATAGTACCTGTGAGAGCTGAAATTAGAACATATTCATATTCACTAGATGAGTCATCACTTTTTGCTTTAGCCTTCTTCTTGGGAGGTTCATCATCGTCAGCAGCATGAGCATGATATCTCTTCTTGTTTCCGTTCTTGTTGTTTTTGTTGAATCCCTTTTTGTTCTTGGGACAATCTACAACAAAGTGTCCCTTCTCATTACATGTGAAGCATCTCAAATCCTTCTTACCCTTTTGAAAAGGTTTCTTGTAATGAGAGTGCTCTTTCTTGGGCTTACTTCTTTTGGTGTGAGTTGTGAGAGCTTGATCTTCACTTCCCATCTTTTCTTCTCGAGCTACAAGCCTATCCTCTTCTTATGAACATTCCTCCCACAATCTACTGAAGGAGATCAACTTTCTTCTTGCACAAATTCCTTGAATAAAGGAATCCCATGACCTAGGTAGGCCATTCAGAGTGGTCATGACAATTTCACCATTCTCCACCACTTCATCCACAGTTTCAAGTTTTTCCTTGCTCTGAGAGACCTTAGAGAAATAGGATTGAATGGTCTCTCCATTCTGAAGCTTTACTCCTTTCAACTGATTCCGCAGAGTCATCTTCCGATTTATGTTCTTTCCTTCAAATAGCTTTGTCAGGGAATCAAACATCTCCTTAGGTGTCTTCAGAGATGACACATGTGGGTTGAGATGGTCCTTGATAGAATCAACAATGATCCTCTTTGCCTTGAACAAGTTCTTCTTGTGAAGAGCCTTAGCCTCTTCTCCCTCTGGGACAGGGACCTCTTCACTTATGTAAGTGTCCAACTCATTTTCTTCCAAGATTAACCCAATCCTATATTTCCATGCTCGGAAGTTATCAATGCCTTCAAGCTTATCCTCAAACTTGGTGTGGTGAGAGATCTTTAAAGAGTACTTCAAATGGAAATATAAAATATTTAGGTCTTACAACTTGATTTGGCGAAAATTGGATCTTGTGCTGGATTAGGGTTTGTTAGAGAAACCCTAAAAATTAAAAATGTGAATTTAAACTTTCTGAAAGGATAGAAAGATGGTCCTTGATGAGCCAATTAACCTGGTATATTCAGAATTTGAAATCTGCAAAGTTTCACCTTCAGAAATGCCTTTTAGTCTTCCCGGATTCACTAGGGAGGACCCTGAATTAGGGTTTGAGTTTCCCGAAGCTTCACCCAACCAACAATCTCAATCCAAATCTATAAACTTTGATTTTTCCAAGGTGCTTCCAGCTATGTCTTCACATTTCATAAATTCATATTTTTGTGGAAACCCTAATTTTTAGGGCCAAAACTGAAAGTGCTCAAAATTGAATTCTGATTGGACGGAAAGATTCTCCTTGATGAGTAGAGTAAATCTACCTTACCTCTTTTCCAAAATATGTGTAGAGAAACCCAATGAACAAGAAACCCTAGTTTCCGCCACTGCACAATGTCTTCTTCTGAGGTTAGCTCTCATACGATGTTAATTTTTAAGCATTAATTCAATATACTCTAGGATATTTACTGAGAGAATAACATGTACAACATATCAAGTATAACAATGCATGCCAATCACACCAAGCAATCACATGAGAAAATAGACACAGAGTTTCACTGGGGAAAACCATAAAGGTGAAAAACCCCACAACTTCCTCAGAGATAGAAAGAGCAATGATAAAACCAAAGTATAAGAGATAGTCTTCTCCTAGTAGCTTATCCTCCTCCTCACATGTGCGCCACTTTTCGAGTGATGGAAGAGTGAGTAATGAGATATCAAATAGAGATATCTCGATCTCTATTTATACTTGTCCTGTCCTACCCAATAAACTAATAGGGCCGACTTGTCTAACTCAGTCTAATAACCCATCGTTACATTAATCCAAGCCGACCCCACACGTGGTGGTCTAATAACCCATCACAACAAGTTACGACACTTGCGACACTTGTCAATACAAATGACGACACTTCCGTATAGAGGAATAATAACATCTCTATAGGAGTACAATATACATAGGTGAAATACATTTTGAAGTTACATATACATCAACAATGGTTGAGGCTAAGCTGCAGGTTGATGTGTTGTGATTTGAAAGCTCAACGGAATTCTTCATCAGACGTCCGGTTGAGGTAGGTCCTTTATTTTGTTTATCCGCATTTACATTTATATAGCGTATGTTGGGAAGTGAGTTGATTTCTCGACTCCATCTGTCTGTTGTGGTCTACCCCAAGCCATAGGAATGTTTTCTCTGTAACACGCATAATTGGGGCACTAGTACAAAATGAGAGATAAGGGACCAACATCCACATATAAATGACCACTTTTGATTTGGCGATTGTTGGTGGCTAATTTCCGATCTTTTATTACGCGACCAAAATTGGTCATTTATAGCTTGTCATTTGGTCATTAATTTGGTCATATATTTGGAATTAATGACCAAATATATGACCAAATTAATGACCAAATCAAAAGCTATAAATGACCAAACTAAATATGACAAATTTTGGTCACATAAATTGTTATTATGATATTATGTCAAAAAAAAAAAAAAATTCACAATATTCATGGTTATCTAATACACATGTAATCATGCAATATTGTCACATTAATTAATAAATTACAACACTTATATATATATATAAAGTACAAACATATATATATATATATATAAATTATATTATATGAAATATCGAGTATTACAACAAATATGAATTATATATCTCTAAATAAGAAGAATAAGATAAATAATGTAGTAATTGTATATTTAAATACTAATTAATTATATAGCTATAAATAATATAGTAATTATATGTAAATCGCTAATAACTAAATATTTTAAATAAGTTATATAAAAAACTATAATAAAGATAACTTATTAAATTAAGATAATTAATAATTAAATATTTATAAAATAGTTTAAATAAAAAATATAAATTATTAAATATATAATTTTTTAAATACACTATTAAAAATTTAATTTCAATAATTTGAATAAAAAATAATATTTAATTCAATAAATATATATCCCCTCATCTAACAATTTTCTTATACGATAAGCATAATGGCCATGGCATATCTATGATATGCTTTATGACAATGATACATTGTACCCAGAACATGAAAATATGTTATAACCACATTAGAGAAAGAACATGGTTGTGGATATAGGACAAATTACATTTTTTTAACTAATAATGTCAACAACAACAAGAATAACTTTCTCACGCGTTTTAACGCCGCCTATTCTCACTGAAAAAAAAAACATTAAATAATAATTTTGATTTTTTTAAAATAAATATTAAGTTAAATATTTTATATAAATATAAATAAAATTATAATATTAATGTTTAATTGAAAATAGATAAAATTTTAAAAAGTAATAAATAATGTTATAAAAATAAAATGTTTATATTTAAATAAATAATAGTATTATAATAAAATTTAATATAAAATAAAACTATAAAAAATGATATAACGAATAAAAGTACTGTATAAAAGGGAATAGATAATACCATAGAATAATTAGTTCAGCTTAAAAGTATATTTCCATAGACTATAGAATGTATATTTGCATAGAATATAGAATTTATTATTTTATTTACTTTAGATTTTTATGTTGTAGTTTTTAATGATTTATATAAAATATTATAATTTTAGAAAGTTATATTAATTTATAAAATAATGTTTTTTTAAATAATTTTGTTTTTAAGAATAATATTAATTTTTGAAAAATAAATGTTTTATTTAATTTAATTCTTTTAATGAAAAATATATGTTTCTTTCTAAAATACTTAAAAATTTAAGAAATCATTAAATTTATAAACATGTTTTCATAATAAATACATATTTATCATATATTTTTATAAACATCTAAAAAGTCCTAACATATAGTTTATCATTATTAATGTTTTTTGTTGCAAAGATCTAAGAGACCTAGTATTTATAAGGTCAAACAACTTCATTAATTATTATGTTTATGAAAAGCCACCATTCACTATGCTCCTACTTTTCATTGCTTGTTTTTGAAAAGCCACCATTCACTACGCTCCTACCTTTCAAGCAATGGTGTGATAAACTCTAAGAAATTTATAAAAACATTGCTTTCTTTTTCATCTTAATGAATGAATTTTTCTAAATGGTCATTAGTTTTGAAATTTTGAAATGCTTATTTGTCAAAGAAAATTAGCCATAGCCCTTTTACATTTTTCATTTAATTTAAAGCATTAATCGAATATTTCACTAAGTTTCCTAAATTTAAAACATTGTTGATTAATTGTGTTTGTATCTTAACTTAATATTTATATTTCGTGACAATGCATTTTGAATGTTTACAATATCAAATTCTTTTTGAGTAAAATGTACATCTTGATATTTTTCTATAAATTTAAATGTTGAGAGTGTCTCTCAAATAACTCCACAAAGTCTTTTATCAATCATTACTATCATTCCATATCCTTTTAAATGTTCCACACCTTAATTAATGAATTATTGGACTCAATTAGATCAATTCTTTCTATATTCTAGAATGAATGATTTATCTTACACTTAGTTATACATTAATTAACATATTCTTACATAACATTATTTATTTTCTTGAAATTATTATATCTATGGAGATGCAAAGTTTCCCTAAAAAAAATTCATTATACAAAAATTGTCCACCTAAATGGATTCGATCCTTCTATATAATTTAAAAATCGAAAACTTAAATAGATCTATATTCATAATTAATAATCAAACCAATCCCAAAACATTAATATGGATAATTTTTTTATAATTATTATTATAAATCACCATGAAAATAAATTAAAAATAAATGATTTTCCCAAAATGTTAATATAGACAAAAAGGTTTTTACTTTAATATTAAAAAAAAATGAGAATAAGTTAAAAAATGAAATACCTTTCAAAAATTATGATGCTACAGTATGATGCTAGAGTTATGGAAGGAGATATTTTCATGATTTTTCCACATAGTCAAATTAAAAAATTAAAATAATAACGAACAAAAATTATGATTCTAAAGTTATGGAGAGAGATATTTTCAAGATTCCTTCACATAATGAAATTAAAATACTTTTTTATTATAATAATACAACACAATGAAATTAAGTTAAAAAATGAAATAGTTTTAAAAAATTATGATGTTATGGAGATATTTTCAATATTCCTTCAATGAGTTGATGTGTATAAGATACTTACTATCAATTAAAAAATTAAATGACTTTAAAAAATGAAAGGTTTTGAAAATGGTCATTCGTTTTGAAATTTTGAAATGCTTATTTGTCAAAGAAAATTAGCCATACCCCTTTTACATTTTTTATGTAATTTAAAGCATTAATGGAATATTTCACTAAGTTTCCTAAATTTACAACATTGTTAATTAATTCTGTCTGTATCTTAACTCAATATTTATATTTCATGACAATGCATTTTGAATAAATGTCTACAAGATCAATTTTTCTTTGAGTAAAATGTACATCTTGATATTTTTCCATAAATTTTAATGTTGAGAGTGTCTCTTAAATAACTCCACAAAGTCTTTTATCAATCATTATTATCATTCCATATCCTTTTAAATTTTCCACACCTTAATTCATGAATTATTGGACTCAATTAGATCAATTCTTCCTATATTCTAGAATGAATGATTTATCTTACACTTAGTTATAGATTAATTAACATGTTCTTACATAACATTATGTATTTTCTTGAAATTATTATATCTATGGAGATGCAAAGTTTCCCTAAAATTTTCCACTTAAATGGATTCGATCCTTTATATAATTTAAAAATCCAAAACTTAAATAGATCTATAATAATAATTAATAATCAAACCAATCCCAAAACATTAATATGTATTTTTTTATAATTATTAAATTATAAATCACGATGAAAATAATTAAAAAATAAATGATTTTCCCAAAATGTTAATATAGACAAAAACGTTTTTATTTTAATAATAAAAAACAGTAAGAATAAGTTAAAAAATGAAATACCTTCGAAAAATTATGGAAGGAGATATTTTCATGATTTTTCCACACAGTCAAATTTCCTTCACATAATGAAATTAAAATACTTTTTTATTACAATAATACAACACGATGAAATTAAGTTAAAAAATGAAATAGCTTTAAAAATTATGATGTTATGGAGATATTTTCAAGATTCCTTATTAAAAACTGAAATGACTTCAAAAGATTATGATATTATAGCCATGGAGCATTATTTTCAAGATTCCTTCAAAAAGTCAATGTGTATAGGATACTTACAATCAATTAAAAAATTAAATGACTTTAAAAAATAAAAGGACTTCTAAAGAGTATGATGATATAACCATAAAGCATATATTTTCAAGATTCCTCCATAAGATCAAAATATTTAAGTGAATGAAAAATCTCATATAATTACTTATGATAACTTAAAAAATGAAATGACTTCCAAGGAATTTGATCATATAGCCACATAGAATATATTTTTAAGATTCCTCCATGGGATCAAATAGAAGTGAATGAGAAGTGTTATAAAGTGATGTAGCATAGGTATTTTAAAATTTATAATAATGTATCTAAGTTGAAAAGATCTATAGAGCAAAAATTTTCAAGATTTCTTCATAGGATCAAATAGAAGTGAATGAGAAGTCTTATAAAATGATGTAGCATATGTGTTTTCAAATTGATAATAATGTAGCCAAGTTGAAAAGATCCATTGATAAGATTAAAGGAAATCTTAGTCAATGAAAAATAGAAGAAATTGTTTTCTTGGAAAATGAAAGAAAAATATTGAAAGGTATAGAGACAAATATAGAGCCACATAATCCCCATTGAGAAACTAAACTATATGTTTTATTATCTGCAAAATATGATGTGATTGTTGATAGAACCACCCTTTTTTTTTAATTCAAGATCGTTGAGTAACATATAGGGGAAATCCCCACTTTAATGAGAATCAAATCAAAGTTGTATTGATCGAGCAATCCCATGGATTATATAAATTATTTTGCTACCTTAACATTGGATCCGCATTATGCCATAGTTATATGGTTTATAAATGACATAAATATGATTAAGAATTTTTTTCAAAAGCACATTTCCGTGGGTAGGTTAAGCTCAAAATGGAAATAGTTTAACTTTGTATATGTTATTTAGTTTTACATATTATCTATTACGAATTATATTATTAATAGAAAAATAATATAATAATAGCCCACTTAATTTATTTTATATGTTTCTATTCTCTTGCGTGTATTACTTACACTATCTCCACTATTTGCCTAATTTAAGAGAGGCATTATATTAATGTCATTTTTCTAGTGTGAGCTAAAGATGTGTGTGAATAGGAGGAAGTATGATATTGAGGTGTTGTATAATGTGCCATAATGTAGTGATAGGTTTTGTGTCTCTCATGCCCAAGCATCGTGTCTAGCTTCCTAATACCCATGTGTACAATAATACAACACGATGAAATTAAGTTAAAAAATGAAATAGCTTTAAAAAACTATGATGTTATGGAGATATTTTCAAGATTCCTTATTAAAAACTGAAATGACTTCAAAATATTATGATATTATAGCCATGAAGAATTATTTTCAAGATTCCTTCAAAAAGTCAATGTGTATAAGATACTTACAATCAATTAAAAAATTAAATTACTTTGAAAAATGAAAGGAGTGCTAAAGAGTATGATGATATAATCATAGAGCATATATTTTCAAGATTCCTCCATAAGATCAAATATTTAAGTGAATGAAAAATCTCATATAATTACTTATGATAAGTTAAAAAATTAAATGACTTCCAAGGAATTTGATCATATAGCCACATAGCATATATTTTTAAGATTCCTCCATGGGATCAAATAGAACTGAATGAGAAGTGTTATAAAGTGATGCAGCATAGGTATTTTAAAATTTATAATAATGTATCCAAGTTGAAAAGATCTATAAAGCATAAATTTTCAAGATTTCTCCATAGGATCAAATAGAAGTGAATGAGAAGTCTTATAAAATGATGTAGCATAGGTGTTTTCAAATTGATAATAATGTAGCCAAGTTGAAAAGATTCATTGATAAGATTAAAGGAAAACTTAGTCAATGAAAAATAGAAGAAATTTTTTTCTTGGAAAATTAAAGAAAAATATTGAAAGGTATACAGACAAATTTAGAGCCACGTAATCCCCATGGAGAAACTAAACTATATATTTTATTATCCGCAAAATATGATGTGATTGTAGATACAACCACCCTTGGTTTTTTTATATTTCAAGATCTTTGAGTAGCATATAGGGGAAATCCCCACTTTAATGAGAATTAAATCAAAGTTGTATTGATCGAGCAATCCCATCGATTATATAAATTATTTTGCTACTTTAACATTGGATCCCCATTATGCCATAGTTTATTATTGTGTAATGTTGTATCCTCAATAATGATATAGAATATGGTTTATAAATGACATAAATATGATTAAGAAATTTTTGCAAAAGCACATTTTCGTGGGTAGGTTAAGCTCAAAATGGAAATAATTTAACTTTGTATATGTTATTTAGTTTTACATATTATCTATTATAAATTATATTATTAATAGAAAAATAATATAATAATAGCTCACTTAATGCATTTTATATGTTTCTATTCTCTTGTGTGTATTACTTATACTATCTCGAGTATTTGCCTAATTTAAGAGAGGCATTATATTAATGCCATTTTTCTAGTGTGAGCTAAAAATGTTTGTGAATTGGAGGAAGTATGATATTGAGGGTTGTATAATGTGCCATAATGTAGTGATAGTTTTTGTGTCTATCATGCCCAAGCATCTTGTCTAGATTCCTAATACCCATGCATAAATTTGGTAGCATCCAAAGATTGTTATTGTTGGAAAAATCATTGTGTATAATTGTTGTATATGGATGTAGGGCAGTAATGCCCATTTGCTAGGAATGAATTTGTTAAAAACATGTGGCCATGCAAAATAATAAAAACACACAAAAAATAGCTAGTGTTAAGGAATCCATAACACTAACTTAGTGTGTGGAAAAAATAGGTACAATTCATTCAACAATTGTTGTAGTACCTATTAACACTGAGGCTATAACATCTACAAATCTATTCAGGCTAGATAGGTATGGAGACGTTGCGGATGAAAATTATGTGATAGTTATGGGAAGCGAGGATGCCGCCATCGAAAATGATTAATCATATTTTTCAATTCAATTAGTTGCATTATTTTCATTCCCCTTTGGCGTTAAGAATTGTAAAGTTTTCACTTAATCTGATTGCTTTGTGTTCTTGATGGAATGGTATATCCTTTAATTTGAGGCAATGTGTGTTACAATCATAAAATACTAAGTTATATAACACCTCAAGGATTTGAACAACCAACAACAAAATGTTTCCATATCTATGACCCTTGAGATGATGGAATATGATTTAGAGTTTCAAATCCCCATGGTTGAATTGATCAATGCACCAAAATAGAAGGAATGTAGACATTGTATTATGCCTAACGTTAAGGAGGATGCCAAGATTGGTAACAAGGATCATGGTGTTGGGAACGGTGATTAATGGGAATGTACTTTGACCTTTAAATGTGCAATATATGGGGTAGGGAGGTGTTGGCAAGTGGGGAACTAGGGATTATATCAATATCATGATGGATATGGAATGAAGTGGAAAATCCTTGGCTTTGGGAAAATCATCATTATAAAAGGTGAGGGGATATTGTATGGAAGGTGAATATGGATGAATATTATCATATTTTGCTTCATAGAGAAAGGAAAAGTGCATATACTTATGGATATCTTCCTTCCATACACTCCATTACAAAGAATGATAAACACTAAAGACACAAACACACTAGATACCATGTCTACTTGATTGCATAAAGAGGGTAATAAACAAGAATTAAACTTAATGATCAGTGTATGTTTTAGGCCAAAAATGGTGAGTTGCACCTAGATCCTACAAAACACCTCAATGTATTGATGAGCTAAATGCTTGGAAAAATAATAAATATGAAGTCACTTTGACCATAGACATTCACTATAGCTATGAGGATAAGATTAATCACAAATAGAAGTGTGCAATGTGTGCCGATTGTTGATTGCATGAAAACTTGGTTGATCTACAACCTCATTTATTTCAATGAAAAGAGAAGCATCTTAGACCTACATGTGGCCATTTTCACATTTGTGGGTACACAAACCTTGGAAGTGATAGGTATCTAAGTTAATCTTGTCCATTTTTACATTTGTAGGTACACAAACTTTGGAAGTGATAGATAAAAAAAAATGAAAGATAACTTAATAATGCATTCTACCCATTGAAAATTATTAATATATATAAAATGATTATTTAAAAATATTAAAAAATAATAAATATCAAAGCAACTATAGAGAATGTAATGGATAACCTAATAATAAATTCAACCAATTGAAAAATATTGGCTTATAAAATGACCATTGGTGATCTTAAAAAATATTGAAGAATAATGAATATGAAAACAAAATATTGATATACAAAAGAAATTAGTTGTTATAACAACCAACCATGCGAAAATGACTAATACAATTTAAATATTGTTCATAAAGGACACTCAAAATAGATTCCCTAATTTCAAAAAGCGTGCATTTGAGTTTAATATTGATGTAATTTAAATAATTACATTCACGAAAGCCTAAATTAATGTTCCCTAGAACGTGACACTCACTCAATAGATATGCTTAGTAGCTATATTCTATTATTCTCACATGTAATATTACAATTTGACCACGCAGAGATTTTGAAACTAACAACACACGTTCCCATACGAATTGATATACAATATGATTATAAATGGCAAGAAAATTATTAAATAATCTTAAAGTAATATCTATATATATAAAATTTTCTTATTATCATTATTTAATAATTCTCTTACTATTAAAAAATAAGATAAGATAATACTTTATATCTACTATGACCTTTTGGTCTTGCCTCTTTCAATGTAAACTTCGATGGTGCATCCAAGGGTAACCCTCGATCTGCACGTTTTGGCGGGGTGGTAAGGAACCATGAGGGAAAATTATGCAAATCTATTTTGGCTACATTGTATATAACCTTTTGGTCTTGCCTCTTTCAATTTGAACTTCGATGGTGCATCCAAGGGTAACCCTCGATCTGCACGTTTTGGCGGGGTGGTAAGGAACCATGAGGGGAAAATTATGCAAATCTAGTTTGGCTACATTGTCAAGGATACCAAGAACTTGAAGGCCTCCTGGTTGGACTCAATTTGATCACTCGTGGAGGTTGGGAAAGAACCATTAACGATAGAGATTCAAGAATCATGGCTGCAGAATGGGTAAATATTATCCACGGTGGCAGAGAGTTGGAGGCTGGTATGTAGGTTGGAGAAACTGGAGACACTGCTAGCCAGACCTCACGTGTGGACTTTTATCCACGTCAAGTAGGACGGAAATAAGGTTGCAGACCACCTTGCAAACGTGGGAAACCGAAAGGCATAGACTAAGGGAGGGCCAGGCTTCACTCCTCAAGCCTGGGCCAACCAATGCTCACAGCAGGCAGCACGGGACATTCATTGTTCGAGGAGGAAAGGGAGTGACACGTCTCGTTCTCATGAGATCTAAGTATTGCCCCCTACATGACAGGTGCAATCATCATCTGCGACAATAATAAGGAGGAAGGAATATAGCATCGTCCTCGACCAGAGGATGAAGTCTGATAATATGATGTGAAGTGGTGTAATTAAGGCAGAGATAATCCTGTGACTTGATGGACAAGACAGAACTATGATGAATGCAATTAAGGATAAATGTGGGAGGAAAGTTTAAACCAACATCGTTCTAGAGCTTTTACTGTGTTTAGTTGGGAAAAGTTTGTGTGAGGAATAACGGCTAACCCCTTAGAAGAACATCATACAAGCTCACAGGGGAAGAAGGAAACGAGGGGAAGGAGAATGTTAAGGAAGTAAAAACCCTGAGGGTGACTAATGATTATAGACATAGATAATAAGTGATTATAACTATTCACCAAGAGTGGCTGTGGTAATTTATCAGACTTTAAAAACTAATTCATTTTTTCCTTCTTTTAAATTTTTTTTCTTTTACTAGAAAATGCTTCTTATATTTTGGAAGTAGATCAAAAAAAGCTAAAAAAACAATAGGCCTAGCTTCCAGAAGCCATGCCATAATCCCATTCGCTAAATCGGACGACATAATTCTCGGAGTTCATTCGTGCAATCGTGTTGTCCATGTTCAAGATCGTAGAGAATATACATATCAAAACCTCGTAGTATTGACAACAACGTGTATGTAACCATGGGCATCCTTAGTCATTGTGGAGCAAACCCTAGAAATTCAACGCCATTGGGTAATGGACATAACAATATTCTCCAACCTGGAAAAAGGATTTATATTTCCGATTCGAAGGTGGCAAGATTTATGGTAATTCAGTTGTATGATCACGATTAATCTTAATGAGGATAACCAACATTGGCTACTATATGATAATATTATTTGATAATATACTGATAACATGTTCATTTAATTGATAGGAGCAACTAGATTCTCTTCGTTGAATCTAATCGTCATATTCTCTGAACTGGAAAACAGATTAATATTTATGATTAGAAGATAGCAAGATTCATCATAACTCAATTGCAAAATTGGTAAAGGATAATCAACATTGGCTGTATATGTAAATGCAAACTGTTATGTGAATGTTAACTATTTCATCACCATTGTTCAAATTTGAAATTAGTAATTCAGGGTTTTTGAAAACTCAAATTTCCACTCCTACCAAATGAATTTGAATATTTAAGTGATTAACTTTTTCCAGATTAAAAAGAAACTTCTTAGCCTTATCTTATTAATAAGAGGCATTTTATTCTTTACTTAATAAACTATTATATATTATATATTTATTTATTTTCTTAGTATATTAATAATAGATTTTTTAAAGCAAGTAGGGTGTAGCTCAATCCACCATTAATTTGATATGAAGGAAATGTTGTTAAAAAAAACCAAAATAATTTTGATAAAAATTTAAAATTATAAAATTAATCAAAAAATGATCATAATGATCGTCGACTCACTTCAACTCTTTGCAATATTGTCTCATCAGAATGATCATAAGATCAATGGAATATCCATGGCCCTTCACAAGATGAAGATCATGTCTACAAAGGAGATCATCAGCGTGGAGGACCCTCTGTACTATCCCACCGACTTCATCGAGTATTACATCAAATTATCGGTGGGAACTCCTGCGCAGGATCTTTTGCTCATGATGGACACCGGCAGTAGTGTTGTGTGGTCACCTTGCACCCCAAATTATACATGTAACGATTGCCATGGATATAGCACAGTTTTTCTTCCCAGCAAGTCATCATCTGCCGTGCCTGTAATGTGTGCAGATCCAAAGTGCAAAGAACTGTTTGGAAGCATCCCTAATTGCTCGGGGGTTTGTCCAGGGTATGTTCTTCATTACGTGTCGGGAAACACAACAGGGCATCTACTGACGGAGACCTTAACTTTGCCGTTGGAAGGAGGAGAAATAAAGAACTTCGGAGTCGGATGTTCAGTGGTTTCGTCCGGCTTCTCTGGTATTGCAGGATTTGGAAGAGGAGGTCTGTCTATGCCTTCCCAGCTTACTCCTTTTACTGGCGATAGGTTTGCTTATTGCCTAGACGATCTAAGCAATAGTAGCATTATAGTGCTCGGTGACATGGCGGTCCGCAAGGACATCGCTTTGGCTTACACTCACTTTCTAAATAACTCTGCCGGATACAGCGAATTCTATTGCATTGGTTTTGAAGGACTGAGTATCGGTGGAAAACGAGGGTGTCCTGAGATTTCTGGACATTTGACAGCAAAGGCAATGGCGGAACCATAATAGATTCGGGCACTTCTTACAGCTTCTTTCCCGAAACAATCTATGAGCAGATTGTATCTGAGATTGCTTCTCAGATTGGATAGAGAAGGGTTTATGCAAAAGGCTATGAATTATGTTACAATGTGTCACGAATATTCAGTTGCCTCGGTTTGTAGTCCATTTGAAGGGTTGCTCAGACATGGTACAGCCTGATGAGAATAGTTTCATTGCGGCCAGCACTGACAATTTTCTTGCAGCAACTTCTGATACAATCTGCTTGGCAATAATGAATGCTGGTAGCGTACCCGATGGACCTGCTGTAGTCGTTAGAAATTTTCAGCAGAACAATTTCTATTTATTGTTTGATAGAGAGAATAATCGTTTGGGCTTCACACAGAAGGCCTGCAAAGCATTCGGATGACTCATGACCTTGTTTTCAAAAATTCAACCGCTACCTGAGACCCTAAGACTTGCAATGAAGACCGTGTTACACCCTTGTGAAGCAAAACCTAGCATTATAATTAATAAAATGAAAAGCAATACAACTTATGTCCTACGATTATTCTCATTTACATTAAGCATTTCATATTACGAGTGAAATATTTTGTCCCAAGTCATTTTCATCAACATCACCTTATTAATCTTATATTAACGTTACCTTATTAATCTTATAAACATCATGTGTGGATTTATGTTATTTAATATTATTATAATTATATAATTGAAAGTTGATGATATATAATAGAGTATTGACATTATTATTTATTAATTATGTGTATGTGTTACTTGATATTTGATGGATTGCATTTGGGAAATGTAACTATAAGTACAAATCATAAAGTAAATATAAATATTATTGTTATAAAGCAAAGGGTTTTAGGAATTAATTATTTGCATTCTTTGCACAAACAAAAAGTACAGGGTTTTAAAGGATTGAGTATTTCCATGTCAACTGCATACAAAATACATTGGGTAACAAACAAGTTAACCAGATTTTCCATGTGGCCAAGGTTTTAGATTAGTAAATGGAGAAGGTTTTAGATTAGTAAATGCAAAGGCCTTTGCATGCTTATCACAAATAATGTTAATGGTAATTTCATGAGACCTTATCCATATCACACACTGCATGGCATGTAACCATGATGGGATGGAGGAATGTTATAGTTTAACTTTGTATGTTCTTTGTGTTGTGTGATTGTGTTTATGTAAATGGAGTGTGCGTTAAGGCATGAGGAGTTTAAAAAAATGAGGATATGGTTTGTTCTTTCTACATTTAAAGTGTAATTGTTAGTAATCGGCTTTGGAGCAAGAAAAAAATGGAAGGTAGGGGATATTGTTTCCAACTTCATAGATGATAGTTTAGTTTCTACTACCTCTCATTACAAGAAAAAGGATTTGTAGTGGAGGTCATAGCAAATATTTTTAGAGTTATAAGATTGGAGAAAATTGTCAAAAAAAACCTTTGCTACAACCTTGGTCAATGGTACTAGATGTTTTAGCAGAGGTTTTTACGGAAAATTATTATAACTAAAAAAAACTTGGTAACCCAAGGTTTTAGTAAAGGAATTCCTCTGGTGTTGTGTTATACATAACTAAATGCATCAGTGCTTACAACAATAAAAGGCATCGATTCACATTAACTAAAAAAGTAGCAATGAACGGGTGCATACAACTATCTTAATTACACTGGTGCTCTATAACTTTATGTGCACGAGTTCTCTATAAGAAACATCACACTCGTGCTTATATCCTTGGATAACGCACCGATAATAACATTCATTTCATTTCTACATTAAGATACGATTATGATATTTTGTAGCTCAGTGCAATGTTATATGGAAAGCACCGATTTATACAAATAATAAAACTACAGTGAGCATATAACTACCACTTTGTTGCAGTTGTGCGATTGTATTTCAAAAGAATCGGTGTTCACATTCTAGCATTAACCACATTAGTCTAACTTGTATTTAAATGAATCGGTGCAATTAAAATGATTAAAAGAACTAGTTATGATTTTCTCATTGGTGACCAATGACCGATGACTACTATAAAAATTACAATGCATTGATATATGCATTTTTTTTAATTCCATTTGTAATCCCTCATAATGTCAATCCCTCTATGCGGCTAAGTGTTACAAACAATGAACTCTATAATTGACAATGGTATGTATTTGGTTTGTTTATTGAATTATGCTGAAAATTTTCTTGTGCTGTGGGGGCTAACCAATCAATGAGGGGTCGTGGTATCTTGAGGGAAATAAGTAAAGAAAACATAAAGAACTAGAAAGGCTAAATAGAAAAAAGGAATTAAATTGAAATCTAAGTAAAAAAAGAAACTAAATAAAGTGAATACGAAGAGAATAAAAAGAAGATCAAAAGACTAGATTCTAGAATTTTAACTCCTACATAGGTGCCTGTTGATGTATTTGTAACTTCAAAAGATATTCACTTGTATATTGTATGTATTAAATTTGTACTTTATTGTATCCCCAATGGAGATGTATTATTCCTCTAGTTGGAAGTGTCGTCATTTGTATTTGCAAGTGTCACAAGTTACATTGTAAGTGTCGTAGGTTATATTTGATGGGTTATTAGACCACCTTAGAGGGGTCGGCCCAGTGTGGGTCAAAGGGTTATTAGACCACCCTAGTGGGGGTCGGCCCAGTGAGTAGTGGTAATGGGTTATTGGACTCTCCTAAAGGGGGTCCGCCTAGTTAGAGTAAAAGGCAAGTCAAGTCATTGTATAAATAAAGAGTGTGTCTCTCTCATTCTATTCATTCATTCACTCACTCATCCAAATTGCATAGTTAAGAGAGAGGAGTGTGCACAAGTGGAGGAGGATTAGCTGTTGGAGACATCTATCTTTTGGGTTTGATCTTTGTGATCTTTGTATTGCTGCTCATTCTATCTCTAAGGAAGTTGCGGGGTTTTTCACCTTCTTGGTTTTCCCCTGTGAAATGCTTTGTGTCTCTTGTCTCTTTTGTTTGATATGTTGTACATATTGTTCTCTCATTTTAGATCCTAGATCATATTGAATTAAATGATGAAAAACTAACAGTGCCATCACCTAAGAAATTGACTAAGAATAGTAAATGCCTCTTCTACAAAAGAGGGGAAAAATAATGCCAAAGGGTTAGTTCTCCTTGTGGAAGAAGGAAGAGAAATACACATCAAAGAATAGAAATATGAAGAAATACCAATAAAAGATAAATTTGAAATTTGAAAGAAAAGAAGTTGTAATGAATAGAAAGATGGGGAGCTAATGGGAAGAGAGATAACCTATGGTATCTTCTTGCATGTGACCAAAGCCAAGTCTATTTATGGTTGAATATATATATGGTCATAGAGTGTAAGCACTGATGTGTTATGTACCATCTTGTAGGAGGACTACCTGGGTACTAGTAACACAACATTTTCTATATAGGGTGGAGAACTAGGTGTTGGTTGGAAGCAATATTGTTTATATAGGTTGGAGTATAAACTATTGGTCGTCAGGAGTATTTCCTGGATTCAACCACGGAAAATGGAAAGGTGAATTGGCTAAGTAGAGACCCTAAGCTATAATGTAGATCTACAAAAATAAAAGGAATATGAACCTATAAGAATTCCTATCCCTATAGATACCATGACTCATCTCGGGGGTGACTGTGGGGAAACTAAGACTTCCAAAGGATCTATGGTTGGGTGGATATAGGAAATCCCCACAGTAGTTGTAGATTGGTCAACAACATTGGGAACATATGAGTTCCTTTCCCTCTAGATATTTGTAGTTACGAATTATGAATCTATATGTTTATGCTAATGCTATCTTGTATATGCATCTATCTATGTTTATATCTAATGGATTATCTAGAGGATATAATCTGAAATGTATGTTCTCTCTATCTAAATCTATGTTGTATTTTTTGATTAACTAATACATGGTTGTATGATAGGTATAGAAATGTGATATAATCTTATGATGGAAATAGTAAAAAAAATAGTAACAGGTTGTGCTACAAATACTAGCAACTCTGTGGTGCTATGAAGAACTAAAATTAAGTAATTATTGATTGATCTGAATAATGTACTGGCTATTATTATGGATTGGAATGTTGATGTAGATTGTTATGTTGCATGGTTAACCTAATTGTTGCATCTGGCAGCAAAGTCTAGTACAACTATATTAGAATGTATGTGGTTACCCTAACTACTACACTAGGAAGAAAAATCTAGTACAAGTGGTTTTCTAATTAAATGTCCTAACAACTACATCAATTGGGAAACTAATCCATAAGAATGTTAAAGGGTGTCAGCACCTAGCTGTGGTATTATGTGGTATTAGGCTATAGAACCTATTGAAATTCAGAATTGAAAAAAGAACTCAAAGAAATTTTAATAATGGTATATATATATATATATATATATATATATATATATATATATATATATATATATATATATATACATCAAGTTTACTGTTACAACCATTAATTTCTTGCTTCAGTAGAATAGATATACATATCATTATTTATATTTCTTAGTTATGCTTCACTTATATATATATATCTGAAGCAAGAAATTAATGGTTGTAACAGTAAACTTGATGTATATCTATGATAAAGATAGTTGAATCGTAAAGAGATGAAAAACTGTAATCTCTATCATGACTACATGCACGCTATCTAGTATAAGCTACATGCCTAAAGTTCCCAACAAACTCCACTGCCTCAAGGTGGGTACACCATTTTACCTCCTCAACTCATGTTAGATCGGATGATATAGGCCTGGATTTTGTATCCCCAATAACTCTTAAAATATATAAAATCCTATTATGTCATATCTACCATGCTTTAAGTAGAAATGAGATGCAACTACTAAGATCATCACTCTAAATTTATCACAATAAATAACAAATTATGGCCCTAAATCTAAGAATGCACTAGTGGGAAACACGGTCTATTATAAATAATAAGTTATAGTCCGGTAAACAGTCCATTAAATGTCTATGTGCATATTTTCTATATAACAACTAGGAATAATAATGAAATCCCCTATAAGCAAATTGTTCGATCAAAAAGAGAAAAATGGATTACACTATCCTAGTCCTCGACTCATGTGAGTATACAAGCGGTGTTAAAGGAACCCATAATTCGTAAAGAACTCCTTGTAGAGTAGACATAGCCTACACATGTATATACCATCAATTGGAGGTCAAAATCACATAAAAATATTATATAAATTACTAATGATTGATAAAATACATCGTTTACCTAGGAGCCGAGGGGATACCCCTTCGATATTACCTGCATACCACATGCAAATCTAAGTCAGCAGCAAATATAAAAATATAAGACAATGTTTACAAAGGAACTTAGTCGCGGTAGAATACTCACCAAAGTAATGCTTTACTTTGTACTTAAATAATGCATGGAAGATAGAGAATTTGATTACTCTATGTTTCCTCTATCAATGCTTTCTAGACGGCTAATTGGTGAAGGACGACAAGCTCAAACTATATATTCGATGAGTGGAGATTGATTCCCGACTTGTTTGAAGTTAAAAGAATGGGGTAACTATAATCGAGCATTCATTTTTTTTCCCTAAGAACTCACTACCAGCTTGGAGATCTATCTACTATGATTTTACCAATCAAAGAATGGACAGGCCAAAGCGAACTTACTTGCTGATGTTGTGGGCAATCTGGTGCTCTATTTACATTGATAATATATTAACATTGATAATATTTACTCATGGATGTTGTGGGCGTTCTGGTGCGCTTGTGATGATTTTATTAGCATTGATAATATATACATATATATATATGCGTAGTTTAGATACTTAGTCCAAACATCCATTTATATATATTATTGTTATTCATAGGTCAACCATAGCTACTCTACCATAGGAAACACTTGATATGTTACCATGGTTAATATAATCATGTATTATTTACTAGTATCCTGTCCAACACTCATACACCTGCAGGCTCCACTAGACCTCATACACCTGCAGGCTCCACTAGACCATGGTCTAGATTGTTAGAGAATGACCTCAATTGTGGTGCCTATATCATGACCATGGTCTAGATTGTTAGTAAATGACCTCAATTGTGGTGCCTAGATCAAACATTATTTTCAAAACGAATGATTGTTATGATCAGCTTCATTATAGGCTGGATTTATTATGTGAGGAGTGGTAATTACTACTTTTTAATGGCGATTACAGAGGCACCTCTCAAGTAAACCTATAGATATTTCCTTTTTTTCCTGACACTCCCCAAATCATGATCACAATGTAGGGAAACAAGGGACTCTCCTTACCATCTATCTTAAGAGGGGCTCTTCCCTCTCAACTCTCATTTGGTCATGGGCCATGAGAGCTAGTTCAACATGGTGCTAAAATTTTAGAGGGAGGACACCTTTAGTTGCACGATATCCACATGTGTATCGTAAGACTCGTTGCAAGTCCTTTTAATTATACGAGTTCATCTTCTCTGCTATCGTTTACATTTTATGACTATGTAACAATGTTATTTGGCAAGGTGTTGTGGCTAAGCCATGAACCAACCCAAACCAACCAACAAAACAATGCGTATCCACAATGGGTTATCTTTGTTCCCATTTAATGACGAGTAAAACTTACCAAATATCAACCATGAAAGGGTTCTCTACATCTTCTTCCCAATCATGCCAACCTACACAAATGCCATGCAATCCTTTGACTGATCGTTAACATATCTCATAGTTAGATACGAGTTATATATATATATATATATATATATATATATATGGGTTACCCCCAACTTGAATATGTGGTTTGGGGCTTCATTTGACTTGAATATATCAGTTTGATTTGTAGTGAGGTCAATTCCTGTTACCTGATATCATGTTCGCAAGGGTATGTCCACTCTTCCACATTGATCCTTTGGATCGAAGGGCATGCTATATTCTATATGCAGGTGATCCATTCATGTTGGTTATGAGCATGATTAGTTGTGACTCGTGCCAAGCTTCGATACGGTTACCAATGTATGAATAAAGGCTTGTCTTACATCTTCGACTTCCTTTGATCTAGTAGAGTTCAATCCTTTTGCATAGGATTTGTTAGTGTGGATGCATATAAAATATTCCCTTCACATGGTTGTCCATGCCAAACTGATTATAGTTTAGAGATATGCATAGAGGCACGGTATGTCATTTATATATGAGATTTCCCATATACATGCATGTTTATGAATATATACATATATAATCATGTGCGTACATTTGCATAGGCATATAAATAGGTAGGGCATGCTTGTTTATAAACCCATGCATGCAGACAATCTTATCTTTGTTTCCATATTTAGGCATTAGCATTGATTGGAATGTACTTGTATGTTTATATAAGAGATTTCTCATATATATGCATGGTTATGAATATATACATATATAATCATGTGCGTACATTTGCATAGGCATATAAATAGGTAGGGCATGCTTCTTTATAAACCCATGCATGTAGACAATCTTATCTTTGTTTCCATATTTAGGCATTAGCATTGATTGAAATGTACTTGTATGTTTATATAAGAGATTTCCCATATACATGCATGTTTATGAATATATACATATATAATTATGTGCGTACATTTGCATAGGCATATAAATAGGTAGGGCATGCTTCTTTATAAACCCATGCATGAAGACAATCTTATCTTTGTTTCCATATTTAGGCATTAGCATTGATTGGAGTGTACTTGTATGTTTATATTCAACTAATTTTCTCTTCATTTATGCTTCCTTTAAGTCGAGGGAAAATTCTCTATATATTATGACCATACATTTCGAATCTGGCCATTCAACATGATAACACTGGTAGCTTCTCTCATGTGCATAAGATAGTTAGGTTCTTTTACCAATATTCTCTTGTCGAGGCACGCATTGTTATTCCTTAAGTTATATGAATATATTTTAATTAGCTTTCCCTTAATAATATTATTCATGTTTGTTATACATTGATCCATATCGACACCTTGTGTACATGAATCCTTGGATGAGTGTCCTCTCAACACCTAGGTGACTATGTATTTTAACATCTTGTCATTATTCTTTAAATTATGCTTTTAAAGGATTCTCTCTGCAAACTAATGGTACTTTTCTTTGCAGGGTGGGGATACTCTTCTGAGGGTTGTTTGACAACGTTTGGGCTCCTCCAAATCTACTTACTTGCTAATCTAAATGAATATTTGAGCTAGCAAAAGCCTGTGGTTATTTATTTAAACAATTAACTTATAGGGATATTGATTAACATTAGATGATTCTATGAAAAAATATATATACATAGGATTACAATGGACTGTTCATCCGAACTACGATTATTATTTTATAACTAGTTCTGTTTTCCATGGGGCAACAATCAATCAAGGACTATTGTTGATTTCAGATGTGGATAGCATACTTGCAATTGTGTGAGATGTTTTTGTTTATTATCTTGTATTTTTCATCTATCTCTAGTCATAGTTGTGCTAGATAAAAATCTTATTATACAATGAACAATCTCTTACTACAATAGAATACATATACATATAGTTTCATATAGGTGTAGCATTTTTTATACCTCTTAGGTTGTGTTTTTAGTTCTGGTTTTTTGGTAGAGGCCGTGACCCAATGCCATAGTTAGGCACAAACAACTCTTTTACCAAATCATTCTAGATTGACTACCCAATGTAGATGTTAGGGAATTAAACAAACAATAACATAGTTGCACAAGACTCTACTTCCAAATGTAGCAATTAGGGTAATTATTGCATAATTTCTAATACAGGTGTACTAGACTTTTCTACCAAATCCAATACATAGTTAACCACATAATTATAATACAGTTGTACTAGAATATTCTTCCCAGTGCAACAATTACGTTAACCATGTAGCATAATAATTTACTTCAGCATTCCAAATTCAAAATAATTACCAGATCATATTCTAGATAAATCAATAATTACTTATTTTCAGTTCTTCATAGCACCACAATGTTTACTAGCACTTATATTAGATCTTGGTAATATTTTCATTTACTGTTTTCATCCTAGATTTACATAGGATCACTTCAGATTTTCCAGATATTTCATATAACTAGGTCTTACTTAGATCCACAAATACCACATAAATTCACATAAATAGAATATGCATTTCAGTTATGATCCTCTAGATGATCCATCACATTTGAAAACATAGATGAATGCATAAACAATCATAGCATTAGCATAGACAGATACAAAATTGATAAATCTCAAGGACACAAATATCTAGAGTAGAAGGCACTTATCTATTCTGATTTCTATTGATCAATCTGGAACTATTAACAACACCTAGGTAGTCCTCGTAACAGATGGTACACAACACCTCAATGCTCACAACCTATGGCCATAGATATTTTCCACCATGACTGGTCTTAGTTCCATCCATCTACAAGCAAATACCAAAGGATATATCTCTCCTCTTGAGCTATCAATATTTATGTTCATTGTAACTTGTTTTATTGTTTCATTCAAACTATTCTTTGATCATATTTCATTTTGGATTTCTCTTTTTCTTCTTCATATTTATGTCTTTGATGTGTATTACTCTCTCTTCTTCAACCAAGAGATATTAACCCCTTGGAATTATTTTGCCCCTCTTTTGTAGAAGAGGCATTTACTATTCTTAGTCAATTCCTTAGGTGATGCCACCTATGTAGGAGTTATAAGTCTAGAAGAGTCTCTTCATATTATTTTATTCTCTTCTTATTCACATTATTTATTTTATGTTTTTTTATTTAGATTTCAATTTAGTTCCTCTTCTATTTAACCTTCCTAATTCCCTTGGTTTATCTTAGCTCTTTCCGTATAGAAACCAAGATCCCTCGTTCATTTGTTATCCCCCATAGTAGAAGCAAATTTTAACATAGGTCAATAAACAAACCAAATGCATAGCATTTCAACCCATAAGGTTCCACTGTTTACAATACTTAGCCACATACAAGGGTTTCATTCTAGGGTACTACATCGAGGGCATGTCATTCACAGATGTATGGTCATAAGGATATTTTTTCAGCGGGAAATTTCACCAATTATCTATTTTTTATTCTGTTTCGAAAAATAAATTCGTTAATTGGCCATTTTTACTCTAACAATCTCCTATATTTACATAAAATATGTTTTTTCTATAATATTTGCCAAAATTTACAAGTTTTAGTAGTAAATTGTATGTTTCTTATTTAATATTTGTCTACCTATCTATATGTATGATTTTTTCAATCCAAAATAATCATATGGAATACTATACTTAGGTATAGTATTTGAATCCTTAAAAATTACCATGAGGGGCATTCGACTATGCTAAGGCCTAACAGGTTTGCTAAAAAATTGTTATGCAATAAATTTTGAAAAAGAGCATGAAAAGAGTAGAAATAGATCAAAAAGAGTACTCCGTGACTTTAATGAAGAAAATAGGTGAATAGAAAGCATATTCGATAGGGAAACCTCTTTATAAAATGTACTAAGTATAAAATACAAGAGAAGATGAGATAAGATGCTCCAAATGAAAATTTCTCCTTCCAATATATAGGAGACTAACATGTACAATTCCAACTAACTGAACCAAGCCAACGCAACTAACATAAGCATACTAATAATAATAACAAGTAATGGACCGATTCGGCACTAAAACTGATATAATGTGACCCATATAAGGGGAAATGTTCCCACATTTAGGGCTTAACATGCCCCTCCCATTTAGACAAGTGTTGTCCTCAACGCTTGGTTCATTTTGGATGCTTTTGTATGAAGGACTCATGTTCCCATGTCAAGTCTTCAACTGGTAAGTTCTTTCACTTGATAAAGTAGTCTGTAATAGGCCGATTCTACAACTGCTTGGTCCTTGTGTCAGTTATTTATTCAGGTTCCAATATGAATTTTCCTTTCTCATCAAGTTCGAGTAGGATTGTTTGAATGGTAATCTTGTCTTCAATTACCTTCTTTAAGCAAGAAGCATGGAAAAATGGATGTACCCTTGAAGATGAAGGGAGCTCCAATTTGTCTGCCATACTACCAATCTTCAGCAAGAATTTATAAGGACCATAATACTTGGGTGCTAATTTATTGTCCGTATTTAGTTGCTTGGGATACATTTGTTTGTAAGGTTGTAGCCTTAGAAATACCCAATCCTCTTCTTAAAAACTTCTTTCACTGTGATGTTGATATGCTTGTTGTTCCATCCAATTTTTGGACATAGCCAAGTTTCCTTCTACAATTTTGAGAACTTCTTGCTAGTTCTCTATGTGATATTCTACAACTTGAACTCTAGGTTTTCCTTTTAAGGGAGATGTGATAGATGGAGGATGGTACCCATAAAGTGCCATGAATGGAGACATTTTTTATAATGTATGGAAGGAGTTATTGTACCACCATTCTTCCAAGGATAACCATTTCACCCATTGTGTTTGTTTATTAGATGCAAAGAAACAAAGATAGCCTTCCAAATATTTGTTTGTTGTTTCAATTTTTCCATCAAATTGAGGATGATAAGATGAACTGTGAGACAACTAGGTACCCAGACAAGAAAAGAATTCATTCCAAATTTAACCAATGAAAACTTGATCTCTATAACTTACAATAATATTTAGCTTTCCATGTAACTTTTGAACTATATCCATAAAGGTGATAGCTACTTTACTTACATCAAAATGGTGAAAAAGTACACAAAAGTGTATATACTTTGTTAGTCTACCAACAACCACCATAATAACATTCATCCCTTCTGACTTGGGTACTCTTGTGATAGAATCCACTGAGCCTTTTTCCCAGCGGTGGAAAGGTATCTCCAAAGGTTGTAAATGATACAGGGTCTTAATTGTTTCAACCTTATTTTGTTTGTAAACCAAACATTATTCCATGAACTTTTGCACATCATATTTAATACCTTCCCAAAAAAATTCCTTCTTGATGGTCCTATACTGGTAGGTTTTCAAGTATGTTGAGTGCCAACCTAGAGGAGAGGTGTGTAATTCGAAAATGACCTTTTGTTTGAGTTGTTAGTTCTTGCATAAATATAAATGGTCCTTATACCATAGTGAATCATTTTTCCATGCAAAAATATATGATACACTGGGATCTTTCTGTAGCTTTTGTATGAGCGTCCACACAGATATGTCATTTTTCCATTCTCCCTTGTTGCTACCACCCAATTGGGTTGTATTATGTAAATCACACAAAGTGTTGCCCCAACATCGCCATATTTTCTGGAGATTGCATCTATCAACACAT
Source organism: Larix kaempferi (assembly GCA_027924585.1). Lineage (NCBI taxonomy): Eukaryota > Viridiplantae > Streptophyta > Pinopsida > Pinales > Pinaceae > Larix > Larix kaempferi. The sequence continues at coordinate 1,353,107 of BSBM01000450.1, read as the reverse complement.
TTTGTTTCCCTTTTATATAAATCATTTCAAAGTCATATCCCAACATCTTCGTTACCCATTTTTGTTGCTCTCCTGGAGATAGTCTCTATTCCAATAAGTATTTAAGAATATCATGGTTTGTTTTGACCTTGAAGTGCCTACCTATTAGGTAAGGATTCCATTCTTAAGTGCATGTATTATTTCCATCATTTCCTTCTCATAAATGGGTTTTTGTAATTTCTTTCCATTGATTGGTCGACTTTCGAATGAAAGGGGGTGTCCTTCTTGAATTAGAACAACACCAATTCAATTTATTGAGGCATCATATTCCACAATAACAGATTTTCTTTAGTCTGGTTTGGCCAAATAAAGATATTTACACATTGCCTCTCTAAGTTCTTCAAAATATTGAGTTGCTTGTGGAGTCCAAGAAAATGCTTCTTTCTTGAATAAAGTTCTTGGAGGTGCTTCTATTCTTCAATAGTCACGAACAACTTGTGGTAGTTACCTGACAATCCTAAGAATCCTCGAATATTCTTCAAGGTTTTGGGAATTGAAAATTCCATCATGGCTATAATTTTGTTAGGGTCTACCTTGACACCTTCATGAGATACAGTATGGCCCATATATTCTACCTCCTTTACCCCAAATGAATATTTGGAATCTTTTGCATATAGTTGTTGCTCATCTAGTAGTTGTAGCACCATGTCAACATGTTGAACATGTTCTCCCCAAGACTTGCTATAGATTATTATATCATCAAACAATACTAGCACATATTTTCTAAGGAAGGGATTGAAAATGCAATTCATCAAACCTTGAAATGTGGAAGGTGCATTTGTGAGACCAAATGGTATGAACAAAAATTGATAATTACCTTCATGTGTTTTGAATTCTATTTTTGGGATGTCCTCATCCTTCCTTCTAATATGATGATACCTGAAATCAAGATCCAACTTTGTGAATAAAATTGCTCGATATAATTCATCTAACAATTCATCAATGAAAGGAATGTGAAGCTTATATTTAATGGTGATCTTGTTGATTTTTCTATAATCTGGACACATACACCATGATCCCTCCTTCTTGTGTACCATTACCACTGGTGCGAAGTAAGAACTTTGGCTAGGCCTAATTATGCTATCCTTAAGCATTTCTTCAACCATACGCTCAATTTCACTCTTCTGACCATAGGGGTGTCTATAAGGTCTGATGTTAAAGGGAACACTTACTAGAATTAATTGAATAGCATGATCAAAATATCGAATAATAGGTGAAAGAAATTTTGGAATATCTTCAAATTAATGACCCTTTGAAGATCTGGGGAAATATGAGTCTCAGAGGCTTGAACATCTAACGAGCATAATTGTGAAATTACACTTTAATGTCCCTTTTTCAAAAACAAAATCATGCCATTAGCTGTTATCACCTTGCTTGGTTTCCATGAGATACCATTTAACTCATATTCGTTTCCTTTCCCATGAAAATTTCACGAAAATCTTCTGAAAATTAAAATCCATTGTTCCGAGTGATTGTAACCATTAAAAACCTAATACAACATCAACACCACCCATTCAGATAGAAATCATTGGACTATTCAATACATATTCCTCCATCGTAAGATTGATATTATGGCATTTCCTAGAGAAATTGATAGTTCCTCCACATGCAATCATTACTTGAAACTATGTTGTTGGATATACAAAGCAATTGAGAACTTTGGCTAATTTATAATGAATGAAATTATGAGTACTACCAAAATCAATCAACAATGTTATCTTTTTTCTTTTTTATATATCCTTCGATCTTCAGAGTTTAAGGAGTGCTAATTCTAGCCAGTGCATGAAAATATATGGTGGGAGTAATCCCTTCAGAAGTAATCTCTTCTATTTGTTCTACTGGAGATTGTTCTTGTTCTTTTTCTTCTTCCTCTTCACAACCAATGTAGAATAATTTATTCTCACCACACTTATGTCCCTTAAAATAGTTTTTGTCACAATTAAAGAACAAACCTTTTGCTCATCTTTCATCCAATTGTTAAGGTGTCAACCGTTGAGGTTGGTTAGAAAAAGGAACATCATTCTCTCTATATGTGTTAGAGGTGGTCCTTTTAGTTGTCATTGCCATATTTTTACTTTCAACCTTCCTTACCAACATGAAATCCTTCTCTATGGATGTGGGTTCGAATAGGCACAACTCATGTTGGATGTTATCCTTCAAGGTTCCAATAAATAGATCCAATAATTTAGCATCTGGTATTCCCTCCACTCTGGGACTCAAATTTTGAAACTATTGAATGTGCTCGCTTATTGGTCCCTTTTGCATTAGATTTATAAATTGTGTAAATAAGGAATTTATCTTAACATCATCATGATATGATATCAACTCTTCTATAAAAATGGAACAAGAAATAATGGAGTTCTTTTTGTGTTCACAATGCCATTGGTACCACATAAACTATGTAGGTTCTAAATATAAAGATGCAATAGGTACATTTTGGATATTAGGCACCTTGTGTATATCAAAAAATTTCTCCATCTGGAATATCCATGTTATAGGGTCCTTGCCATCAAACTTCCTCATGTCACTCTTAGGGAGTTGGATACCCCTTGGGGACCATCCATGATTACTTCCATTATTAGCATCAAATCCTCTTGGATAATTATTATCAATGAAAGGTTTCTCAACATGGACACTATTTTTATCTTCCTGTGTATCCCAGGACATATTATAACCTTTAGGAAGATTCTCCTTTGGATTTTGTAAGAGATTAAGAATCCTTTCTATATTGTTATCAATATGTCCCATCCTTTCCTCCATCGCAGTCTCCAAATTAACTTAATAAACCTTACTCATTGTTACTTTGACCATATATTCCAACTTGGACACCGAAAAGATAGATTTTCACTTTCATCAAAAGTGAGGGATGAATCCTCTAGTGGCTTGATTGAAGTGTGAGTTTTTACACTTCCTTTCGGTGGAATTTTGAACAATATTATATATATCACACCATGTGGTTCACCTTGATTAGATCCTTCTACTCAAATATTTTCAAATTTAAAATGGTGTACCTTTTTCAAACACTGATTTGGAGACTGTTTAGTAGATGAATTAGAACTGAGGTAAATTTGAATTTTCAGATCCCCTAGGTCTTAAACTTTGGCCTGTGCTAGCTTGATCTGCCTGATTTCCAATGTTGTAGGTATTGTTGAACATGGATGTGCCAAGACAAATTTGTGATAGTTTTCCCAACACTTGTTAATTTTTGTAATTTCAGAAGAGTGAGAGTGTATGGCCTTCCACGTGTCCAATTTGTTGAATGTCTGGTCTGTATTCTTTCGAATGCAACTTGTATCACTCAATTTGGATCTTGCATTCTCTAGATATAATAATTTTCCCTAGAACACCTATTTGAGACTAGCTTTTGGGCTACTAAGAAACACTATCTTCCTGAGGGTATAAATATGAACCTCCAATGAGTTAGGATCTAAAAATTTAATCAAAAGTATTTCAGCTTTCTCCAGATATGGGTTCTAAGTTTCGCTCTTTGGTTTCCTGTGAAAAGAAATATATAGCGAAAATTCCAATATAACTTGTTTTGAAGAAACCAATCTTGAGAAAAGAGCTCTGATACCAAATGTTATGCAACAAATTTCCAAAAAGAGCATGAAAAGAGAAGAAATAGATCAAAAAGAGTACTCCACAAATTTAATGAAGAAAATAGATGAACAGTAATGCTATTCTATGGATAAACCTCCTTATATAATGTACTAAGTACACAAGACAAGACGAGACAAGATGCTCCAAATGGAAAGGTCTCCTTCCTATATATAGAAGACTAAGAAGTACAATTCCACTTAATTGACCCAAGTCGATGTAACTAATATAACCATAATAATGATAATAACAACGAATGGACCAAGACGACATTAGAACTAATATAATGTGACCCATATAAGGGGAAATGTGCCCACATTTAGGGCTTAACAAAAACCTTTTCTAGTGATTTCAACTCAATGTGGTAGCACTTGGACTTGAACCTAAGACATCTTGGAGCCAAAGGAGGTTGGAATTTCCAATCTTATATGTATTCTACACTTATAATATTAAAATTAAGTAAATAATATACATGTTATATATCAAATTCTAAAATTTAATCCTCAATATTATCATTTTTCCCTTCTTCTTTTAAATTTCTTGCCAACCCCTATAGCACGAACCATGAACCACAATAACTAAGTGTAAACTAAAATATAAATATTAAAGAATATATTCTTTATCATAATTAAGTTAATTTTCCCTTTCATCCACCTATAGGTTCTTCAAATAAAAGGTCCTCCCAATCTACACTCCTTATTGGGGATTTACCTCATTGTAGTCATCATCATTACTTAGCATTGGTTGCTCTAGAAAATCCTAGTTTTTTTATTTATTCTATTCTTGTGCTTTTTTTACTATGAGGGAAAGCTTCTTCTTAGAGACAAATACCTTAAATATATCCTATATGCTAACATAGCAATACCATAGAGTTGTGTTCTCATAATCCAATACCTCATTCCATTTAAATCTCTTCCATTTGTGAATCATTTTGACAAGAAGACCCTTACCATGGCTTATCTAAATGCAAATGATAGCATACAATGCAATATCAACATATCTTTCTCAAGATCCTTTTTTTTATGTAAGCACCCAAAGTATTTCCAATATCCTCAAAAAATGATAAATACAAAAAATGTAATGACAGATTTTGGAGGTGAACCCAGATTGTTATTTCAGTAAGTGCCATAGAATTATGATCAAATTTCACTAATCATAGAGTTATAAAATGACCCAAAATTCACTTAAACTAGATACCTTCATTAAATACTTTTTGATAATCAACATGATAATAGAAGTGAGTAATAAAAAAAATTTAGAAGAAAGTTATTGCATTTCTTTGTCTACGTCAAATAGGTCCACTGGTATAAATTCATTGTAGAAGGTTAGTACCCATTTAATATGCAAACAACCACATTTTTTTCATAAATTGAATGTAGATGAGAAACCTCCAACATTGTGATCTTAAGGAAAGACACGTCTTAACCTCGCCCCACTATAAAAAGAGATCAAGAATAAACCTTTTAACTCAAAGTAAGCGTTGAAAAATAGAGTTATGCAAAGGACATGGCTGTGGACATAAAATAATTATAATTTATTTTCATATAGTAAGAGTAACTTGGTAAAAAAAAACATAAAATAATTTTCATTTTTTTTTAAATAGACATTGTAATTGATTATTTTATATAATTATAAACAAAATTATAATATCAATTTATAATATTTTTTTCAAGAAGAAAAAAGTCTGTACTTTTTGCTATTACTAGGAATCAAAAAGTACATATCCAAAGAGAGGGTGCTATCAATCATGATCGAGCTTAACACATCCAAGAACAATTAACAGATCGAGATATCACTCATCTCAAATCACTTTTCAGTCTCCTTAATTTAACAAAAAAGACGAAAACAAATGAGTCATACATCATAGCTAGAAAAAATTCATAGCAGGAAAATTGTAAGCATAACAAAAAACCCCATATAGAGATTAGTCCTCAAGAAAGAAAAACGATCCAACAACAGATTGTACACCATCCAAACATTCTTACAAATGAATCCATCCTTCTTCACCATTTAGAGATTCCCTTGACAAAGCATCAACAACATCATTAAATTCACGATGAATATGATCTATGGATACATCATAGAAAGAGATCATCAACTGTTGAATTCTTATGCACCAATGTGAGATTTAAATTGAATTGATATTGAATTTTCGTTGTGCCCATTTGACAATGACTAAGGAATATTCAAATATATGTAAAGCATCTATTCCAAAGAGATTGGGGATCTTTAAAATTCCCGAAAGGAAAAGGATATCTTCCTTCATATTTGTTCCCCTACCAACTAAGAGTCTAAACTTGAAAAAAATTCATTATCAATCTTCAACAAGAACCCTGCACCACAAATACCATTTCTGAAAGCTCCATCGAAAAAAGCTAAAGCAAATTTATCAAGACCTGAAGAAACATCATAAATACCCCACTGCTTCCTGAAAGATGGTCCTTCAGTTTTGTTTTTATTGATTGAAGAAAGAGCATAATAGACTGCGTCACCAATTGAAACGGTTTTCTGTTGGAAGATAACCTTGCTCTGTGATTTCCAAATTACCCAGAAAAAATGTGTAGGCATATTCTTTAAATATCAGTGAGACTTCACCCAATGATAATAAGCATCTTTTATAGTCGAGGACTACCAGGTATACACAATACCCAAAGACCTACAAATATTGAACCATACATTTATGAAGAACAGACAATTTAAAAACAAATAATTCATCGATTCGTTGTCATTCCTACATAGCATGCAAATGCTCGGGCCCTGTTTTCCTCTTCTTTTCAAATTTTCCCAGGTTAGTATTTTGTCCTCAAAGAAAAGTGAGAAAAAACACTTTACCTTCAGGGGGAAATTCCAATTCCAAAGCATTGCATACCACCATTTAACAATTCCCTCAAAATGGGCTTCAACAATAGTTTGATAGGAAAATTTTACAGTGACTTAACCAGAGACTGAGTTTTTGCACCAAACCAATCTATCCTTATCAGAAGAGAGATGTATTCCAGCTGCATTTAAATTCTGAATATGGTTTTTCCATTCAACATCCCAAATACTTTCCAAGCCAAGATCTGAGGCCATTAACCAATAAGATTGATTATGAGGTAGCCACAGGGGTCTTCTAACTTTATCAAGAGTTTTAAACCGCAATTCAACCAGATAATCTTGAATATAATTAGATGATTTTAAGCTCTGTTCAATACCAACACAAGGGCCGATACCCACCTATACCTATTCACCATTGTTAACCAACCATGCAAGATGAGATTTAATCCAATGGAGAATATTCATAAAACCATTCCAATAGAAGGAAGCATTACTATAACTATTCTTTGGATATCTAAGCCACCTGATGAAGTCCCTTTTTATATACTTGTCATGTAAAACCTTCGACCATAGATTAGTATCAGTTAACCCCCTCCAAATAATTTTTAAGCTAAGTGCAACATTAAACTAGAATTTTTTTTTATTTTCCATCCTCCACACTTTTTAGGAAAAGATAAGCGTTCCCAATTAGTCAGATGGTAGTGGCCACCCTCAAGGTTTCTTAATGACAGAAACCTAAACATATAGCTTCTAATATTGCTCAAAATAGTTTTTGGAATTTGAGCTAGTAAGGACCAATAAACCGACATACTACCGAGAACATAATTCAATAGAGTAAGGCGTCCTCCCAAATAAAAAAACTTATGACAGCACATGTTAACATTTTTTTCAAATCTACAAATAAGCCAAAACCAATCACAGACACCATAATCATTTGGTTTTATAAAATAGCCTAGGCACTAAAGGCCATCATTCCGATTTGAAATCTTATAAGGAAGTAAGCCAGAAATAGCATTGAGAGTATTTGTTTCCATGTGGATGGACAAGAATGTAGAATTCGTTGAATTGATTTCCATGACCGAAGCCTTACATAAAATCTTGTTAATAAATTAACAAAATTGTCCATACATCAACCGTGCCTTCACCAACCAACACCACATCATCTAGAAATAATAGGTGAGTGATAAAAATACTCTGAGAGATTTTAACACCTTTGATAATACCATCATTCTTTGCAACACCAATCATATGACTGAGACCTTCAATGACTAAAAGGAATAACATAGGTGAAAGAGGACAGCCTTTCCTAAGTCCTCTGGAACTGCTGAAAAATGCAGATGGGGAACCATTTACAAGCACTAAAATGTTGGTCGTCATCACACATGCCATGACCCAACTGGTGAAAATAAGAGGAAGACCAATATGAAGAAGTTATAACCTCAAGTAATCCTAGTTAACTTGATCATATGATTTTACCAAATCAATTTTTAGAATCAAAGCACTTAATTTTTTGGTCTTAATAGAATGTAGTCATTCTTAAGAGATATCCTGTAATACCCCATTTGACCCTTAGGATATATTAGCTTTTAATGTAAATATTGTATACATATGATGTGTGTTTTCCTAGCGTGGAGCTAAAATCCAAGGCCCCACTAGAGGATGCTCGAATTTTATTTAAAATGAAAGTATTAGATATTATGTTACCCATGTGCTATTTAGCCATGGAACATTGTAAAAATGATGTAAATAAACATCATGCAATAAAATACCAAAACTGGCCATGGAAGCATCAAATGAGAAGGGGACATATGTATTCCACTAGGGAGTGGTGAGGGGGTTGTGGGGATGAACCATATCCTTCCAAATGTCATCTTGCCAACCCATTTGAATTTCTTTGCTGGCATTTAATTATCTGTAAGAAAGTTGTTGAAGAAATCAGTCCATGGCTTCAATGGAGCATGGGCAGCCCAGAAATTCGTATGGTAGGATATGGGCTCTATTTCCTTGACTCACAGGTCACTCTACCTCATGTGAATTGGTTCTTCCTCATTCCCATTTCATTGTTGAACATCCCAACATCAATTTTCATCCATTACACATACCTAGCAGTGAGAAAAACCAGAAATCGCAACTGTGAAAGAACCCATGTTTTGAAGTGCCATAAATGCCCAGAATTTGGTATTGACAGTGAAATCCAATGGGGGATCCATAGATATGAACCTTGGGGCGAAATTGAGAGCATTAGATACCGCGAAATCGATTGGAATACCGCGTTTTTATAGCCCAAAAATCCAGTGACGGGATTGAGTTATTTGAGGACAGAATTGTGAGAAATCCAAGTGTGAATGTTTGAACAGAGGATTGGATTGCTTGAATTTAGCTTGAGATGTCTGTAGCTCTATGGTTGAGCTCACTAGATTAGCATCCTCCTCCTATTCTTATTGCATGATTGATAATCCCAACTGTGTGTTGGCTTAGCATGACCGTTTGAGTGAAACCATGGCTGTGAGTGAGGCAATCTAGTTCCTCCTTAGTGGATACAAAACCCAAATCGGGGGTGGTGAGCTAAAAGAATACAGGTTGGACAGAGACCTATGGTTGGGTGGAACGTTACTCTCCCATAGCTAGTTGTTGGACAGTTTCATCTTAAAGATAAGTATTCTGTATGGTTAAAGTATGATCATTCTATGTTCTGTTCTGCATGTTTAATTATTCATGTTAATTGAATAAAATGATTATCTTAAGCTAGTTGGCATGAAGCCTGTGCATAGCATGAGAATGGGATTGATTATTGTATGATTGTTTCATTATTTTTTGTGGAAGGAATAGGCTGATGTATTCCCTTCTGTGTGTGTGATATTATGGTTATTCCGTTATGTTTATATTGAGTATGATTTTGCACTACATTTCAAGATAAGTATTACTTGTGGTTCGAGTTATGTTAATTTTGTTCTCTGTAATGTTTTAATCAATGATTGTTGTTTATATGTTGAATGCATGATGAAATGGTGTGTGGATAGTGTGTAATTCCACCGTGTTTATTAAGAATGATCTGCACACATAATTTTTTTATTTATTCATGAATTTTCTTACTAATTAATGGGGATGAGATTGTCAAATAAGCCTGGTATGTTTGTTCATGTTTCCTCCCTTGCACTGGAATGGTGCAAGGGGACGTGACATATCCACCGCGTCCGATATTTTCCTATTGGAAAGAAAACCAAACTGTTCCTTTGACATATCTCTGATAATTTGGGTTTGATCCTGTTTGCAATAATTTTAGAAATAATATTATACACCAAGTCGCAAAGTGCAATAGTTTTGAAGTCATTAAAAGACCGAGGCTTACTACATTTTGGGATCAAAGTAAAAAACGTGGAATTTTAACTACCATAAATCCAACCATCCATTCCTGACTGTTCAACCATCTCCAACAAATCTTATCCTATTATGTGAAAGAAAAACATGAACAATTCAATTGTCCAACTTTCTAGTCCTGTACTTCTATCCTTAGAAAAATCCTTGAGAAAATTTTCAATCTCCACCAGAGTGACCGAGTTACCAAATGCCAATCCTTCTTCATTAGTTAAAAAAGAAGGATATAATTTTAGCACAATAAGTTGATCATCAACTATGTTTGTATTAGAGTCAGATAGGAGATTTTGAAAGTGTGACTTAGCAACATTCTCCAATTCCAGCTGATCCCTTATTTGGTTGCCAAGATGATCTTTGATGTCCCGTATTGAGTTAATAATTCATCTATGAGTAGCATAATGATGAAAAAAATTATTATTTCCATCACCAAGAGCCAACCATGTCACACAACTTTTCAATCTCCATGTGCTTTCCTCCTGTTGTAAAATATCATCCAATATTTTCTGAATATCCTATAGAGTATGTCTCTCCTCTTTAGTAAACCTCCCTGAAGGATTCATCTTATAAAAATTCCTTATCGAGCCTCTACACTAAGTCTTTCATGTCGATCCATCTCATTTTATTTTATTTTTCCCAGTCTTTTGTTTTAGCTTTCAAGCCCTTAAGCTTAAAACTTAATTTATCCATTGAATTTAAATAAGTCGACACCTCAACTGAAGTCCAAAAATTTCTAACCAAAGAATAGAAATCAGAACTTTTTAGCCAAGTACTGTTAAATTTGAACGACCTATGAACTTTTAATGATAAATGATTAATGTGCAGCATAATTTCTTGGTGGTCCGAAATATTTGAGTATTCAATACAGGATCTAAATTGAAACAAACTATGAGCTAATAATTCCACCGTTAGAAATCTATCAAACCTCTTGCTAATGCACTCAAAACTAGACCTTATATTACAGCATGTTGCTCCCATTTTTTTGGAATCACATCCAATAAGTGGGCTCCCTAAAGTAAGTTACAAAAGAAATCAACAGATGCCCCATCCGAACCAGACGTACCCCAAACTTCTGCATCATAGAGAGTAAAGTTAAGGTCTCCTGCAATAATTAGACTAGGAAAATTCAGAATATCGAAATTATCTAAAGTAGTCTCGTAGGGTTCCCTATCTTTATAGGGCCCATACATATTCAACACAGATAATATAGTGGCACAGTGGTGAAATTTTCCTTCCATAAGAAGGCCACCCATGGTCTTGTAGGAATTAAAGGAGGATGTAAATGGAGTCCATCTAGACAATAAACCCCTAGAGAGTCCCACTGAGTCAATAGAACAAAAATACCACCCAGGAAAAATCTTCGAAAAACATTCCATAGCATGAGAAGCAAAGCACATTGTTTCTTGAATAAAAATCACATCAAGGCTAGTATATTTTATAAAATTGGATATAGCCCTAACCTTCAAATCCCCTCTAATACCTCGAATGTTAAAAGAAAGGAAAGACACTAAGACAATACCTAAAAGGGACGCTTTGTTCTAAGGGATCTAGACTGATTCTCACTAGGGTTACTGGAAGGCATACCCACTGCATCAATTCTTTTAGAGAGAGGAATAAAAGAATATTCCACATCGGGATATTTAATCTTCTTAGATTTCTTCCAGATAGTAACATTTTGATAGTGAATCGAAGGTGTAATATTATCATCCGAAGACATCTCGGGGTTATAGAGAAAATTGTATGAGGGGATTTTTGAACAGTGTTAGATAAGAGGGCTTCATAAAAAGTTTTCGTGCTAGAAATAATTTCACTATAATCATGACTAGTAGGTTCAGCTGCTGAAACCCCATGACTCTGAGGATATATCAAACCTTACGAAATTAAACCTCCATTTAATTCAGGGCTAGGATTACCATCCATCATCTTATCTAAATCCCCAAGTAAATTCCTAGTAGTTGGCTGTGAAGTACCCTAGCATGTAGTGATTTTTCAGCCGAAAGGTAAAAATCCAATTTAGCTTTTGTTACCCCTTAATAAATAATAGAAGACTCATCAAGTAACATACGTAGAGTATTCATGCCATTCTTTAACTGCAATGAGTTGGATTCAGATGGAGAGGCACATGAATGTTCCTTACTTGAAACTCCTTGAATAAGGAAAGGGAAACGAGCTTTAATGTGAGTAGTATTCCAACAGTGAAAGCATCGAAATGGAATATTGTGATAGTCTAAATTCTGTCATAATGTCTTGGAACCTCATTTTATATTAACCTCTAGAGGAAGGCCCTTTCGAATATCGAATTCCACCATCATACTAGCAATCCGTTTGTCAATTCCATAAACCATACTTTTTTCCCCTCTAATAAATCTTCTAATATAGTTTTTGAGGTATTCAAATATATTTTGAGTCTAGAGATGAAAAGGAAAGATCGACATTAAAACTCACAAATGACTTCTTGTCAGTTTCTCTATCGCAGGATTAAAATTGAGGTGCCATCATTTTAGTACCAAAAATCCACCATATAAAAACCAAGTACATTCCAAAATATAAGGGATGGTGCCCTCAAATGGAAAAATGAAAATAAACCAGCCTTGAGACATAATACTAGCTATCGGAAGAACACCAAATTACTGCCCCCATGTATTCTTCACCCATTCAATCAGATCCATACGAGAGAATTTAACTCCCTCAAATTTCCCAAAAATTTCCCATTTCGAAAGTAAACTTACCATGTCCATTTTAGCATCCAACACTAAAACAAAATTTCCCACCTCAGGTTTAGCTTCGAATGCTTTAACCTTCTTCATGCACAAGCGGCCTCCCCCGACATTTTTTTATTGGAACAGATTAACAAGGGATTAGCATAAATCTATGGGATCAAGTCACAAGACACAAAAGTAGGGAAACCTTTGTGTTTACCCTCAAGTGGGGTGGCTGAAGGTTTTGAATTCCCCGCCTCCATGTGAGGGGACCCAAAGATACGTATATCAAGCTAACAATACATGTCAGAACAAATCAAGTAAGTACAAAAATAGAAAAGGAAAGTGTCCTGTGAAAACTATAACTGAAAAGAAAGAAACAAGTTTCACTAGAAAAGTTCAACTTGACAACTAGGGTATGATTCAGCAGAAAACGAAAACACAACCAAAAACCGGTTCAGTTTGCAGCAAAAAAACAAAGAAACTTCCCACTTTTTTTAATGTTAGTTGGTACTAGACCAATTGAAAGGTTGGTGGACTCCAAGATGCTGCATACATCCCTCGCTTAGGCTATGAACCGTCTTCCAAGCCTGAAAACCCTAGATCCATCCTTCTCCCTATATTCATCTTTCACTTTCTTTCTACATCATAAAAATTTTGCGAAAATAAAATTTTGTTACTATTGTTAAGTTCATTGTTTCAATCTAAAATATCAATTTATAGTAAATTTTTTTTTTTTTAAATTAATAAATAATATTTAAATAAATAATAAATGATATTTAAATAATAATATTATAATAAATAAATTTTTATATTTAAGTCAATAATATTATCATAATAAATCTTAATATAAAATAATAATAAAATTTAAATCGATAAGTAAAATTATTGTAGAAAATAGGATAGATAATGTAGTAGAATAATTAGTTCAACTTACAACGGAGCCAGGGCAGGAGCTACGTTAGAATAGTTGTTTCTCATTCTATTGGGTCATCATCAGGAGTCTTATGAGGGTCAAAGGGAAATGCAATGTGATATCATTATAAATATAGATATGACTCAAATTTTGCTAGTCACATTGGCTATCTTTAAAGGAATTTCTTTTATTTAGCAAAAGGTTGAGGACCAGTTTCCAAGTATCGCTTAATTTGGTGTCATCATCCCTATTGAGTGGTTTAGGGACATCTCGATTTTCTTCCTGACTTTCCATTTTGTAAGGTGGTCTATACATGCAATGATTTTATCTTTGTAAAGACAAATTTGGTGGCCTGTGTTGTGAGAGTGCTCTGCTACAAGAGGTGCTGTCTACAATTGTTTTTATGGTATTGGGAGGGATGAAGGTGTCCTTAATGCCTCTTTTCCTTAAGTTATTGGAAATTTTGTCCATTATGTTGTAGTTTTTAATGATTCATATGAAAATTTATAACTTTAGTAAGTTATATTAATTTTAAAAAAATAATTTCTCTTAAAGGATAATTTACATTCTTCTCTAATGAGTAAATAGTCATCATTTTCCATTTTAAATAATGAAGTGTAAATTTTAATTTCACATGTCATTTGACTTGGTCGTGGTTTTTGGGTCCATGGTATTTGGTGACCCATGGTAATGGCCCATTGTATTTCTGGTGAAGAATCATATTTAAAGGTTTCAAGGATAAACCTTATTTTTCATTATGTGTGTCCTTGGATTAATCATTATGTTTTTTGGTTTATTATATATTTGTAAACTTTTTATTTTTGTATTATATGAGGCAAGATATGAGAATTCAATGTTTCATATAGTTATTATAAATGTTATTTAAAAGAATCAACTATTTTTATAATGGGTAAAATTAATATTTAAACATAAAATGAAAGTAAAGTTAAAATTAAAACGCCATGATAATAACTTTAATATTTGAAATATATGTTTTATTAAATTTAATTTTTTTAATGAAAAATAATATATTTCTTTTTTAAACATATTGTAAAATTTAATAAAACATTAAAAAAAACATAACATAGAATTTACCACTATTAATGATTTTCTTGCAAACACATATAAAGACATAATATACAATTTATCACTATTATTTTTTTCTTCCAAAGACACATAAAACTACATAACATATAATTTATCACTATTATTTTTTTTTTCCAAATATCAAGGAGACCTTCAAGTAATTGTTCTATAAACTCTTTGAAACATAAAAACAACAAAATTGAAGTGTTAGGACCATGAAATTGATTTGTTTGTAATAGTGTTTCAAACGAATAAGTATAATCATAAAAGACTTGCTAAACACAAATACAATATTTTTTTATATATTTCAAGTAAGATAAAAATATTGCTCTCTTTTTTATTTTAATGGATGAATTTTCCATTATGATAAATATTTTTGAAATCATTTTTGAAATTTGAAATGTTTATTTATCAAAATAGAATTTTTTATGTGTATAAATTTTTTGTTTATATTAATCATTTGTAAAATTCTTATCTTTCACTTGTTGTAAGAGAAAAGTGGTCATATTGTTTTTACATTTTTATGTAGTTAGGTTATTAATGGAATATTTCACTAAGTTTCCTAAATTTACAACATTATTGATCCATTGTGCCTACATTTGTAACCCAATTTTCAGATTTCATGACAAAGTTTTTTGAATGTCTACACTATCAAACTGTGTTTGACTACAATGTGTGTGTTATATGTTTCTATATTTAATGTTGAGTCTCTCTCTCAAATAACTCCACAAAGTACATTATCCATCATTACTATTAGTCTTTATCTTTTCAATTTTCGACGCCTTAATTTATGAAAATTTTCCACACTTTAATTCATGAATTATTGGACTTCAAGTGACTACTTTCAATATATTGGTGATAAAAAGTTTAAATAAAATGTATTAGAAGAGGATGACCTTATCTTTATGATTATCCCAAAAGCAATTCTATAGAGATGACAATTATTGTAACATGGGTGAATGTCCTTAGTTCCATATAATATTGAAGAAAAATAAGTTATATAATCGATTCAAGCTTTATATGAAGAATTACAAAAATATTAATATAAAAATAATATTAGTTAGATAAATTCTTTCTATATTATAGAATGAATAATTTAACTTACACTTAGTTATAAATTAATTAACATTTTCTTACTTAACATTATCTTTTTTTTTTTAATTATTATATCTCTTTTTCTCAAAAAAAATATTAATATAAAAATTGTGCACCACTTATATATTTTAAAAGTCTAAAATTTAAATAGATTTATAATAATAATTAATAATCTAACCAATCCCAAAATGTTAATATAGACATTTTTTATTGTATTAATAAAACATAATAAAAGTAAGTTGAAAAATAAATAACTTTCCCAAAATGTTAGAATGAAAAAAAATATTTTTTATTATAATAATAAAGAATAATAAGAATGACTTTAAAAATGAACTACCTTTCAATAAAACAAAATGAACAACCTTCCAAATATTGTGATGATAGAGTTATGGAGGGAGATATTTTCAGATTCCTCTACATAATCAAATTAAAAACTCTTTTATTATAATAATAAAGTATAAAGTTATGGAAAAAAAATATCTTTAAAATTCTTCCACATAATCAAATTAAAATACCTTTTTAATATAATAATAATAAATCACACTAAGCATAAGTTATAAAATGAAATACCTTCCAAAAATTATGATACTATGATACTATATGCATGCTAGAGGTATAGGGCGCGCATGGTAGAAGTATAGATGGAGATATTTTCAAGATTCCTCTTTATAATCAAATTAAAATGCATGCAATATCTTATAAATTTAAAATAAGTTAAAACTTAAATGATTTGAAAATATTATAATGTTATAGCTATAAAGCATATATTTTCAAGATTCCTCAAAAATCAAAATGCATAAAATACTTATAATGAGTTAAAAAATAAAATGATTTCCAAAGAGTATGATGGTATAGCCATAGAGCATATACTTTCAAAATTCATGCATAGGATTAAATATCTACGGAATGAGAAATCTCATAAAATACTTATGATAAATTAAAAGTTGAAATGACTTAGCAAAATTATAACCATACAAGATTCCTCTACATGATCAAATAGAAGTGAATGAGAAATCTTATAAAGTGATGTAGTATAGTTATTTACAAATTGATAATAATGCAGCCAAAAATCCAATGATAAGATTAAAAGAAATTTTAGCTAATGAAAAAGAGAGGAATATTGTTTTTTTTTAAAGAAAATAAAAAATGATGGACAAATTTAGAATCACATATTTCCTAGTAAGAAATTAAACTACAAGTTTAAAAGAAATCTTATCCAATCAAAAAGAGAGGAATATTGTTTTTTGGAAAAGAAAAGAAAAATGATGGACAAATTTAGAATCACATATTCTCTCGTAAAAAATTAAAATACAAGTTTAGTTAGCCACAAAAAAATGATGTGATTGTTGAAAAAACACCCCTATTTTTATGAAATCAAGATTTTTAAGGAGTAACATATAGGGGAAATCCCCAATTTAATGAGAATCTAATCAAAGTTATATTAATCGAGCAATCCTCGATTATATAAATTTTTATGTTTCCTTAACATTGCATCCTCATTATGCCCTAGTTTATTATTATGTAATGTTCTATCCTCATTACTAACAAAGAGTATGGTTTGTAAATAACAAAAAAGTATGATTAAGTAATTTATGCAAAAGCATATTTCATGTGTAAGTGAAGATGGAAACGGCAATAGTTCAACTTTGTCTATGTTGTTTAGTTTTATACATTATCTATTAATTATTGTATATTATTAATAGAAAATAATATAATAATAGTTTACTTAATGTGATTTATATATTTCTATATTTGTTTGTGTATTACTTGTATCTTGTGCCCAATTTAAGAAAGACGTTATACTAATGCCATTTATCTAGTGTGAGATGTGGATATGATGAAGTAAAATATGTGGTGTTGTATATAATATGCCATTATGTAGTGATAGGCTTTGTGTCTCTCATGTCTATCTTCATAATCGTTGTGCATAAATGTGGCTATGTCCAAAGATTGTTATTGTTGGAAAAATCATTGAGTATACTTGTTGTACAAGGATGTATGGGATTGACCACTAACTGGGAATGAAGTTGATAAAAGAAATGTGTTCATGCAAAATAAGAAAACTACACCAAAAATAGTTAGTGTTAAGGAAGCCATGAAACTATCCTAGTGTGTGGACAAAAGAGGTACAACACGTGCAATAATTGTTGCATTCCCTACTGAGGTTATAACATCTACAAATATATTTACCTTAGATAGATTTGGAGATGTTGCAAATGAAAATCATGTGACAGTCATGCAAAGCGAGGATGCAACCATAAAAAATGATCCATCATATTTTTCAACTTAATTAGTTGCATATTTTGCTTTCTCCCTTAATGTTATCAATTCTAAATTTTGCACCTAGTTTGATTGCTTTGTTTTCATAATGGAATGGTATATCCTTCCATTTGAGGCAATGTCCTTTACCATCATAGATTACTAGGTTATATAATACCTTAAGGAGTTGAAGAAACAACAACAAACTATTTCCTTATCTATAAATTGTTAAGATCCTAGTGGGAGCCCTTCACTAACACCTCAGGGTTTTGGTGTAACGGTTCATCTCATTTGGTATCAGAGCCTCCACCCAGGTTCAAGTCGTAGAGCGGGTGGAAACGTCGGCATTACAGTGTTCGTTCGGGGCTCGTACGGCTCAAAAGGGACACAACCATATGGGTGCACATCCATCCCATAGTATGGACTCCGAAGCGTGGTGGGATGCTAAGATCCTAGTGGGAGGCCTTTACTAACATCTCAGGGTTTTTGTGTAACAGTTCGTATCATAAACCTCGAGATGATAGAATGTGATTTTGAGTTTAAAATACCCATGGTTCAGTTCAACAATGCATCACAATAGAAGGAATGTAGACTTTATATTGTGCAAAACCTTATGGAGGATGCAAAGGTTGCTATCAAGGATCATGGTGTTGGGAAGGGTGCTTAAGGGGATTATAATTTTACCTTTCAATATGCAATATCTAGGGTAGGGAGGTGTTGGCAAGTGGGGAACTAGGGACTATACCAATGATGGTGTTGGATAGGGAATGAAGTGGGAAAGTCTTGGTTTTTGGAAAAAAAACATCATTATTAAAGGTGAGGGGATATTGTAAGGACGCTAAATATGGATGAATATTATCATATTTGGCTTCATAGATAAAGATAAAGGAAAGGTGCATATACTTACAGATATCCTCCTTTCATACAATGGTATTGAATAAGAGATGAGAGATTCGAGGTTTTGTGGATGAGTTGAAGTCATATTTGTAGTCATGTTTAGTAAGTGTGTAATATATTTTGCTAGCATCATATGAGGTGAATAGAACAAAATTAATATAGATTATCCACTATAAGTTATTCAGAGTCCAATGAGGTTACATTTTAGAGAATGTGTATCTTTGAAATGTTTTCTACTAACAAAATTAACCACACACTTTTGAGAAACAAATATGAATTTATCACCTTCCTTCAGTCAATCGAGGTAGCAAGGTTGGGTTTGAGAGGTTATGAGGAGTGCCAAATATTTGGCAATAGAAGCTTAAAAAAAGTTCATTTGATTACAATTATCAATAATATATAGAGCTTAATGATATTTAGCACAGAAATTATGAGTAAATAGCCACTCACAATCAATTGTACTATATTCTTTTTTCATAAGAACTAGTTGGGGGTAAGGCTTGGTAGGATTATAAATCTCGATAACATCATTATGGGGTTCAAAAGACTATGTGATTTGGGGTTCAAATAACAATGCCTTGTTATGGTCTTAGCAGTAGAAGGTTTGATAATAAATAGCATTGTGTCTTGTGAAAACATTAATACTGTTTTGTAGCTGCTACAGGTGAATATGAATGTCTAGGATAAAAATGAGAAGTGGGATGAAGGGAAAAATTATGGTTTACAGGTGAATATGAATGTCTAAGATAAAAATGAGAAGTGGGATGAAGGGAAAAATCATGGTTTCCATATTTACAGTCCATTAAAAAAAATGATACGTATTAAAGACATAAACACACTATATACCATGGCTATTGATTGCATAAAAAGGATATTCAAATAGAATTAAACTTAATGATCAATTCATGCTATAGGCCAAAAATATTGAGTTGCACCTGGATCCTACAAAACACCTCAATGTATTGATGTACTAAATGATGGATCTAGTTGATAATCATAACTTTGAACAACTTTCTCCTTCAAAAGAATTTTTGACAGCATTAACAACATTGGAATATGTCTATTTTCCTCTTGGCAACCCACACATGGCTATGACGGATGGCTGCTAGCTTTCTGTAGATAATCAATATTCTCCATTGCCCCCACACAATTCGATTTATCGGATGGATGGCTCTCTGCACTGCAATATACTGTCGCTTCTGGTGGAAGAGCATTATTAGCTTTGGTTATGTCACTCAGTTTACCATCTAATCAACATAATGATAGTTTTCCCATTCCATCCCCATTCTGCACTATCAGCTTTTTTTTTAAGAATTCTCGAAATGACATTGTCGATGTTGGTTTGGGGAGCAACAACAACATACAAACAGAACTTTTCCACATAGAGCTACAGCTCTATAAAACACCAGAACATGAGCAAGTGTTTTTTCTTGTATTATCATCCTCGTGCGAACACAAAATACAATTACAGGGAAAATATAAAACTGGGCAGTTGTTTTCCAATTCCCGAGAGGCAAAGCGCGTCGTTTCTAGATACTTCTACATCATATAATAAAACAGTGCCGGCTCTAGAGGCTTCTTCAACAAACTACTTTCTTACGGAGTTACAAGTGACACATTAAATTGGCATTACATGCACCACATTAAATCTACAACTACCAAACTGATTACTTACGATGGGAGGAATTAACTACACCTTCCAATACTCGAAGCCGAATTGGTCATCATCTGACTTCAACTATCGCACTGACTTCATCGAGTATTACATCAAATTATCGGTGGGTACTCCTGCGTAGGATCTTTTGCTCATGATGGGCACGGGCAGTAGTGTTATGTGGGAACCGTGCACCCCAAGTTATGCATGCAACAATTGCCATGGATATAGCACGGTTTTTCTTCCCAGCAAATCATCCTCTGCTGTGCCTATAATGTGTGTAGATCCAAAGTGCAAAGAACTGTTTGTAAGTATCCCTAATTTCTCGGGGGTTTGTCCAGGGAAACACAACAATGCATCTACTAACGGAGACCTTAACTTTTCCATTGGAAGGAGGAACCAACCGAGAAATAAAGAACTTACTCCTTACCTTCTATGCCTTCCCAGCTTACTCCTTTTCGTGGAGATAGGTTTTCTTATTGCCTTATCGATCTAAGCAATAGTAGCATTACCGAGAAATAAAGAACTTACTCCTTACCTTCTATGCCTTCCCAGCTTACTCCTTTTCGTGGAGATAGGTTTTCTTATTGCCTTGTCGATCTAAGCAATAGTAGCATTATAGTGCTCGGTTGAATGTTGGAGGTAGAAATAAATCAAAATATTATGCAAAATGAGCTACAGCTCTTTAACCTTTATTCATAAACAGAGATCAAGTTATGTATTACAAACCAAAATGTAATGTGTATTTAAACACTTATGGAAAACCCTAAAAGCTCTAACCTAGCTTTTGCATGCATGAAAAGCATGCTATTGCATTTATTAAGTGAACTTCAAAATATGAACTAATGTAAAAGCTAATCTAACTGAAGTAATTACTATTTCTAGTACTCCCTCTTAATTACTACTACTAACTACTACAAATTTTACAATGTTTAAATTATTTCTATGGGTTTCAAAAATATATTTTGCCAATGGCTTTGTGAATATGTCAGCCAATTGGTCAATCGATTTACAATGCTCAACACGAACTTCACAATTGTTCACAAGTTCTCTTATGAAGTGATATCTGGTATTAGTGTGCTTTCTTATGGTTTTTGGATAGAGTGATTGCTGAATTGTTGTCACAATAGACTGTGGCTGGTCCTTCTTGTTTCTGTTGAAGACCTTCTAAAAATCTGCGTAACCAGACTGCTTGACATGATGCTGATGTTGCTGCTACATACTCTGCTTAGGCTGATGAAAGTGTCACAATGGGCTGCTTTGTGGATGCCCATAAAATCACACCTGATCCAAAATGAAAAACATGACCGGAAGTGCTCTTCATGTCATCGAAACTTACTGCAAAATCACTGTTAGTGAAACCTGTCAAAACATCATACTCAATGCTTGATTATAAAATTTCATAGCTTGAAGTCCCTGCAACATATCGTAAGATACTTTTGCCAACTTGCCAATGCGAGTCTTTGGGAGACTCCATGAACCTCGAAATTAAGCTCACAGCAAACATAATATCTAGTCTCGTAGCTGTGAGATACATGAGACTTCCTACAAGTCTCTTAAACAATGTTGGATCTACATTGGGTCTGTCATCTTCTTTGCTCAACTTTGTATTTGTTGCCACTGGTGTAGGTGTCGTTTTGCAATTAAGCATTCTGAATCGCTTAAGAACTTCATTAGCATATTTATTTTGAGAGATAAATATACCTTTTTCTGTCTGTTCTACTTCTAAGCCAATAAATAACTTCATTAATCCAAGATTTGTCATCTCAAACTCTTTCTTCATAGCTTCCTTGAACTCATCTACTGAGAGGTCACTTATAAAAATCATATCATCAACATATAAACAAACAATCAAAATCTGTTTTTGTTGATTTACCTTTGTGTAAAGTGTTGGTTCGTTGCTACCTTTGCTAAAACTAGTTTTGATGAGATAAGAATCAATTATGTTGTACCAAGCTCTTGGAGCTTGCTTGAGCCCATATAGAGCTTTCTTCAACTTGTAAACTTTCTCTTCATGTTCTTTTATTTCATACCCATGTGGCTGCTCCACATAAATATTTTCTTCAAGAATTCCATTCAAGAATGCCGACTTGACATCCATCTGATACACTTTCCATTTTTTCTGGGTTGCAATTGCTAGGACTGCTCTTACTATGTCCAATCTTGCCACTGGTGCAAACGTTTCTCCAAAATAAACTCCTTATTGCTGCGAGAAACCTTTTGCTACTAACCTTGCCTTGTACCTATCAATCTCACCTTTTTCATTGAGTTTGGTTTTATAAACCCACTTCACACCAATGGGTTTCTTATTCTTTGGCAGGTCAACTAGATACCATGTATCATTTCTCTCAATGGAATCTATCTCTTCATCCATAGCTTTTACCCAATGCTTTTGTTTTACATCCTCTTCATAAAACATAGGTTCAGTAGCAATAAAAACATAATTGGTATTTGCATCCAATTCATCATAAATATCTTCCAATCTTCTAGTCTTTCTATTAGTGTGATCAGATTCATTACTTGATTGCGGAATCGATACTTCACTTCGAACTGAGTTTCTAGGTGTTATTTCTGGAGTATTTGCTACTGGTGAAGATGTAACTAGTGAAGATGCTACTGGACAATGTTGTCCAATCAACTCCTCTTCTTCTCCATCTTTTGGTTGGGTATTGAAGC